>CM042747.1:32178258-32202803 GCA_022496165.2 Catalaphyllia jardinei
CTTCCTTCCTTCCTTCGTCCCTCCCTCCATCCCCCATCCCTCCCTCCTTCTTTCCTTCCTTGCTTCCTTGCTTCCTTCCTTTCTTCCTTCCTTGCTTCCTTGCTTCCTTCCTTCCTTGCTTCCTTCCATCCTTGCTTCCTTGCTTGCTTCCTTCCTTCCTCCTGTCTGCCTGCCTTCTTATTTGGCTCTTTGCCTCAACATATTATGGACTTAAATCCAGAGAAGACTTACTGTTATTTTTAATGAAGTTGAATTAAATGAATTTATCATGCTACGTTTGGAGGGTCATTTCTATTGGATTGTACCAACAGCTGTTTTTATTCTATTCTTGCATGAAATAGTTTTAGATAGCTGTTGGTGAGATCATGGTGGTCATGATGTTGCATTCAATCTATTTTCTTTGTTTTTATCTTGTTTTTGTCTGTTTTTGTAGTGATCGTCTTCAGAATGGAACAAGTGATGATGAAGCCATGCTTACAAATTTTGTGGTATGTATGCAATGTCATGGGACTGTTTTTAATGATACTTTGTATTTAAGAGTGTTTCTTTAAGCTTTCTGTCCCGAACTGAAAGATTAATGCAACTCAGTAGTTGCCTAGAGTATTCACAGGAAATAAAAAATAGTAACAAGTTTAAATTCAGTTTTGCAACTTGCAAAAGTGGGCAAATTATACATGGTTACAGCATGTACGGAAAAGGTCGTAATGCCTTTGCATTTGCAGCAATTTATAACATAATTTAAACTATGAGCTGCCTGGACATGTAAAAATGCAACTCTCTTGTTCCATTGTGGATTCTTTTAATAGGGAAGACACTGGAGTGAAAAGAAGATTACAAATAATTTGTATGAAAGAGAGGCCTCTACGAGGCAAAACCAGGTGTGTGTATTTGGAAACAGAATGTAAGATTCACTTTCAGTGACAATTATAGTAATGAACACAATAATAATAATAATAATAATAATAGTAATAGTAATAGTAATAATAATAATAATAATAATAATAACGATAATAATAATAATGACGATAATAACGATTATGGTAATGATAATGATAATGATAGTAATAGTGATAATATTTTTATTATCTTAAAGAATAAAATACATCAATGCAGAATATTCACAGAACAAAATAGGGGGGGGGGGGGGGGGGGCCACCAAAATTGTACCAGTCAAAAGTCAAAGACTGGGCAACATGCATACACATTTTCTTTAAATGGGTATTAGGGGAAAAAGTGTTTAATTCCTCTAATATTTATGGAAACGTTTAATGTAGTTTGTGTTGAACAATATTTCATACATACATTATAACAATAAATGTACCATTGCAAGAGGATAAGGAAGGTGTGCTTTGTTAGATTGTTGTTGACTGGTTAGAGAAGAATGCAGAAGATTGGTTGGAAATATTTTTGGAGACTGATAAAGTGGAGTATTTCTCAGAATCAGTGTGTTGGTATGTGTCTGTTCTAATTCTAGTTCTGTAAGTTGTAATTCATCAATTCACAAAATTCTTTGCAAAGTTTCCTGTATTGATGAAACAGGAATCAAGTCTAAACCATTGCTTAGAATATTTATCACCTGCCATCATTTATTTACAGAGTCAGACTTTGTGAATAGCTAGCATTTTTTTTTAGCAAATATGTAAAGTTGGATAGTAGTTTTCAAAGGCACAGTACTATTTGATTGTCATTCATGAAAATACAGTTTTGCATTTTATTACTATTACATGTATATAAAAGACAAGCATGTGACGGAAACAATCTCCCTTTGTCTCATCATATTCTGCATGTGGCACTTCTGTTATGTTCCAGTGTTTCTGTAACCTGGGTCATTTGTATGTTGGAATAAAATGGTGCTTGTAAAAAGTTAATTAATAGAAACTTGTATTCTTTTAGGGAGAATACTCTTCATGCACTGCAGCAAGAAGGAAGAAATCTAGGAATGAGAAGACCTCTGGTGACAGAGATGGTAATGGCTCTATTTGCAAAAATCCTAGCTGGAATGTTGTAAATTGAGTGTGAACAGTTGTAGATGTCATAGAAGCAACATTTTTCCACATTGTGTACATGCGTAACACAATGTTAACTCAAATAATCAAGTGCCATCCTCAAATGGCCCATAATTTCCCTCTATGAGATGTTCCTGCAGGGAATCATGGTAGTTGTATTCGTTATTTGTACAAAGTAATAGAGGAGTAATGGTTAGTACATGGGTTTTGGATCAAATGGACAAGTATCTCAAGTATCTCTAGTATCTGGAAATGGTAAAATAATAGGTGCACACATGCTGTATATTACTTTTTAGCATAAATCTACTTGACATGTGGTTTATCATGAATGCTGTTCTCTGATTGGCTACACTACTTGCTATCTATTCTGTTGTAGATGGTGAGTGGCTTGACAGGGTGCACTTGTTAATGAACTGCTGGCTGCTTCTCTGAAATTTCAAAGTGTCCGTGAAGGGGATTTGAATAGAATTCTGAACAGCTAGTCCATTCATACTAAAACAATAATTATTAGATTATTCTCTCTCGATTTCTATGCTTGAAAGTTGACTTGGGCTGTGCCCTCGTCTATATCTCACATGATAGAAAGCTTGAGCTCATAATCTAGTTCTTGATTGTAATATTTTTTTCGTGGACATGATTAGTCTAAACATGTTTTGACTAAATATGCCTCAGCTAAACCTGGAGATTGAATATCTGAGCACTTGATATTGTACAATTTTCAAAAGAGTCTGCAGTAACCTCCATTTGACTTTAAAATTAATTTTTCAATGGTCATATTAACTGTTTATCAAAGCTCACAGTTTTCCTCAAGTTTCGCTCTCGGATAAAAGGACAAATATTCAAGCTTTTTTCACCTCAATTGCAGTCTATTTTTTATTTACAACCAATCAAATATTTTCGCTTGCACACAACCAGCCAAAATGCATCACATGACTGAATATGCCTTCACCTAAATCTGGAGTCCGAGTCCAGGTGGTATTCCTCAATTATCAAATCCTGCATGTTGTGAAAAATATATGTAGTTGAAGGAAAATAAACACATTAGCCTCCCATTTGACTTTATAATCATTATGCTCGAATATTGGTTTTTGGACATTTACTATTCTTTGACAGTTGCAGTTTTCGTTGAGCTCCTATCTTGGAAAACTGTTAGCTTTTTGGAACATCGTGTCCACAGACAAATATCTGAGCATCTTTTTGCTGCAAATTGAAGCTCTTGTTTATAGATCTGTTTCAAGGGTCAAGTTCTAAGTTCATTTTGCAGGACTTGATTTGCACTCTTAGTCTCTTGAAGCCAATTCAAACTTATGTTAACATGTATAGTAGATTTAGGCAGACCTGAAATTCATAGGATGGTATTTTTATTGTACTTTACAATTGCCTTGTTTCCATTCTGCTAAATAGGCAGTCAGAATATTAGGAAAACTGGGCGGGAAAGTAATATAATTGTACATGTAGAAACCCATTTGAAAACAATAAGAACTTGAAGATTTCTACACTGCACAGTTACTTTACCTGTTGTGAATGCCTGCAGGATCCAGATGCTCCTGTGAGACAGAACAGGCCTCTGGCTGATTTAGATCAGGTATGGTTAGACCAAATTCTGTACATTACCTGACTGGATCCAGTGGAAACAGTTTGCTTTTGTAATTTCATAAATCTTGTCAGGGAATGTCTTAGTAAGTTGACGTTTAATTAATATTTTACCTTTTTGAAAGACACATTTAATAAAATACTTTTGACATTGTGTGTATGGAGTCACTAATGTGACTATGGTCAAAACATTGTCTCTATTTCAAGATTTACACACGCACCATGCCATCGACAGGATGATTAATATGAAAATAGAAAGTGACAAGGAATGTTGACACAAACTGTGCTGCTAATTCTACTTAGAAATATTCATAAGATTTGTTTTAATTTGATCATCCAACAAACATCTTTCTATTATGTTATAGGAAGATGAAGCCAGGCTGCTGAAGAATATGTTTTCCTTGATCAGGGCTGGAAAACTAGAGGAGGTGAATGAAACCTTAGTTGATGTTTGAAAGAGGAACAACAACCAACAACAACCAACAAGCAGAGCCTGAAGTATTATAATAGAACTATGATTGTAATCACATACTAAGTTACTAATGTTGTGTTTCTTTTCAGGCTCAACGTTTGTGTGAAAAGTGTGGACAGTCATGGAGGGCAGCAACTCTTGAGGGATGGAAACTATGGCATGATGCAAATTTGGATGGAGGTACACCATCTTACTACAATCCTGTCTGTTGTGTAGTGACTTCATCCCTTTCAGTTTCTCCTATGGTTTAGATCTGAGTCAACATGAACTCCTTTGCTTTTGAAGGAGATGAGTGAGTGTTAGCACATCATCGTGGACAATGTAGAATGCATTTAGTGATAAAGATATTTTACACAAGTTTTTCAAAATGAGTCGTTAAGAATTACGGTCGTTTCGCGCGATGTCCTGTTCTTCCCGAGTCGTTTCGCCCAGACCAAAAGTCGTTTCGCCCGGAGTATGAAGTTGTCTGCTCGGACTGAGAGTTGTTTCACCCGATAGTGTATTTTATACTGTTTCTCAGTAAGGGAGTGTTTTTAACTGACTGTTAACAGATTTGCGATGATCGATCATCACCTTTGTTTTCACTGGCGATGTAGTTGAAGTTGTAAGCGGAGTCAGAATCATAAGCTAGACGGAATCGGAGCCAGATGAATCAGGACGTTTCCACTGATTTCTTCTGATTCTGCTTATGACCCGTCGCTAATGATCCAGTGAAAACTAGACTGTCGGAGTCGGTTTCATTTTCAATAGATCGTTGCGCTCTGCACTTCTGGTCGATTACGGCTCCGACTATGACTCTGTCGCTAGTGAAAACCAGCTTTTATTAGGCTATTCTTTGGTAACTACGAAATGACAATAGGCCAAGTTCGAAGGAAGTAGCTTTACTATAAGTCGCTGAACTGATTTTTTTAATTTTCCATACATTTGAATGTTCGTCTTGACATCTTGGGCACTGCCAATCAATCCTAGCACCATAACAAACAGCTGCACGGTACATTTCTCGTGATATACCTTTAGCATCGAAGTAAACATATACCTTAGGAAAAGATCACCAGTGAAAGTTACCGGTGTTACAAAGTCAATGACTCCATCGAAAACAGCCTTCACACTGTACACCCTGCTGTCTGGGCGGGACTGCTCCATCACATACTATGCAACTTACAATCTGCGCAGTCGCCATAGGTGAAGAAAAAGTTTACAAATGATGATTAAAGCAAACGAATGATCGCTGAGATGACTTTGAAGTGATCGCCTGATCAAATGATCTATATTGTGTTTATCCTGCCTTTTATACACACAGGAGTATCAAAACCACTGTATGCGTTAGTTTGCTGCGTTTTGATTGGCTTATTTACTTATCACTGTTACAATAGGATAAATTAACAACTTGTTTGTAAACAATAGATTGAGCTTTTTAGTGCTGAAGTGATAATTTAGTAAATAAAAACTCTGCCTTCTTCACCTACCCACGCGTCAAAAGCCCAAACTAGAGAAATATTACTGTTCCCAGTACTTTATGTTGTTTGTGCATGTTTGTTGATGATAATTAAGAAGAAATAAGTCGTGCCAGGAATTAAAGTAAATTTACTTTCCTTACGAAAGTACTGAGAAGTGGAGGCATCCGAATTCAGCCGCTTTGCGGCTCGGTAAATATCCACAACTATTCCCCTCCACTTTGGTGAATGAGACATAAAATGACGAGGGGGATTGGAAACTTACAAAAGAAACCTAGTTTTAATGCGGCAAAACCTGTGGTTGTCAGTTTACACATTCCACGTGGTTGTATCGATCGATTGGCAAATGATTGATCAACGGGCTTTGATATTCAATTGTTTAGTGGATAACAACTCTGCCTACCCACGCACCAAAAGCCCAAACGAGAGAGAAAAACTATTGTCCCCGATGCTTTATGTTGTTTGCGTGTGTTTGTTGATGATAATTCAAAAGAAATGGCGATAAGTTATGCAGAGTGAAGTAAATTTACATTCCCGCACGATAGCGAAGGCTTCAAAAAACATATAGTGTATCTTAGAGTTACCATTAAGTGAAAGGTTATATGCCTTGTCATGCGAGCAAATTTGTAATGCGGCGAACTCTCTGGTTTTCAGTTTACACACTGCGTGTGGGTGTTGTAGCTATCGATCAATCGGCAAATGAATGATCAACAGGCTTTGTCTTTTTGGGTGGATATGATCGATCAGAAAAAAATCTTTAACTTGGCTTGATTCTCTTTATTTCCTAGGTCCAGTAGAAAAAACAACTTATTTTCAATCCTCGGGCGCAATGACTTATTACTCCGGGCGAATCGACTCTCAGTGCGGGCGAAGCGACTTTATGCGAACAGGACATCGGGCGAAACGACCTGCTTCTGTCATGAATTTTTCAAATAACTTTTTCTTTGAATCAAGTGCAAGAATTTTACAATGGATAATTATGGCAAGCCTAATATCTGTATATTTCATCCCTTGACTCATCAGAGACCTCAGCTAACTCGTCACATAAGGATTCCAATAGCTGTTATTGGAGTTGAGCCTGTTGTCAAATATTCTTTTGTCTAGAAAGGCATGCAAACGAGGTGAAAGGGTCAACACAACGCAGAATTGACCCTTTTCACCTCATTTGCATGTCAAACCGCTGACAAGCGCAATAATAGCTATTGCATGCAAGTGAAGTATGATCCTCGCAGTAAATTTTCCAATTTAAGCAACTGGAAAGAAGTTGAACTCGATAATTTGACCTTGCTCCCAATGTGTGGCTTCATAGCTCAGTTGGTAGAGCATCGCACCGGTATCGCGGAGGTCATGGATTCGAATCCCGTTGAAGCCCTGATTTTTTTCAGGCTTCTTCTTTCCAGTTGCTTAAATTGGAAAATTTACTGCGAGGATCATACTTCACTTGCATCTATAACCGCAGTTCAAATATGAATTATTTCATATATACATCACATAGCTATTGAATATTAGTAAATTCTCAGCTCCGACTATTGCATTTCTAGCTTTTTGATTGGCTAAAAACCTCCGACTATGAGCCAATAGTCGGAGTTTTACGCCATATGGAAAATAGTGCGCCAAGTTTAAAATTTTTCGCTTTGTAAAATTGTGGAAATAATAATCGGCGGCAAAACCCGGTTTGAGAATTTACTAAAACAATTATTTCATTCACCCTTGTTGGATATGAAGTGATTATAACCAACGCGGGCTCATGGAGTAATTGTTATATATGCCATTCACAAACTTGATGTAATTAACATAATTAACATAGGTGATTGTTTATTGTTTTTCATGATAGTACTGAATCTAGATCATAGATGTTACGTTTTTACTTTAGCTGTGGAACTGGAATACCATGTAAAGCAGGGAATGTACATATGATATCTCAGTGACCAGATATTTTTTTCCAGTGTCCAACAATGAAACTCTCACAACTACTGAAGGAAACCCATTCAGAGATGTGTGGAAAGCAGCTTGCTGGAAAATGTCTCAAGAGGTATTCCAACATCTGCACAAACTTTACTATATAAAATGAACTTTAGGTGCTCCCCTTGTATGGCAGAGCAGAAATGAGTCTAGAATGAAATGAAAGTTTTTTTTAGAAGTGCAGTTACCAAATGGTTTGGAATTATTATATTTGTAGGTGCTACTTCAAGCCCACCAACTTTTACATTAATAATAACTTCATGTATTCATGAACATATTGAAGGAGTATGATAGCAAAGCTTAGTGTTGAATATGAGAAGCATCTCTACTTTGTTACTTTTCACAAGAAACAAAAATACATAGTTCAAAGTTGTTGTTTAAGGCACACTAGCTGATAAAAATAGGCCGACAAAAAATCTTCACTTGTCGACTAGTGTGCGATGAATTCAGACAAGTCTGCGACAAAATCGGGGCTTGTCGGGCAATATCTGACAGTGCTAGATCTCAAAACGTCTTGTCAGGCCTTGTCGGCTGGTGTGTGGTGGATCAAGACAATTTGTCGGGGCTTGCGCGTTCCTCAACCAATGAGGAATTGTCATGAGAGTCACATGAACAAGCGCCTTTTCCAACATGGCGGAGATCGACTTGGCCCCAAGCCTAAACTCGGTTAGTCGTGACAAAAACTCGGCTCGTGTGCGGCAAGCTGATCTCCCGAGAAATTTTAACCCGATTTGACCCCGACAAAAAATCTGCAGTGCTGCGACGAAAAATCGGCTAGTGTGCGGTGGGCTTTTTAGTGCTCAGTGCACTTAACTAGTTGACAGGCATGTCACTTAAACTGAGAGCAACAAATATATAAATATTAAACACATAAGGATAGGAAATCCCAGCTGGTAGGAGACAGATCAGTTGGATATTTACAAGCAGGACCAAGAAGTTAAACTAGGGTATACCGGGAAACAACTCCAGTTAAGTGGTTTGAGCGGGACTTGAACCTGTGGACTGCAGACTTACAAGGGGAACTTAACCGATATTTATTTTTGCCGGGTATTATGGTTTTAATGTTAATCATAAAAGTTACAATTTCCTCGATTGTGATTGGTTTAAAAAAAACTCCTATTTTTCTACTAATTCACTTGCCAAGTTGTTATCGGACAGTTTGTTATTGGACACTTTGTTATCGGACAGTTCAATAGGCCAATCACATTAGAAGTTGTAGTTTAAATCAACCAATCACATTCAAAGTTGTAATGACGTGCGAGCGTGCGCGCGCGCGCTTGCTTTTGTGTTTTTGGCTCCTAATTACCTGTAGGAGGTTTTTCATCTCCTTTGTAGGTATTTTAATGCGAATTTTCCCCCTCTTTCATAACTTGGCTATTCTTCTTTTCTCGAAAATTGCAATTTTTATGATTGATTGGTAATAAGTCTTCGTGTCGTCCAATTCGGTCTGTAATCATACTCGTGATGAACAAATCAGACTCCCGCTTCGCGGTCGTCCGATTTTGTTATCACTCGTATGACTTCAGACCGAATTGGACTCCACTCAGTCCTATTACCATTACAAATATCTCGTTCACATTTCAAGCAGTCAAAAATCTCTGCTCATCCCACATATCTATGTTTTGGGTTGTTTTGTAAATGTTTTGGTGATTTCTGGGTAAATCTGGGGATAGATAGTTTTTCTCAAAGGATTAGAAAGAAAATATATGGAATTGGGAAATTTTGAAGATTTGATGTTGTTTTAAAATTTGAACTTGAAGTTAAGAATTGGTAAACATACACCAAACAGTTGTTGGCCAACCTGGGGTGTCCTTTCGGAGGCGTTCAGCAACTGTCTGGTGATGTTCCAAAACTTATTTCTCCTTTTAGTCCCTCTTTTAAACTTCATAAAAGTTCACCCAGACTTTATCGCGTCTTCGATGCGACCAACTTAAATTAGGGGTAAAAAGCATTTTGCCTCCCTTGTGGGAGGCATTTCTTAGAATCGCACAAGGCGTGACCTCGTTTTGGCACTAATCTAATTTTCGTGCTACAATGCCATGAAATTGCTCGTTTCATTCCTAGTCTTGACAGACATGTTAAAATAGTAAATTACCTTGTCTAGCGTCCTGACGGCTCAGCCACTCGTCCTCCTTGTTTGTAGTCAATTGTACTCCAGTCTGTTGACACAACTCCTTATTAACACCGTATTATCTTTGTAGAAAAAAATTAATATAATTTGTAATGATATAGCTTTGTTTTTTTCATCAGAGCAAATTCAGTGTGTACGAAAGAGCTATTTATGCTGCACTCAGTGGCAACCTCAGCCAGGTAACCAGTAGTTGGAATTATTTATTAACCCTGTGTATTGCAGTTTCAACTGAATAAAAAATGATGATCAAAACTGACACAGCATGCATTAGAAAGTACTATAATCAGGCCGTCTGGTTCATTTCAGTCAGTTTGTGTCTCTTTCTTGTATGATTCAATTTTTCATTGCTGAACGAAAAACACGCGTATTCATTGGATTTGTTTGTATGTTGTGTAAAACACTTGAGAACAAACTGAGGGAAATATCATTTTTTTATTTCCAGATTCTTCAAGTGTGTACGTCATGGGAAGACCATTTGTGGGCATTTTTTCGAGTCATGGTTGATGTTAGAGTAGAGCAGGTAAATATGGACTTCTTCAAAAAACTTTTTCTCAGTCAGTAATTACTAAATGTTCGCGGTTTTGGCAGTAAGGGCTTTTCAGATCTATTGGAAAAGAGCAAAGCTCGTGGCCATCTGCCTTATGCGGGGTGTTTTTATCCAGTTGCCATAGTAACCTGTAATAACAATGTTACCACAGTGTCAAATTTGTTTGTGTTTATTGTAGGAAATACGCCTCCATCCACGGCCTGACAGAGAACTGGAGAATTTACCGTCTCTTTTCTGGGACCAGACGTAAGTATAATAGTTTTGTGTGTTAGCAAGAGTTCATCACTTTCTAATGCTGCAGGTTACAATACTTTCATTACAACTTTGCTTTCATCGTATTTCACGTGCCAATAAACTAGGTTGAATCCAGAGAAAATATTTGAAGAACTCCAGGCTTGTCCAAAAGAGGTATGCGTGATTTAGTTTTTCAGACTTGTTTGTGGAGTAAGACCTTGGTGAAGATATGTTTGATGAGTTTGGTTGTTCCTGTTTTCACTAGTCCATCAGACATCAAGCGGAGGAATTCCATCATGTCATGCAGAAGCATATCATACTTAACGATACAAATGGTGAGTATGCTTTTATCACTTGTAACATATGGATATAGAGCGTGCTCTCATAGAGCTACCACTTTGTGCAACGCTCTGCCGGATGACATTAGGCAAGTGGAACTCCTACAAACATTCAAGTCTAAACTTCAAGCCTACCTATTTAGGCAGTTCTTTCATTGATTTTTTACAAGGTTTTTAATTTACTATGTAATTGAGTTGATATTTATATCACCTTTATTGTAAAGCGCCGCTGGATCTTTGAGAAGCGTAGTGCTATATAAGCGATGTATTATTATTATTATTACTATTATTATTACTGTTATTATTATTATTAGTAGTAGTATTAGTATTAGTATTATTGTAACTCCTGGCAAGGTAATGTTTCACTGACATTGTGGTCTTTACTCTCTCTATGATAGTTATCAGGGTTGCCATGGTGAAAAGGGTTGACTGTGTTTGTCTTTGGGACGTAATGGTCACATGATATGCTTTTTGTTTCGTACGATTCAGGTTTGATAGAAAATATGCACAGCTGGCTGGAAAAGGAAGATAAACCACGTACTCAAATATTACGTTTCATGGTAAGTTGATTAGTTGATCAAACCTTTACTCTGATTACTCCGAGCTAAAGTTTTTTATTCTTTATTATTGTTTAGGCTCATCTAGTTTTGTTCCTTAGATCAGCTGGAATTGAATCTGAGGTAGGCGTTTTCACATAAGAACTGTGATACATTAGTAGAGCTCTATGTTGCTTGTGTTTTCCTCATTTACTTTGCTGTTTTGTGACAGACTGATCTGGAGCAGTGCGTTTCCATCTTAAAAGCTTATGTTCAGGTACGTACTTCTATTTGGTATCCATAATTTGCTCACCCTTCACGTAGAACATATTCCACTCTACGTCCAGCCTGCCGTGTTAGTTAGTCTATCTTTGTTCAGTTCAGTGTGCGTTTTTCAAACCTGATGAATTTATCCATGCCTAATCGATTTATCGAAGATAGAGATTCAGTGTTAGACTGTATATTATAGCGGAGATCCGGCGGCCCGAAGGGCTGCCAAGCGGAGCCCCCTACTCATATACGAAAGAAAAGGAAACCCATGAGTTGATTTTCTCATGGTGATCATGGCCAGCGGCATTGCTCGTGGGCGCGTACGCACGACGACGACGACGGAGTCGCGCAACATGGCGGCCATACTCCAAATATTAGGTTGACAGAGACATACAGCCTTGGTTTCCCGTGTACTTCTTTGATATTGGACATCCATGTTATGATCAATTGACACTTGTCAAACAAGGTATCTGCTGACCAGTATCACGTGGCTATATCGCGGGCTAAAGTGTGCAGCTCATCGAGGTCACGTGTTTTTTGAAGTTGTCCGCTGACGAGTGCTGGTTCTCGATTGGATTGCGGGCTCATATCAAGTTAACTTGTTGAAAACAGAGCAGGATTGTTCGGAAGCCTGTTAACGCTAGCCCAGGATAAAAATTTATTCGAATTATAACTTTTTCTTCTACACAATTGCTTTTTGCTGCTTTGTTTTGAGTATGTGATGATGATAAAACTCAAGACAGAAAGTCGAACAGTAAACAGAAAACCTCACCGCGAGGTTACAAAACTCAGATCAACATTCTACCTTTTCCTGGGTTGGCTCAATCGGGCACTGAACAACCCGGCCAAGGAGCTACGCTTTGAGGCTGGCCTAAATCTATATATTTAGTATATAGTATAGCTTTTGCTGACAGCGCTTGTGAACTTCTTTGATTATTGTGTAGTTTACGTACTGATGAGAGAGAACGTTTCTGTACAGAATCACAGCATACTGTCAACCAGAGTTTGCGTCGTTCACTGAAAGTTTGTTAATGTTATCTTTCAGGCTTTGATTGACGAGAAACAAACTGAGCTTGTGGCGACCTATACTGCTACTCTTCCTCCAGAAATACAAACAGAAACCTACGCATATTTTTTGGAAGGTAATTTGTTTGTTCTTTAAATGTCGCCTTGTTTGTTGAATAATATTTTTCTTATCATCATGAGAGCACACAACACAACAAACCAAACGTATTAAAATATTGTCTTGTAGATATAGTTGACATGAAGCAAAGGCAGAAATGTCTGGAGTTAGCGAGCAGCGCTGGTATGTGTATTAACCTTACTGTGTATGTTTTCATTCTTGGATCTTTTTTAACCAGGAACAGTGAAGGTTAAATATGTTTGAACATGAAGGTTAAGTAGGAAAGTTAAACAGTGAAGGTTAAACAGTGAAGGTTAAATATGTTTAAACATGACTGTATGTGTTTTACAGTATTAACAATGTAAAGCGAAAACCTTTCTCTTCAAGAGTTACAACAACAACAACCACAACAATCTTTATTATCCAACTGCACCTCGTAGAGTACAAATGACGCCCAAAACGAGTACAAATATCACGCGGTATTTGTACTCCAGAGGACCGGATAGACAGGTTTGTTTGCTGTTGACCAATCAGTTAGCTGAATATCCCGCGCCAATTCCGTTCCGCTTTGCATACGTCTGTCACGCATTCCTCGTAAATGAATATCCGCGAAATTAGTCCGCACGGACATAAAAATTTGGCGTGTTGGATAATAAATCTCTTATTAGACGTTTTGTTGTGTAGTATCGCTGAGAATTTTTACTCGTTGTTTTGACTCGCCTTACGGGCTCGCCAAAATACGGCACAACTCGTAAAAATACTCGGCGATACTACACAACAAAACGTCTAATAAGATATGTTTATTTCTGTTAAATTTACATTTTAACGTATTGACTGGCGCGCGGATAGCTAGTGCTAGTCTAGTCCATCAATATGTAATTAAATATTTTTATAAATAAATTAATTACATAATTACAAAAAAGTAAAATAAAATAGGAAGGTGGGATATTAGACACAATAAGGTACTGGACCATAAACATAGAAAAAGGGGATTTACAAAACTGTTTTATACAAGTACATTTACAGATTAGATTTAAACTAGGAACTATAACGAAACTAGAGGTATGACGATTGGTTGAAATTTGTGAGGCACTACAAATTACGAAATTGTGTCAGGGTGTCGACTTCAACATAGTTATCCCTATCTGAAAGGGTCTCAAATAGAAATCGGCGGATTGGGTAACCGTGCTGTTGGCGCTTGTTCTTTGAATACTTTTCAGCAAATTATCAATGACGCCAAAAATTGGCTTGACGGTTTTCTATTATTTGAAGCCGTTTTATTGCGTCCTGGTTAAGACACAGCTGCTGTAGAAATCAGTTGTTTGGCCTCCTTACGAGTCAAGAAACATGAGGAAGTCGAAACGCATCCAACAGGGAGCCACAAAATTCGTTTTAGGAAAAGCCGCACGTAAACACTAAATAAATCTTCGTTTGTTTATAGATATTTTTGTTATGTTTTATTCTTACAGAAAGCCCGTAATGGGTATACTAATGTACATTATACTCCGTATATGAATGTCTACTCGGCCGAGACTGACCGCTAATATTTAATGATGGTTACTCCTTAACTAAGACTTACACTACGAGGACGACTAAATTCAAATATAAGTATTTCAAATGTATGCATATTTATTTAATGGTTCCCTTTTTAATATAGAGATTTTTTATAGAGATTCTCTAAAGTCATTGTGAGAGATGTATTTAGTACAGGAGGTCTTTCCATTTTACGCTCCATCCTTATGGCTTGTTTTATCATTAATAAATATTAGCCAAGACAGCTCAGTGGTACAACAATAACTGACTGATGATAGATTGTATAATATGATGACTATACAAGTCGGTGATGATGTTTTTTTGCAGGTCTTGATGTTCCATTGATAACCAAGACAGTCGTGGAGAGTATCAGAGGAAAGGTAAAAAAAAAATGTCAGATCACTCGGGTTAGGTGCAGTCAAGAAAAGTACTGTGTTGTTTCTTCTTCATTGCCTGTAGAGGGGAGAGTCACAGAGAGACATCTTTAAATTTGTAACTTTTATTTAATTGTTGCAAAAAAAAAAACGTTGATGATTCAAATCATAAGGAATCATATGGAATATGATACCAGCCTTACATTGTACACTGCAGTGCGTCACGCAGTGCGTGACGCACTGCATATCAAGTGTCGGGCTCTATTTAGACCTAATCGTATAATCGCATCTTTTTTAAGGAATCGTATGGAATGTGATACCAGCCTTACATAGTACACGCACTGCGTATCAAGTGTCGAGCTCTATTTAGACCTAATCGTATAATTGCATCTTTTTGGTACGTTTCGGTGACATGTCAGGCCAGTCTTTTCTTCTTACTCGTAGCCTGCATAGCTGGCGGGATTTCGCGCGCGAGTGCTTTTGTTTTGGTAGCGAAACCGTGAACGCGAGTGGCGAAGCCGTGAAAGGATTGGTGGTGCGTGCTTCATGCTCGCTTCGCTCGGTTTTTTCTTTGGCGTGTGTTAGTAGAGATGCTGTGAACAGTCTAGAGTAACTATCGCCTCCAGATTCGCCAAATGACCATGATATCGTATCATAAGAAGTCAGTGACTTGATAGGGCAGGATATCAAGGAAGTCTGAGACACAGAGAATTTGGATTTGGTAATATCTCTAATGATTGATTTGTGGCTTAGACATCATTTCACAGAACCACCGTGTTCACAAATACCAAAATCTGACAACAATTGTGACTAATAAATTTGATTCTGTACTTATTTGTCACTGAGAACTGATGAATTATTTGTAATGAAATACGAGAATTATGGCTACTATGCTGAAACTAAATTTTAACAGCATTCGCTATCTGACAAAATGCACACACCCCGTTATAGTTAAACTTGCCCACAGAGATGCTTCCCCTCCCCCCCAAAAAAATCTCCGGAATGATCCGGACAGTCAGTAGAACCCAATCAAACTGAATCTCAATCGAACTTAATCGAACGTTCGATTTCCGAACTCTTTATTGGAAAAAACACTGGGGTTGAAAATCAGACATTTGTCGAAATGTTTCGAACAAATTTACAAATGTTTGCAGATGTGAGCATTGTAAATTGCAATTCGATTTGATAGAGCATTTCTTTTGCCATTCCTTTTAGGATGATTTTAAGATAGACAGAGACACATCACCCGCTCTGGAAGCTGCTACTTCAAATGTAAGTCAGTGCAGACTTCTTTGATTCTTTAGTGTGTTTGGTGCCATATGGACAGGATATTTTCGACATTGTCCTCGAATAGTCATAGTATTGGGATCTGGAGAGCTTTTTCTTGAGCAGCCCTGGAGGATAGGGAACTAGCCGTCTGTTGCAACTTCTGGCCATTTTTTCGTAGTTGTACATGTCTACTTACAAGTTTACTGACAAGTGAACATAAGTTTACATTTTAGCGCTGACGTAGATGCTAGTTTTGTCTTTTAGTTTACGGTCCGAGCATCGCCGCGAATGAAGTAGTTTTTATACCCCACGGCCATTGATTGTTTTAATGAATAGTGAGAGTTTTCTCTCCAGAGGCCGTGCCGTGAATTGACTGAGTTCGCAGCCATTTTGTAGCATCGTCGTGGATGAGATGACAAGCTGACTTGTACAGGTTTAAGAGAACGAAAGGGAAACAGTCCAACATGTACGATCTACGAGACTTTTTCTTTTGCAGGAGGACCGCAAAAAGATAGAAGCTATTGAATGGCTGGTGTTTGATCCATCCCAGCGAAGTGAAGCTTTGAAACAAAGTAACGCCATCATGCGCTGCTTTATTGGTGAGTTTCAACCCTGTGATGTCACCAGACATAACTTATTTTACATTGTGCAAGTTGGAAGAACATTTGTGACTTCGTATTGTTACCCCGAGAAAAAGTTGTTATCTCGAAGATCCTTTTAATCAAGGTTAGTTAAGCTAAATTTACAAGGTTGTGGATCTTTAGTGAAGTCTTTTATCGGGGCGCTTATACGTAGGGCGGTGAAACGAGCGGGTCCGAGCAAAAAGGTGTGATGCAGTAGACTGGGGTCTACTAAAACTAGGAGATTCCACTTACTTACACTCGAGCTTAGATTTCTAAAGAAATTACACGAAACTCCCTTTGTGAATCAGCAACTTTTTTTTACTGTATTTTTTGTTCTGAGGGAAAAGGTAAGTTTTTCAGGGATAAAAACAAGACTTATAATTTCGCACTGTGAATGAGTAAACATCTTCTCGCGCTAGTTGTACGCGTAAGCTTTTGATTTATGAATAAAGTTTATGGAAGAAAGCTCTTCTCTCTGGTATCGTGTTTATTTGTTAATCATAACCAATTTCTGCTTTCGAAAGTTTCTTATTCTTTTTACCTATTTGTCGAGTTTGCAGAAGTTTTAATTTTGAAAGTTTGTTTTAATTTTGTTAAGTTCTGAAACGCTGCTATATCAAAATATATCAATCTGATTTTGTACTATGTTATGTAAAAGCTATCGATCTTCAACATATATAAAATTCGGACTGGAGTAATGTGGAGTACTCTTAAAATAAGCAGCGGAGCACAACTTGGTCATGATAAGCGGGACATTCCTGCATTCGACACTGTCTTATTTCACTCAAATTTGAGCAGCTTACGACGAACATATTTAAGTAATATTCCAACAGACAAAATAGTATTGAGTTCTGGGCCAAAAATATCAGAGGCCTGTAAAAAGACGTTACGTGCCAGTCCTTCTCCGCATCACACATTGGCCCAAGAGCGGACTGCCCGTTTCACCGCCCGGGCATTTTCCGCCCTGCTTTTATCTTTGACTTGTCTATTGATGTTCGTGGTATTCATTTATTTGAATAGCCACAAGAAAGCACGCCGCAGCCCGTGAAGTTTTTCAGAAGGTTCCAGCTGACTCCATTCACGTGATTCATAAAGAGTGGCAAATTCGGGTCAGTACTGTACTTTATTATATCTCTAAGTTAGTACGCGCGCTGTGATTGGTCAATTTAGCGGTCCGTACTCTCCTGCACGGACCGCTAAAACTTATGTTTTTTGTTGCCAAACTGTTGCGTGATTTATCACCAAATTTTCTCAACTTGTATAGCAAATAAAAGTTTAAAACCCTTGCTTTTACTCTAAATTGTGTACTAAAGCGTACTAACGACATCAAAACGATTTCAAATTGATTCGTTTTGCTTTCGACCAGTGCTTCAGAAACTTGAAGCCGTTCCTCATGATTGGAAATCGTCCCGAACCCCTCAGATACACAAAAGAGATATAATAAATATCTTACTAACCTCGTCTTCTCGGTCCGTACCGTATGTTACGGATCCTCGTTTTTTCCCCTACGATTTATGCCCCGCGCGCTTCGCGTTTGGGCCATAAATCGAAGGGGAAAAAAACTCGGTCCGTAACTTACGGTACGGACCTCAAACTCGGTTAGTAAGAGGTATTTCTCTGCTTTTACTTTAGGACGGTAATCGTCGGTTAATTTTTTAATTAGCTATCCCGGTGGTTTCTTCTCAGTAGTGAATTAGTTGTTAATCACACGCATAACTTTGTCTTGATTTTTACTAAGAGAAAAATTGTTCTAATTCTCGTTTGACAGGGTACAAGGTTCCACCTTAGGGACTGAGAGGTAGAAGGATCGCCCCCGCCCCCCGCCCCCCGACTTCCCCGTACGTTAATTGAAATAGATATCATCCAGGTCAAGCACTGAAAAATCTCATCATAATACCTCCGTATCCTCCGTATCCTCCGTATCGTGTGTGAAAAAGGCACCTGATTTCTACTCAGATAGCCAGGCCCCAGTTGTTCAAAGGCTGGATAACGCTACCCTCCGGATAAATCGCTAACCAGTGGATAAGTGTTAACAAAACAAACCACGCTATCCGCTGGATTGCGATTTATCTGGTGGATAGCGTTAGCCACCTTTCGAACAACTGGGGCCAGATGTGTATCTCCCCAGACCTCTCTAGAAAGTTGTTGGCTTGCAGCCATTGGAAAACGCAAGCATAAAGTGGAACGTTCCTGCCTCGGTGAACGTAGTGTTTCTTAGGTTTGTTGTTTGTGAACGTTCAACAGGGTGGAACTAGTGCGTTACCTGCTGGTGATGATAATGCCATACGCGAATACCTGTGCGTCAAAGCTTACTTGGTAAGATAATTCTGTCATCTTCTGTAATCTTACCAATAGATTTCATGCTTTCAGTAAGTGTACTGCTTGGGTTTGTAGGATCAGGTAGTGGTGAATTATTCACTGATGTTAATTTAGGATTCTGGTTCCAATGTGTCACTCATTGTGTGCTAGTCGTAACAGGTAATTTCTATTGATGATGGTTTTCGTTACCAATATGTTATGTAGGAGGCACTGGATGCATTTAATGATTGGTTTCAGCATTTTCATCACAGCGTCCCAGTAAGTGAAACCTGTTGTTTTTGGTGTGTGCTGATGAGTTTGTTCCTGTAGCCTTGCCTGCTCAATACTATTCGTAATCTTTTCTATTGTAGCCAAAGCCACGCCACGAAGGTCACGCTAATTTCACGGAGAAGGTGGCATACGAGCAGCAGCTTAAACAGTACGAGGTAAAGTTCACACGTTAATACGATGCGTCCAGATGTTGTTGGCTATTTTTGAAGTGTGATATTGCTGATATTGCATTTATACGATGCCATAGAAAATACATCCAAGCAGAATGCAGGAAAGCTGTTGTATATTCGTCATTATTCCACCAAACCTTCCCATCAATCTGTGCAATTCTACTGTATCACACCCGACCTTCCCTGTGTTTTCTATGGCATGGTATAAAATAGTTTTGCATCCCTTTCTCGTATTTTCTTGGTATACACACTCGCCTTAAGTGACTGGTGGGATATTCCACGGTATACCACTCGAGTGCGTTGCATAATTAGTATGTACTTGCCGTACAAGTGTAGTTGACTGGTTGATTTATTGACTGATCATTGCAAACTACAGGTGGAATTTGGAAGATGGAAGAACTCACTTGACATTCATACGAAGGTATAACAGTTGGACTTGATGTTTATAATGTTTCTCGCAGAACTCATTTTGAAATATGTAACATTTATTTTATTTCCTGCTCAGGCCACAGTGGAAAAAATTTACAACGTTCTTGTATTCCCTGATGGAGGCTGGATGGTAGATCACAGAGCGGTAAGAGTATTCTGTTTATGCATGTTTGCACCATGGTGTTTGATAGATAACTTTTGCTTGATTTTCTCATTTCTGAGTTTTACCAAATCTGAACTTTCTTAGTATCTTGGTTGTGCTGAGATTAACTATCTTGTGGTATATGCTAATCCCGGGTTCGTTGCACTGATGAACAAAGAGAACTAACGATCTGATGCAGACCTAATGATTGAAGGAATTAACATTTTTGGAGTTCAGAGTTTATTTTGTTCGGTTTTAGGATGACGAGGAAGATTCAAACCGCACTCATCAACTAGAGTTGCTAAGACAGCTTTGCATTCCAGTCGTCTGTTTCCTGCTTCATAACGTGTTACACTCAACAGGACAGTATAAACAGGTCAGCGGTAAATCCTGCGTTACTCGCTGTTGATTTATTTTGTTCTTAGAGATACTTAAGCTGCAGTTGCAAGCTGAAAAAGAAGTAGCTCGGATAAAGGAGATTAGTTTTTCGAAGTCCAATACTCTGAACTGTGTGAGGGTTTTTGAGATGACTTTTGATTGTGATTTCTGTTGCAGTGTCTGCAGCTCGCTGATGTTATCACTTCAGAACAATACCAGCTTTATGAGGTGAGATCATCGTTCTCGTGACCCTCACAAAAACTCCTGAATGACATCTAATTGTTGACTTGTCAGAAAATTGTGCGAGTATTTACGAACACACCACAGTCGTCTCTTTGCGTTATAATGTCAATAAGATCGCGGGCGCAGTCGGTCATTACCCCGAAGAATAATATCATTAAGGACGATGGCATGACATCGTCTTGAATGCAGTCTGAGTTTTATTTACAGATTATGTAACGAAGGGCTATATCAACCATGTACAGATATTATTGGGGGTTTTCCCATGCCTTCAATAAAATTCAAACTACAAAACTATTGATCCCTCTGAGATTTTACTTTCGTTATGTATAAGAGTAGCTGAAAACTACTTTTCATGCAAATTTTCGCTTCGAATGGGTTCTTGGTTTTGTGATAGAGCTGTCATGTTGGTAGAAAAAAGTGACCTATCTCTGGGAATTTGGCTATCTGAACAGTTTATGTATTAGAAAAAGTATTATTTTGATGTTTTTTTAGTTCATCGAGAGATAAATTCTCGCTTCTGAAGCTAAAGTCAGTGAAAGATGTTTCTGTTGGTTTTCGGCCACCGGTGTGTCAATACAAATCTCTACATGTTTGGGTAAAAAATTTCTCCGCATGACTTGCTTAAGAGAAACTTCTGTGGCCTGAATCTTGGCGAGAGTCTGCATATTTACCATCTATCTTTTCCAAAATTCTGGATTTTATCTATTGAACGGTTTTGATGTATATTTTGATGTATATTTTGATCCATTTTGAATGGCGTGACACTGAAAACCAGCAATTCTAAAGGTTATCCCTCTAAAGTTAATTTTAGTAACTCCCAGTTTCGAAAATCCCAGCAGTGTCTAGAAATACCAATGGCATGACCATGCAGAGTCTGCTCACTGGGACAGCTCAATTGGCTTTACCAGCATTTTCTTTCCCTTTAAAACCTCTACTCAACGCGCGTGATAATAATGTCCGCGGAAGAACTGGGTACCATGTCTAAATATAGCTGGAGAGGGATTACGTTAGGAATAAGCTCTGTATGTCTAACTTTTTTCATACATGTACATGCCATTGGGCTCAGTAGTATGTATATACACATTTTTTGCCAGGTATTCAGGAAAGACGAGCTACAGAAGATGCTATCGCTATTCAGGGAAACGTCTCTAGCACTGCTGGGAAATAATCTGGATCCTCTGGGCTATGAAATGCAGCCACAAAGTAACAAGTGAACTGAGAAAGTAAACAGTTGATGATGAGTAGAGACTAACAATGCACTATGAAGCTGTAGTGCGTACAGATTTCTTGGGTATATATGGCGATCCATGTTCGTACTTATTTTGTCAGTTTTGTACAAAGAAATGTTGAGGAATTACCTTTTTTTTTATGTGACTAAGTAAAAAAAATTAACCCAATCAGTTTTGTTAAGTTCACTATTTTCACTTAAATTGCAAATTTGAAGACGCTAAAATTAACGCTGTTTGCCTGGCAGCAGCATGTGACTATTTGTTCAACATGGCTGTCCTTGTGGTTTGTCTTGTTTTTAGTACGAGGTGCGGCATAGCTTACCATTTCAGGAGCCCCTGACCATTTTAACCATGTTCTTTCTCTTTGTGAATCAAACTGGTCCTGTGTTGGAGCGCTGAAAAAACATTCGGGCGAGGTTAACGACCTGAGTGCCGTCTGGGGAGAAAGATCACGCTATGAGCCTTCTTCCCGGGCCGTGCTCGGCTGGCTCCGCGTGCCAATACTTATTTTTGTCACTGTTTGCGGCCAAAGTAAGAAGTCTGTTTCCAGGTACCTTACCTTATTTGATACCAAAATATGCTTTTTGCTGATCATTTCAATCTAAATATGTCTGTCTTTGCGCTGCACCAATTCATTGACCCTGATTACTTCTCTTTCTCTCCCTTCGTGACCCATATACTCTAAAGAGACAAATATGCAAAACTTGCAATGATGATGTTATCGTTTCCCTATAAAATTACTCGACTCGCAAACAGGCAAGCTCTGTTTGAGACACCAAGACAACATTCCCCGACAGCTTGGGTAGGCATATTTCCATGTTGCCCTCTCGCCCTCAATCCGTCATTTGCTATGTGTTGCGGCGTGCCACAAAGCAAACAGCGAAGCGCGTCAAACCGTGCTGAGTGCCAGAGGCTATGAACTAAACGGAAAATATACATATAAACAAACGCTTTGGTTATGTCAGGGAAATGTATGAAGTTATTATTCACAGTTTGACAAGGTGTCGAGGTCAACTGATTACAACCAGTTACATGTGATATGTTCAACCCAGTTCAATTAATTTTTTTGTAAGAAGAAACGGCTGGCTTCTAGTTTAATTCTCCTTTCTTGTTCAGTCGGTGAAAGTAGAGGCGATGCTTGCTTTGAACATGATTCCACAAGTCCGCGCTTAATAGCTCTGTGTTTTTGTTTGTCATCTTGAATTTTTATGGACGATCTAGAAAATCTGTTGCAATATTTGATGACAGGGTCCTTTTCTGTTTTTTTCCTTGTCTGGTTTGGGGATTTAAGTAATAAAGTTATGAAATGATAAATCTGCCAATAATTAACTTGGCCAGTATTATCAACAGTTAAAGTTACTCGAGATAGTAGTACTCAGCACTTACTGAACTGTTTATGGAATCTTTGCCATCACCGTCGAGATCGTTACCTTCTATTTTAAAGATGCGCTTATTCCATTACAATCTTGTAATCGTTCATTTAACATTGCATTAACTGTCTTAGTGTAGTTTCTGTTAAATCTTTTGAAAGCTATGCAATATAATGTGGCTGTGAACGGGGGTAAACAAATACAACCACGTTTTGATGAGACCGTAATGTGCCATAATGATAGATGAACAAAAGAATTTCAGCCAACTTATGAGATAATAAAAGTGTATCAACCCAACTTACTTTCATTCCATTTTAGGGTTTTAAACTGTAAAATTATATCGGTATGTGCAATTGAACATGTCCTTCTTTTCCTTTACACGTCTTTTCTGATTTGAACACTTCAAAGTTACACATCAACATTAATTTGCTTGTAAATTAAGTTTTAATTTGAATGATCTGTCATATTATTGAGCTATTTATAGTTCAGTCTTTCTGTTCCACACAGCCGGCTTGCACCACCAAGCATTCCAAACCAGTCATACTAACTCTTTATTATTACACATCTTTCTGTAATTTAAGCATGTTTTAAAAATTCTACAAATACTTGGGGTTTACTCTTAACTTTGTTTACCCTGGAGGTGTTTACGAGTAACATTACTCGGGACAATTTATTGTTCAAAATATTTGACAGACTTTTTCCGACATCTTTATTATTCTCAGCCATCAAAAGGTCATGGCTCTTTTCATTTAAAAGAGATAATAAATTTGTTCAAGCCCTCGAGCCAACTATATTGAATTCTTTTTGTCTTCAACAGTTAATGGAGAAGCTGTTGTAGTATTTGTCATTTGAAGCAAATTTTCAAACTTCCTTATTTCTGTTTTGTTTTCATTAGTTTTCCCTTAAGAGTCTTGACATCGCCTAAGTTTTCTTTGAACTGATGGATGTTACTGGGATCATAATCTCATACATAATACTATAAAGATGCAAAGTTTCTAGGGGCTAAATGGGTTTAGTACAATGTTTTATAAAGTAGAGTTTCGCAGCACTTTTGAATCGGCGAGGTTTTCTTTCAGTGGAATGTTTTCATTCAGGTCCTCGTGGTCCCCATTGTTTGGGCTTGTAGGCCCATTTTGAATAGATAAGCTTTCGCGTTCCTCAGGAGTCATCGGCGCTTTTGTTTCGCCCATCGTCAGCAAGGTATTGCCACTTGAGTGTTCCCTGTGATCTCTTTTTATTTTTGAGCGGCAGCGGCGAAACAGTTTTTTAAACGCGTTTCTGTAAGTTCGGTTTAAACACGTGTAAATAACTGGGTTCAAACAGCTATTTAAGTATTCTAGCCACTTGGCTACGTTAAGAAAAGTGAGCCCAAAATCCGCTTCATTTGCGTACGAAAGAACGACTATGAAGAACGGGAGCCAACAGATAACAAATCCTCCTATTACAACTGCTATTGTCTTTGCGGCTTTGATATCTGTTGCGTAGTTTCTTCCAATGCGCCTAGCCTGGTACCGTGCCACAAGATAAATC
>CM042747.1:32203203-32220980 GCA_022496165.2 Catalaphyllia jardinei
GAAATGGCTGCAGCGTAGCACCATACGAAGCATATGATACAAATGGCTCGCCGAGTTGTCAGGATTTTAACATATGCAAATGGCGACGTGATCGCCAACTGGCGGTCATAACTCACCGCTGTTAGGTTCATGATGGACGCAGTTCCACACAGAATATCCATACAATCCCAAAACTGTTTTAGTCTCCTGTCGTATTTCCATTCATTCTGGGTCAGCTGGAGGGTTAACCAAAAAGGCATGGCGATTAAAGCCACCAGAATATCGCTGATTGCTAGAGAGATAATGAAAAAGTTGCACTTCGTGCGAAGGTCTCTGAATGTGTAAAAGCTTGCAATGACGATGAAATTTCCACCAAGAGCAACTACAATCTGCAGTGCAACGAACAAAGCTGCCACGATGTTTGTTGGTCCCGGGCTTATGTTGCTCGCGGATGTTGGCCCAGCGTCAGTGAATACACTTGACGTAGCGTTTGTAAGGTTCACTATTGTATCCATTCCTGCTTGAACACAACAAGATACAGTCCAAATGTTAACAAAGGGAAATCCGAGGCGATAAACAAACAATATTTTTGTGTTTTTAAAGGTTGTAACTTTTCTAGAATACGGAACTGTTCTCCTGTGTTAGAATATCGCTCCAAATATACTCGTCGAATCTCGAAATTGGAGGAAATGCGCGCAATTCTGCAAAGCTCAAATGGCGCAGGTCAGAAATCTAGATGGCATCTCGGTTCACTGGAGAAAAAGAGCGCAACGATGTGAGACAAATGAAACTGGTAACATGCATTGCAACATAGATTCGCTTTAAATTTGCATGAGTTTGCCAAACTGCATCCACGGGTAATTTACGCGCGAACAAAGCTTCCTAATGTGCGATAAACGATGCACAAAAGATTTCAACTAAGGTGGGCTAAACGGACGCCTTTGTTAAACCTACGTTCGGCGAAATAAGTTTTCATAGATTTTGACCCTTGAAATTATTGCTCTCAAGTACACAAAAGGGCATTAAGATTTTGGGTCCTGGTGTGCCAATAGCACCTTTATTTAATAAAGTGAAAATATTCAGTTTCTCGGCTGCTTAGCTGATTCATTTACAATGTGCGCTCTTTCGCAAATGCGTTCCTTGCACTGAATATTCTCATGCGATTCGGTTGGGAAGGGATTATTTATTATCTTACCAAATTTTCCAGGTGTTCTTGCATGAAATGTCGTTCAACTTCAATCAATGTTTTCATTCATTCACTCATTTGTCCTAGGTGTTCTTGTTTGGGTTTTCCAAAGAGATACTTTTCACGTAATCACTTAGCAGCACTGCTTAAACTAAAAAACAAAGGATTTCGAATTCTGAAATAAACTACGATTGCTCGGGGCAAAAGAAGCGGCGAATGAAGTTAATTGAGAAAGTGTGATGTCACTGTTCTTTCCAAACCAAGTTTGATAAGAACCACGACTTTGGAGCACAACATTATTTACCGACTGTAAATGACAGTGTTTTTATTAAACGTGTAAGTTTGCGTGAAGCTAGCGTAACTTTCTGTTTAATTTCGACGAATTATTCATCAGTGCTTCGTGAAGCACAATTTTGATTAATTATAGCCAGCAGCCTTATTTCCGGAGGCAAATTCACTTTTTCTTAACCACTCGGAAGCGGCGTAAAAATTCAGAACAATGAACATGAAGACTAAAAATTTTCCGTACTTCGCTCGATTGCACGCGTGTTTTCGGTATTGCTCTGTTGCTGCAAGTCACCTCTGAGTGAAATAAAATGTTCGATGATATAAGTCGAAAGAAGATAAGAACTTGTAAGATAAAAAGTTGTAAGGTTAATAGTAGATCTTCAATCAATGACACTTTTATTTGCATAACCTTTGTGTATATTGACCAGCGGCCAAAAAAAAAAGATCAGCTCGGTAAGTACTTGGTGTATCCCTTATCATGGTGTACTTAGAACGTAGCATAGTATATTTATCCCTATTATAGTGTTTTAGATACACTATAATATCTGAAAGAGATACATAAAGTACTTAGGATCAGCTCCGTCCCCTAACCGGTGACCAAGGAGAGAGATTTATTGCGGCTACTGTCATATAAACTAATTTCTCTTCTGTGGTAAAGAATAGTTTTTCTGCATACACGATTATGGTGGACGTTTTTTGAATGTATACGGGAGAACCGTGACCCCATCAAAATCTAGAATTTCACTTCACAAAATGATAGGTTAATAAAATATTAATAAAGTAATAATACTTGTTAAATTTAAACGATCCAGTTAATTAGAAATAGGTCTATGAATATTTGCACACGAGTACAAACACGATTTTTCTAAAAGAGAAGCATGACCGCTTTGTGTTAATTAGACCAAAATTCAGAGAGGCAAATGTTTAAATTGGTTCAGCAAATGTGAAATCTTTGTGTCACTTCTTTGTTTACGTATGTATCTTGTGCTACAAGACACAAAAATTTGCTTGACATTAAATGTGTCAGTTTATGCCAAAACTTGTCTTGGGTAAATCCTTTTTTCATTATAACACGAGTGACAACAAATAAGGAGCCACATTTACGTTTTTCCTAAAAAAAATGTACCAAGCCAGGCACTGAAAACATGAAGTGTATACTATTGTTTACTTAATATTATGTCTCGCGTAGTTTCCGCATATTTACTTTTCATTTATTTTCGCACGGTGTGATTTACTAAAGATATTTCCATAGGCCTTTAATATCTCATTTTGAATCGCAAAGTGAAGAAAATTCGCATTCTGCGCTCTCGTAGGAAGGAAATTTTGAGCACTTTCTATTCAGAATAGCACGGTCAAAGCTCGGGTAATTACATCAGTTTCACAAGTCCTTTCTGTTGCCCGTGATTAAATCCAACTGTAGTTTACAAGTGAAATGGAAAATTCATTAAAGGCAACAATGGGCAAAGAATTAGCCACAAACTTGAAATCTTATCTTGGCTGGTGAAAATAGTGTTGAAAACATAACAAGTCATGCTAATTGAACATTTTCAAGTTTTATGCGCGCACAGCGTCATTGTTGTTTTCTGTAAACATTGTTTAAGGTAGAAAGGTACACAGCTGGTGCAGTAATGCTTTTTTACAACTCGCAAAACGAACACAAGTGAGAAGGGTTAAATTACAAAACCACCTACCGAAGAGAAGCGAAGGCAGATATTTCTTCAATCTTCCGCGTTGTTCGTTACTTGCTGGATATCCAGAGCAGCTGCAACGTGAAAGCATCCGATAATTGATAAAAACACTAATACACTTTGTTGACATTTAAAAGCGAAAAAACCTCCATATGATGTTCACAAACTAAATAAAGTTGGACACTCCAATCAGAACAGCCCTAGTGTTGTTAATGTCTGCAATATCACAAAACCAAAACGCCTTTAATCACTATAAACTCCTTAAAAGCAGTGATGAGCTTTTTTGTCATTGGTTAGCAGTGATGAGTAGCACGCTTGCGTGCTGTGGTGTACTATGTTCATTATCAGTTGCTTTCGACTGTGCTGATTTTCCGTTTCCAATTCCTTCTTGAGAACTGAGTGTCTCGTTAATGTTAAAGTGAGTTGATTTTACAACCCCGACAGCAAGGTCCGTTTGCGGAAGAATAGGAACAAACTATTTCTATTTTCTCTAAAAATGACCTCTCCAGACAACTAATTAACGAATTTCACGAAATGGACTTGTGTTTGACAAGTGAAGAATATGTAACTATGGTAACATGGTCACGAACGGAGAAAATACGATCGAGAAGATAATTCCTTCCTGCCCAGTTTCAATAAAATGATCCCTAGTTAGATTTGCTTCTAAAATCTTGATGAAAGTTTTGTTTTAAAAACGGACGAGCGCTTTTTTTGAACAGCCTTAAATTTATTTTGGGAATTTTTGCTTTTCTCTTTAATTTTTTTAACCAAGCGTTTAATCCTGAACTGTTAAAAGATGAAAGTCCTAGAGTAAAGAATCAATTACTTTGGTTTTATCAGCTCACAACTGAAAACAAAAACATCTAATTTGATCAAAAGCTAAACCCCTCCGTAGTCTTGATTGATTTCTTTTATAATTCAAATGCCTCAGTTTTTTAGCGAGAAAAAATCCCAGGTTATAATAATTGCCTGAGCCAAAAGTTGGTTCAGAGCAAAAGTAAAACCAAAGGGAAAGGAAAAAGTCCTAACTTTGTTTCGTGCGGAATATTCAACATTCTACCAACAGATAAATACAAATGTTTTTTTTTTGCAAGTTTATGAGACGAGCTCCATTTTTCAAAGAATTACAGTCGCATTGTCATTTGACTCGATTTCCTTTAACAGCACAGATGAATAATGAACATTTCCTTTTTGCACTTCACATAACATGGCAAACAGATAAATCGCAGCGGTTTCTTATATATGTGTATCTTGCCCTCTTTAGGGAAGAATAAATTACGAAAAGGTTTTTAAAATAAATATAAAACGATTATCCCAACAAGACTCACCGCAAGTTTATGGCAACAGGAGTTTCAGGAGTGGCGAATTTGTGCGATAAAACTGCTCTGTTTTGTTTCTTTGTATGCAGTTTTGTGTGCTGTTCTCACGCTGACAGCGGCAGTATATAATGTTAGTCGTTTGTTCTTTGGTTCATTAGCAAACTTTAATCATCGTTTTTTGGCTGAAAGAAAGACATCTGTGACGCTAGACAAGAGATGCTGACACCGGCGGCGTTTGTCGCGAAACATATGGCCAATAATGCCTACGCTAAAACAACAAAAGACTTATTTCGTCTAAGTTTCGTCTGTTTTTTTAATCGGCATCGTTAAACATTGAGCTAAACTTAGGGGGAGTTTCAATATTTGGATGTTAAATAACATTGGTTTACAGGGCAGCTTTAATATAACATTGTTTGTTTTCATGCTGTTTCTCTCTCAAATGTCGAGTCTGTCTAGTCAGCCTTCAATATATATCCTTATCAATGCCAGTTTTGGCAATATCCACTTTGTCTTTTAGTAGGAATAACTGAAGGATTTTGTTTGATCAATTTAGTGTATATCCCTGCAATTATTCGTTTCAGGATAAAGCTCTGTACTTAGCCCTTGCTAGACATTTACAGTGGCAGTAAGTCGAAATGCTTTACGCTGATGTCAATCAAATGGCAACAACGACAGCAGCCAGTAAAAAGAGCCTCAAGACACCAAAAACAGCAACATTCTGTTCGAGCAACTATAGCTAAATAAATAAGGGTCATGCTGGCATACGACCTAAGCGATAGCGATGCGATTCGTATCAGCTTTGACTAAGCTCAGTTTAATTTCAGGAACTAACAACAACAACAAGCTTCATTACCAAAATAAAAAAGTCAGTTATTACATTAGAATATATTAATAGGCAAGAAAAGGTAGCTTTCACTCAGGATAACTAAAAAGCTAATCGAGCTGAGTAAAACTAAGTACTGTTTAAAATAGAAAGTAGGTTGGAACTAGCTTGTAAGCACTTCAAGAAAATGTTTTCACTGAGAATAAAACGACCTTGGGCTAGAGGGCTTAATTTTCCAGTCTAAAGAAGAATGCTGTGAGCTGTCTTGAAGCCCGGAAGTCCATAAGTATTCTTATTATATCTCTGAGTTAGTACGCGCGCTGTGATTGGTCAATTTAGCGAGCCGTACTCCTGCTCGGCCCGCTAAAATTTCAAGTTGTTTTTGTTTTCAAACTGTTGCGTGATTTATTACCAAATTTTCTTAACTTATATAGCAAGTAAAAGTTTAAAACTTTTTTTTAAAATTGACTCGGTTTGCTTTCGACCTGCTTCATAAATTTGAAACCGTTCCTCATGAATGGAAATCGTTCCCAAACTCGTCAGACACAATACAGATATAATAAATATCTTACTAACCTCGTCTTCTCGGTCCGGTCCGTATGTTACGGATCCTCGTTTTTTCCCCTACGATTTATGGCCCGCGCGCTTCGCGCTTGGGCCATAAATCAGAGGGGGAAAAACTCGGTCCGTAACTTACGGTACGGACCGCGAACTCGGTTAGTAAGAGTTATTTATGAACTTTGTTTGGCATCATCCAGTCATCATTTTCCTAATGCTGATTGTGTGGAATTGAAAGTGGAAATAATAAATTAAATTAAGTGTTCTTTATGCATATGACAATTAAGAATGAATATATTGACCGTTAATACAAACATTTGTCTGGATTCTTGGGCGGCGTGCTGTTACTTTGGCGGTTTGTCGTGGTGCTCGGTGGTAAGATCAATCCAAGCTGAAATGAATATGGATTCAATTTAATATCATGCCATATTAAGGTCAAGATATCATGACTAACAGTAACATTCATCAGCGCACATCAGCCGCTTGCAAGAGACCCATAGATTGGATCTATGTCAGTTAAAATGAAAAAAAAAATAATATCATCCGGCCGCCCCGCCCCCCTCCCTCACCATTTCAATGCTGGAAAAAATGGTTTTTGCGCGAGTTTACTATTGATGTATTTCTTATTTTATTTTGACCAAGCTTGTAGCCTGCCTTTGGCGTTCGGTAAGTTGGTAGCAGTTGAGGTTTTTATGCCACTGCATGCCACTGCAAATCTTAACCATTATCAAACTAAGTTGGTCATTAACCAAAACTATTGCGAGAGATGGCTGATTGTCTTTCTCAAGTAGAAAATCGCGCTTTATCGTATCTTTAGTCTTCTCTCTCTTTTTTGTTTGAAAGTGAAAAAAAGCCGGCCCCAAGAAGATAAAATTCTGTTTATACGCCGCTATTGTAATTACCAAGTAAACCAAACCAATTTTCAGAGCAAAACTGTTTTACAATCTTTGGGTCGCCCATATGCAAATGGAGGTTAGTTTTTAAAACATCTCCATGTAGTTTTACTGCAACCGAAGTTGATAAATAACTGTTGCTTTAAACGAACTTATTACATGGCTAGCTCCATGAGCGGGCAAGATGAACCAAATCGCGCGCTGTGATTAGCTTCCCGAGCAGGCAAGATGGAGCTATCTTGTCCCCTCGGGACTACCCGCTGTGTCCCGCGAGAAAAAAAAAAGAAAAACAACTTGGCCAATATCCAACCATCTCAGCCTTACGCTTGGTCAATAATCCATGTATGCATATGAGGGAAACGTGGTAACTGCCACGTTCAAAGGATCTGAAGAAATGTATTTTTCTTCGTCTGTGTCACTTGAGCAAGAACTATGAATCAGTCTTTTATCGTATTAAATAACCGCTGACTCATGCACAGGCGTACCAAACGGCTGTGAAATAACTCCAGCCCAAGTCTTGGAAATTGAAAACGTTTCTAATAGCTGTAAGCATTGGGATTTGTGAAACATGTTTTACGATCAATTAGAACATAAAAGAAGTTCTCCGCTTTCTAGAAATATATAGAAATCCCTCGGAAACCATAGTTAGCCCGAAAGCAAAAACGTTGCTTAAAATGTGAGAAGTTGCCAAAAAGTCGCCGAGCAACCTCTGGACGACCCAATTTTGGTAATGAACGAAGGTATTAGTTTCTAAGTAAGCTGCTGTGTTCAGTTCGTCTGCGAGGAAACACGTTTTTATCAAGTTGAAGCTGATCAAGGTGAATTAACCGCTGTAGCGAGTTTGTGAGGCTGATGTTTCAGCAGCGTTAGCCCTTCGTAAACAAACGCCCAAAACGGCTGACAGACTCTAAACGACGCTTAATTTACCTTTATCAGCCGCTGGGATGATGATTCTCTACCGTTTAGTTTCGAGATTTTCTAACAACTCTGGAATTTTATGCTTTTGAAAAGGCTTCAGATACTCGTTGCTTACTATGTTTAATTCAAATAAGGTACTGAAGATTACGGAATATGAACTTGAAGTGCTTCTCCGTCTAAATTAATTGACCATTAATTAAGAACCAGGATATGAGTTTAAAACAAAAAATGTTTTGTTTTTGTTGTGGCAAAACTTGTTTGCAATGGCAGAAGTGACAAGCAGCTGGGGAACTCAAAAACAAGGAAAGCGAGTACAATATGACTGTGAATACACAGAAGTGTTTGTAATTCACAAGGAAACTTGGACTAAACACTCAGCGTATAAGCACTGTTAATCATATGTTATTCAATGGTTTAGCACTTTGTAGCACTGACAAAATTAGGGTAGTAGACTAAAATCATTTTCGCTCGCACCTCACTCGAGTAGTTATTAACTGGCTTTTTAGTTCCTTCGTTGTCCTCGTTCAATCTGTAAATTAAGAACTCCTGTTTCTAAGTTAAGGTTATATATTTAATTATTAATATGTCTAAAAGAGATTATAAAACTTGCACTCCTCACTTTAAATTCCGAATTATTTCAATGTGCTTGTCAAATAAACTTCTAGATTGGCTAAGCCATTGGTTAAAATCAAACAAGTACGTTTGATTACTGGCTAAGTGTGTGAGATACACATTAACGTGTCTCCGCATAATTGCTTCCTTTATTCAAACGTTCTGTAAGTCGACTGATTAACTCTTTTCTAAATGTTTACAGACAAAATTATTCCGTCCCCGCTTCTCTTGACTCTTCAAAATATCTTTATGTCTCAGATCTTATTGACACAGAGATATTTATAAGTCACTGAGATAAGCAGCATTTGCCGTGAGATATCGAGATATATCTCCAAACTGAACAACGTTCACGGTTTTTTTGGCATCGGCTAATTTAAGCGCTCGCACGAGATTTCCTTCCCAGTACTCTGAGATTTCAACAAACAATCAGTAGAAAACTTAGAATGATAAAAAGTCGTACCATAGCGTTTCTTCTATCGAGTGCAGTCTGTGACGCTTGTACTCTTCGGTCTTTTCACCGAATGGACATATCAAGATTCACCATTTTAGGCTCCTGCTATATATCAAGAGGTTCACCGCGTAGCTGCATGGAGTTCGTCTGCTCTATGCGTCACTTCACATCGATTTTTGTATTGTTTTATTCAAATAGTATATTGGTTAGGATGTTTTGGCTTTAAATTCCGCGTCAGATGTTGGATAAAATGAAGGCTGGCTTACTCCCCGCGGGGAACCCCGCGCCGCGGGGTCACAGCCCTACCAACTGCTGCTTGCTTATTGTGTTTCAATCAATTTTTGGTAGAATTTGCTTCGCTAATATGAAATGACTCTTTCGCCGCGGGAGTTTCACTATACAAATAATCTCAATAACGAACTTTGGGAATTTAACAGTATTCTGTCAGTTTTCTGCATCACAAAACCGCAGCTACACCCATGAAAACTACAGGAAGCGCTCTTCTAAGATCTTCAGTAAGCCGTCCTTAAAAGATGTCATCCTTTGATTCTGAATACTATGTATGTTCACTGAGCAAGTAACTTGCTTGACACTCTTACAGCTTCTGTTTACCCACAAAGCACGGTGTGAGCAATATTCAACGCCCTTGAGATTATTGTCCAGGCTGGATTTGACTCTTTGTACATAAGGCAGAAATATAAACGAGTTATCCAATAAGTTAGCTTAATCGATCTTAATCTGCAAATTACAAGCATTTAGGATTCGCTTGGAGACATTCAAGAAAGCAGTTTTGATATAGGATTGTTATAAATATCCTTTAATTGAGACGGAAGTAAAATTTGGAAGTACCAAATCTATCCAGCTCTTTTAACACATATAAATCAACCTTCTTTGGCTTTTTTTTGAGTCACGGGTATTTTACTAGAAGCCTAAAGCTTGTTTTGTTAATGTTGCAGTCGTAAAACACATTTACTCAAATTAATGTCAGTAACCTCAGTAAATTCAGTTTTGGAAATTATCTGTCGGTAAGATGAATAGAAGTACACATTGCAGAAATTGATTTGTCGGAAATGTGTCACAAAGGAATATTAACAACAACTTTTTAAGCAGACAGTCCTGTAACCGTCAACACTATTAAAAACGGCCATTAACCCTTATTATAACTGTACAAAACTGATCTTGGATCTTTATATAACAGGATAAAGACACGTTCATGTCATGGTCAAAATGCGTTGAAATTAAATAAAATCATTTTTGCTGGCGTTTTATATGAATTTAAAGTTTAAAACAGGAGTTACGAAACCTAGTACAAAGAGGCGCTCTTATTCTTAATGACGCCAATATACAGCAAATGAAAACCGAAAAATAATTTGCCAACAGCTAGCCCGTGGCAACACGAGAAAAAAAAGTTATTTAATCTTGTTTTTCTTGTCCCATGCCCTAAGGCGATTATCTCAGATATTTATTTCCAAGTGATTTGTACTCTCAATTGATCGTGTAGTTTTGTGCTTCTACAAAGCGTGATAAAAGATAAAACTGTAAAGGTCTTTAAATAACTCTTTCCATCATAGTTACCGGTTCATGTTTTTTTGTCCAACTTACATCCAATATCAAATGAATGGCTTTGGCAAAAAATGGTGAAATAGTACGATCGAAAATTTTCTTCCATATAACGAGACGTACAATCCTTGATTTTCTACGTATTTTTTCAGCAATTTTTGTTATCTTGTCTGTGATGTTATTGCTGCATCTTTCAGTACAGTTTTTCTTATCTTTTCCTTTACCTAATATATTTTTACTTGCTTCTACCTACCTACCTACCTACCTACCTACCTATTAATCCATTCAATTTCCTATGAAAGGACTTTTCAACGTCAACGAACAGACGGAAAAACGATTTATAGCCGTTATGTTTAATGCGTGGCTGAAGTGAATTGATTTTAACCGCTTTTAGGAGAGAGTTGAGTCCTTCCTTACGATTTCTTACAGTGTGTTCAATTCAATTATTTGCCGTGAATGGGTTAGTAGCGAAAATGAGGTAAACAGCTTTGTCGTCAACGTCGTGCTGATACAAACGGAAGTTCGTTTATCTGTAATTGCAATGTTCTTGTTACATTGCACCATGTTACGCCCTTAACATCTGGCCCAACACACATGTATCTATTCAAAGTCAAATTCTGCAAACTCCATCACTCTACAGGAAAATCACTTGATTCTCATAGCGCGCCATATGATCTTGATCTATTGTAGCATTTTCCCAGGCCTCGGTGCCGATGGTAACTGTTTTTGTGGATTCTGTCTCTAAAGAACAGATTTCATACACAAACCAAGATAGAGACTATATATGTACTGACTACAAATGAGATAAAGGCCTCTTTTTACCACATCATCAAGTCATTCTTTGTTTCACACTTGGGACAGTCGCTCGTGAGAGATGCGCGGGATCAAACGTTAGACTAGGCTCCATTCACCGTTCACCCGAAACTGAAAAAACTACAAATCCTTGTTTTACATCGAATTGATTCTCGTTCACTGCTGTGAGACCAGGATGAATGTAAAACTAACGACAGTGCAAGTTGTCAAGTTGTTTTAGAAATAATTTTTCCACAGTTATGGAAACCTTTCGGAAAGGAACTTGATTAAATCCGTCATTTTTAAGATATTCTAATCTCCGGCGCTTTTTCAACTGACCGGTAGTTGAAAATAGAATGTTCACGTGTAAAACACACTGAGACGATTTACTTGTTGTAGTTCATTTTGTTTTTGTATTAACAGTTTGCCAAGATCAACAAGACGTTACCATTCTTACTCGAGTTTTTTTTTTGGCTGATTGGAATTTCGCGGGCAAGAATTTAATAAGCACGATGTTGATGTTTTATTATGTTGTGACTAATCACAAAAGATTATCATAATAACCACTGATCTCGACTTGTCAGAACCCTTGAGGCTTTGTAATTAGAATTGGATAAGTATATTAACTGTTCTCATTTGCTTAGAGATATAACTTATGACAATTACATGTGATCCAATTAATCGAGTGTTTTTAATGAACTTTTCTTCGCTCTTAGTCGGATAACTTGATCCTTTTATCGATGGTTCTCCAACCGTTTATCGGTCTAAAAGTAGACAATTTCTCTGATTGTTCAGTACAGTGGAGATATTTTAAGCACGTTATCATAGGTCACGCCACACTGTTTGTGGATTGATCTGTGAAAGTTTTCCATATTTGTCCGGCCATGTCGACCTTGAAATAGCAAACAGCTGTTTTTAAACAGTTTGATTCAGGATCTCTTGCCACCAAAATGGTGTCGAGAAATGGAATTAATTAACAGTTTTACAGCTTTAAAACACGATTATGCGCGTGCAACGTTACATCACGAAATGTAAATATAGATTTGCCCGGTTAAGAAGTACTGAATTTTAAACTAAACAGATTCATTTGAGATAGTAATAACAGCTCTTCACTTACGACTTGAAGGGTGAGCTATGTGCGTGTGTGAGAAAAAGGATACTTTTCTATTTTCAAGACAGTACAACACGGTGCACAGTGCGAATGTTTTAAGTTAGTAATCATAACACAGTGTATTCTGATCTCGCCACCACACTAAACTGCACTAAAATACTCCCGGTTTGCACGTTTACTTCGAGTCCCATATGGTGACTTATCTTAGTATTTCTTCTCAGATATAACTGACAGTTATTTAAAATTTACAGCGTCGTTTCCAAAGAAGTTGGTGTAGCCTTATGTCTCAGTGCTGGTAAACGTAGCTAGACATGACAACAAAGCTTCTATATAGTGCGGGTCTCGGAGACGATTGAGTTCTTCCATTCTGTACAATTGACATGTTGTACTGAACGAAGAGATATTTAACAATAAAGGTAATTAAGTCTCGAAGAAATATATATATCTATATACTTTATAAACCCTTTTGAGAACAGGGAACACATACGTTACCGTGACAAACAAGCAAAACGAAACGATCAGTTAGGAAAGTAGGCTTGTATTACCCAACCCAGTCCATGACGGGTTCTTAAGTTGTTTCATGAGACAAGATCAATCTAAAAAAGTAAATAAATATAACTCTACCTTTGTTTATAAGCCTTGAACTATGGCGAGCTTCTTGTTTAAAGAAAATATCCTGGCGTGTTCCCTGCTCTTCGATTACAGCGAGGAAATGCATGTGTCCATAGATAAGCTGAGGTAATTCAATTCTATCCTAATGGAATGCTGAGATGATAAACATTTGACCCTAATTGCAGAGCAAATTGTTATTTTACAACCAAATGATTGTCAATTCTCTATTTTCCAATTACCCATAATTCACTTTGTTTGCCCCCTAAATCTGGCATAAATCATTGTTGTAAAATGCTCTTGGGAGGTCTGCATATTCCCAAGAGCATTTTACAGGAATAGTTAATGCAAACTTTGGGGGCAAACAAAGTGAATTATGGGCAATTGGAAAATATAGAATAACAGAGGCTAAAATGAGCGAGTATTTCGTTTTATTTGACAGTTTGGTGTGTAAAGTTCGAAGTTATGGAATTCAGAACAATCTTTTTGATGCAGCCATCTCAATGAAATGATTCGTTTCACTACTAACTGTACTACATGTAGCAAAAGCCTGCATACAATGATAAAATACTTTTATAAACAATAAAAAGGAAGAATTTTAAGCTTTGTTATGATATTGCTCAGAAGGTCCAAAGTACTTTTAATTTGATTTGATTGAAAAGACCCTGCCGTCGTTTCACTTTGTTTATCGTTAACGAACAAACGCAGGAGCACATCGTCAGTATTTCGCTCACTTGGTAACCACAATCTCAATTAGAGCAAAATTAGAAATAAAACCACTCCTCCCAAGGAATCAACAATAAACTTACGCTAAGACCAAAGCGCGGCTCTTTTTTTCCGTAAATGAATTTGGGGAAGGAGCCGGAGGGGTGGGGGTGGTTCTTAATTTGTCATTTGACCAAGATTGTGTTTAAGGTAATTATAAGCTCATTTGTCAACACGTTTATCGGCGACATAGAAAGTGGCCTCTGTCAATCTCAAGCATGTCAGAGCTCAATGGTAGCGCTGATAACAAATAGCGTATTTTGTCTATTTTCGGTTCTAACGACTAAATAAAGGCGTTATTCTATCACTGACACAATATAAAATACTGGTGAAAGACTGAATAAGCGTGCGACAACAGCTCAGCGCATCCTCTCGAATGTGACCAGCATCCCGGGATCTGCATAGCCTAGCTTCTCGTAACGACCGTGTGGACCGTATTTAAGAAATAGAAAACATGTACCGTGTTTCTATCGAGTTATACAAACACGAGTGTAAATTTGGCTGTGGGAACACGAGCCCCAGGCGAGTGTTTCCACCGCTTTTCCGAGTTCTCCCAAACTTTCACGAGTGTTTTGTATAACTCGATAGAAACACGGAGTACTTGTTTTCTATTTCTTTTAGAAAACAAGACGACGAGAAAAAGGAAAACAACTTGTTAACTTTGACTATCAAAATGTAAATTCTCTTTGCTCGCGCCATCACTACGTCAACAGCGCGCGCTAGTTGTGTCTCCATCGAGTTATACAAACACGATTTTTAACCAATCAGCGCGCGTGCTTTTTTAGGACTGTTTTCTAATAAGAAATAAAAGCAACCCTTCCCCCGAGTCAATGATGATCTCACGTCACAACCAAAACACTGAGGGGAGAGGTAGTAGTAATTGTTTGTTTAGATTTACCAAAGTTGTAGGTCTTACCCTATGCTCAGGTGAAGGAGGCGGGGTAGCCATTTTCTTTATCAGTTAGAAACAAAAATGACGTTCCCGCGTTTGACGGATAAAACTGTCAGCGGTAAAATAGAAAGCGTAGTCCCAAATACTTTCCTGTATTCTTCGATCATTGTAACCATTCTCTTACATAAGCTGGAGGTTAAACGCAAGGAAATAAGCAAACATTGTAAGTTGTTCCGAAGGTTACGTCTTATCATTCCTGTGTTTTCTCTTCCTTTTTTAATCGACCGTGGGCCTGCCCATGATCTGCAAATAGCTGCCTAGAAACAATTACCCTAGCCCCGGTTGTTCGAAAGCCGATTAAAATAACCCGAGGTTAGCGGTTTTTCCACGATTAAATTTCTTATTCCCGGGAAGACTAACCGGGGGATAAAATGGTGTTCCTGAAAACAGATTAAAAACTATCCTTCGATTAAGCTCAGATTAAGCCGGTAAGACCGGTTTGTGGTGAGAGAAAATGGTGTAGCACTAGGGGAGGGAAAGGATAATTTTGGCGGCTCCTACATAATTGATACGAACTTGAGTAAGAATAACACACAAATTGCGGTTATAAACATAACGAGACAACGCATTACCTTGTCTGGTTTAGTGATGATGACAAGGGTAATGGAAATGTCATCGTAAACAAGCTTGATTACCTTAATAAAATGAAGCAACTGATCTCTGATGAAACCAAATTTAAAAAACTTACACAAAACCCTACGAAGTCGAGAGAGAACAGTCTGATTACTTATCTCTGTAAACTTAAAAGAGATGCTATTATTGATGATGAAACACTTCACAAAATACTGCCGTCTGGTTCCATGCATGGTCTACTCTATGGTATATCCAAGGTATATAAATCTGGTTGCCCATTTCGCCCTATTGTCTCGTCTATTAACACTTATAACTATAATCTTGCGTCCTATCTTGTTCGGGTACTTCAACCAATCTCAACTAACCAGTTTACTGTCAAGGACCCCTTCACCTTTGCAGAATGGGCCAAGTCTTACAACCATAATGGCGAATATATGTGTCCTTTTGATGTCAGCTCGCTCTTCACCAACGTTCCGCTTGATGAGACTATACAAATCTATCTGGACAAATTATATGCTTCAGACGATCCACCAAAGTTACCGCGCACTGTCTTGAAAGATTTACCTGTTTTTGCCACTAAGAGGAGCCATTTTGTGTTTGATGGCCAGTAGTACGACCAGATCGATGGAGTGGCAATGGTATCCCTTTTAGGACCGGTTTTGGCCAATATTTTTGTGCGATTTCGAGGAAAAATGGGTAATGAATAACGGTGCTCGTCCAAGCATCTGGTTTAGATATGTTGATGACACTTTCACCTTATTTCTCAATAAAGACACCGCTGTTCAATTTCTTTCTTATCTCAATACCCGGCAAAAGAACATTCAATTCACTACTGAATTTGAACAGGACCAAGATTCCTTTTCTTGAAGTTCTCATCAAACGCCAACCTAACAACTCCTTTTCCACTTCCATCTACCGAAAGAAAACTTTCACTGGCCTCTACACTCAATGGGATTCTTTTACGCCTCGAAAATACAAAGTTAACCTCGTCCGCACACTTACTTATCGTTGTCTCCGAATTTGTTCATCGCCCCGTCTGCTACAGTCAGCTTTAGATGACCTTAAGAAGCATTTGTCACGCAATGGGTACCCCCGTGGTATTATTTCATATAACATGAACGATGTAGTCAATAAACACCGAGACAAAAACCTAAGGATATCATTACAGTGCCCAAAAAAGAAATTTTCATTGTTTTACCCTATCTAGGAATTCAAAGTAAAATCGTTACTCAACAGCTTAAATCATGTATTTCCAAGTTCTATGGTTGTTTGAATCCTAAGATTTTTTCAGAAACACTCGCCGAATTAAGTCTTTTTCCCCTATAAAGACAGGCTCAGCCGCTCCCTTAAGTATAAAGTAGTTATAGGGCTAACTGCTGGGATTGTGAAGATTGCTACATTGGGAAAACAAAACGTCGTTTACATGACAGGAAAACGGAACATTTCAAGGCGCTGACGAGTAACAGCCATTCTTCTGCAATTGCTGATCAACATGACCCAAACAGGCCACAAGATTAAATGGACAATCTGATATATACTGTAAAATTAAGGAAACCTAGTTGATTCGCGATTTAAAACCAGCGCTCAATGAAAATGTTGGCAGTGAGAAACTTCTTCTCTACTAGCCATTCATATTTTTCCAGCAGATTTAACTAGGTCTGTTTTTTTTCATTTACTTTTTCCTTGTCATTACTTTCCTTATTTGGTATTAGCCTTCGTGTTCAAATTTAATTGTAATTTTGTTAGCCGTTACTTCTGAAGATGTATGTTGGAGCATACGAAACGTTAAGTTCATAAATAAAAGTTTTTACAACATGCGTTGTCTCGTTATGTTTATAACCGCAATTTGTGTGTTATTATTTAAGAAATAGAAAACATGTACCGTGTTTGTATCGAGTTATACAAACACGAGTGGAAGTTTGGGAGAACGAGAAATGCTGTGGGAACACGAGCCGCAGGCGAGTGTTTCCACAGCTTTTTCGAGTTCTCCCAAACTTTCACGAGAGTTCGCGTTATTTATAACCGCAAATTCTTGGGCAGCGGCAGATGTGAAAATAAAGCCTGAGAAAATTCAGGCTATATCGTCAAAACAGTTACTGCATATGTCCCGCTCAAGCTTAAAATATTTAATAGCCATCCGTTTTATTGTTGTGTACAATGATCTTTCGTGTGTATAGAAAATATCCAGCTCATGTGCAAGTCATTTCTGACATGAATAATATTCTGCTCATGCGCAATTGTGTATACTTTTGTGACCAGCTGGTCTCATTTGACTTGATCGAGATATAGTCCACAAAAGAGCACTGCTCGAATACCGTTCTAGCCGCAAATCGTTTCGGGCTCTCTATTCATTACTCCTTGTATGTGAAGTACAGAGAATGGTCTGAACATGCGCATTAACATCAAGGATAGAAAGCTCTGGGAGTAATCGAAAGACGAGCCTACATTAGTCAGCGGTTACTTTCTCCAGCATGTTGATCAAATGCTTTTAAACAATCCTAATCAAACCAGACCCAAGATTTTCTAGTTTTCTGTTTTTGATTTTGTCCAGAGCGACAGTAAACGCGCGGGCTATGAGTCTGACAGATTTTGCTGCACCCAAAATTCGTCTCCTCAGTTGTGTGTACATCTGTGAGGGATAGGGCTCTCGTCATAAGAGTAGCCTGCGTACCAAGCGTTTCCGTGGGGTTTGGTAAGAGT
>CM042747.1:32241316-32289799 GCA_022496165.2 Catalaphyllia jardinei
CATAAAAAGGAAACGATTGTTATAAGGCTCACGAATGACTCTCTTAATGGGAATGACACTCTGTACGTTCCAGCGATGGTGAAGAAGAGGTTGGAGAAGAATCGGAAATTGAATAAAGGTATGGATATTAAGCTTGCTAAGACCAATATTAGAAAGCAACTTGGTGGTAGTCTATTGACTTCTGCTCTAGCTCTCGCACGTGCATTCGGACCAACTATTGCGAAAACCATGGGATTGGCAGCTTTAGCAGGGGCCTCCAGTGCAGGAGCACAACAAAATGTCAAAAAGATAGCTGGAAAAGGGATACAGACAGGAGGTTTCCTTATTCCACAGAATAAGATTGACAAACTCATCGCAAACAAGCATCTTCTAACCACAAAACAAAAGAAAGATATATTGGATGCCCTTCAATCAGGTTCAGGTGTCCGTATAAAACCAACAAAAAAACAATCAGGTGGTTTCCTTGGCACTTTACTCGCCAGTATTGGGATTCCTATGGTGTTGAAAGCTTTGACTGGAAGGGGTGCACCCAAGATTGGATCACCTACCCAACCTCCTCCAAGGGGAAGAGGAGCTCCGAGAATAGGTGTATACCCCCATAGTCCACCACCTTTTTGGGGAACATGGAAACAGGTTGGTAGAGGAAAAAAAATGACAAACAAAAACAGGAAAGGGGCTAATGTTAGGACCAAACAGCGCATTCAATCAAATTCCACTTCTGGGGGCAATACTGTGAAACCGAAATTCCATGAAGATATCCCGATGAGCAATCATGATCTGATGAAATGGTGTAGATATCTCAACATCCCAATCAATGATGTTCTATCAAGGGATAAAAGAGTTCCACATGATCATAACCAAGCATTATTTATTTACAATCTTGAACCATCATATATGAGTGGAAGCCACTGGGTAGCAACTTTTGCAAAAGACAACATCATCAATTATTTTGATAGTTTTGGGATGCCTCCTTTTCAAGAAATGGTAAATCATGCGAATAGAAAGAATGTAACTCTACTTCACCAAAATAATCAGATTCAAAATATGAGTACAACAACATGTGGGTACTTTTGTTTATACTTTTTGAATGAAATGAATAAAGGAATTTCATATTATGATTTATTAAAAGTATTCAATATGGATGATACAATGAAAAATGAAAGATTCATCAAATAATATTTCAAAAATATCTAATTTATATATATAATGGTAAAATAATATTGCGTCAAAGAAAAGAAGCAAACAGAATGTGTTCCAGGGAGTGAAAAATATGTCAAAACCAAGAATGGTAGAACCATGATGAAATGTGCTTGCGCTAGTTGTGGTATTACAAAAGCCAAATTTGTTAAGAGCAAGGGAAACTAATGGAGCCCTCACAAGCTGGGGGCTTACTTGGAGAGCAGTTGCTTAAAGGTTCCGTAAAAGGTTTATTCAATCTTGGGCGTGTTGGTGCAGCAAAGGCTATCAAATCAGATGCTGCTAAACAAAAAATAAAAGATGTGGCTAACAAATATCTAGATCAAGCATTAGACAGTGTCACATCTGATTTATCTAAAAGACTTGATCCAACACAAAGTGGCAGTGGATTACCAATACCATTTCCGTTTGTTGATTGGAAGAAAGCTTGGAATGTTGTCACTGCACCTGGATTATTCAAAGGACCTGAAGTGAGTGCAAAAGAGGTTATGGTGGAGGGTTGGATATTCATAAAGCTATATTGAAGGTGGCACCAAAAAAGGGTTTTGTGATGCCTGGACATAAATATACAGGGCCTGGAAACCCTCTTGAAGAGCAACTGAGGTATGATCCCAATACTGGTCAGATACTTGAGATATATCAACAGCCAACAGGTAGAACAGATGCTGTTAGTATGCAGCATGATGTTGATTACTCAGTTTGTGGTAATAAACCAAAAGGTGATCAAGTGAAGTGTAAAAATGAAGCTGATCGCAAGATGGTTAAAGCTCTCGATGCTATTCCATGGAACGACAGACAATGGGGACATGCAATAGCTCGCAACGCTATAGCAGCTAAGTCAAAATTGGGTATGGGCGTTAAGAAGCCAAAAAACGGGAAAAGCTGTCGAGTGAGGAAAACTGGCAAGAAAAATTAGCAGATGAGTAACATACACCCATAAAACGCAACTTCACTCGGCGGCGCGTAATCACAAATCATATCGATGAAATGTGGGCAAGTGATCTAGTTGAAATGCAACAGTTTAGTAAATGGAATAAGGGTTACCGGTATCTTCTAATGGTTATTGATGTATTCAGCAAATATGGTTGGATCGTTCCATTAAAAGATAAGAAAGGTGAATCTGTCACTGAAGCATTCAAAACAATATTCAAGGAAGGTAGAAAACCAAAATATCTATGGGTTGATAAGGGAAAAGAGTTCTATAACAAATATGTGAAAGACCTATTAGAGAAAAATGGGCTACAAATATACTCAACTGAGAATGAAGAGAAGTCATCAGTAGTTGAAAGATGGAATAGGACAACTAAATCCAAAATGTGGAAACAGTTCACAGTTCAAGGTAAAACAATGTATCTCGATATGCTCCCCAAACTAGTAAAACAATACAACAACACAAAACATTCAAGCATAAAAATGACACCAGTTGAGGCTTCAAAGAAAAAGAATGAGGGTACAGTTTACTTCAATCTATATGGTGATATGGAAACATCAAAACGGAAACCAAAATTTAAAATAGGTGATAAGGTCAGAATATCCAAGTATAAACGGAATGTGTTCGACAAGGGTTACACACCAAATTGGACAGAAGAAGCGTTCACAGTTGATAATATCCAATATACTAATCCAATCACATACAAAATAAAGAATCTCAGAAATGAAGATATTCAAGGGAGTTTCTATGAACCTGAATTATTAAAAGCCAAGCAGGATGTTTTTCGTATTGATAAAGTCATTCGCAGAGATTATAAGAAGAAACAAGCTTTGGTGAAGTGGAAGGGATACAGTGATGATTTTAATAGCTGGATTCCAATGAAGGATTTAAACGCACTATGAAATGATTTGAAGAAATAATAATATATGGTAATTATATATAATGGGAAGACCAAAAAAATATCTTAGTGAAGAAGAAAGAAAGCAAGCAAATAGACCAACCAAGACCAAGTACATGTTGAATAAAGAATGGATATGTTTCGCATGTGGAAATAGAGATTACTCATTACCTGGAAAATGGTGCCATCTTAAGACAAAGAAACATATGAAAAATGCCCAAGCCATAATGGATCAAGAAATATATAAAAAATAATATAAACATATATTGTATCAATCAACACAGTATATGTTGTTTGTTATATATGCTGTTTATTTGCTGTCAAACGGTAGCCAAAAATATTATTGTTTTTGACTATCAACATTTTTAAACGCACCATGATTAACACATAAAAATAAATTATATATAGATATGATATAGAATGGAAAAAATTATCTCAACTAATTATATGAACCGATCTAAACAATCTTACCAAATCTCAACTCATCAATTTATTGATTAAGCAGAATTTGGAAATACAAAAGTTGTTGCAGGCAAATCCGCAACAACAGCCCACAAACAATTATAAACTAGTCCAAGATCCTCGTAAGAGTGTGAAGCAGATGGTGCAGGATTATGAAGGCAACATCATTCAACCACCATCGGAATTTAGGGATAATTACAAACCAACACCTTTACAAAAAAAAAATGTAAAACAGATGGTACAGGATTATGAAGACAACATCATTCAACCACCATCGGAATTTAGGGATGATTACAAACCAGCACCTCTACCAAAGACCAAGATAGAGCAAGTTGCCAAAGCTCTGAAAGGTTATACAAAGTCTTTTGAAATCAGCATCAATAACAACAAAGACCCGCTTGAACAACTACAAAACACAAGAAAAGCCATTGAATATCATATTGTGAGTATACTCACATCTATAAAAGGTCTAAAATTCGTTGAAACGCTTATGGTAACATTCAAAAAATTAGCAAAAGATGAAACAATATACAAAACCGTATACTTTAATAGCAAACCTCAAACCATCATCAACAACACAGAAATCCCAGGAGCGTTACAATTATCAAAACAGCAAATCTTAAATATGATAGCTCAATGGGTATCTGAAGGTTCCGGTTGGACTATTGAATCTGTTGACAATCATTATCTTAATATTGTACAATATCAACCAATGAAAGGCTCCTCATATATTAAACTTCCACAAGAACTCAGACATCATGAGAAGGGATTAATCAACATGAAAAATGAGGATAATGAATGCTTCAGATAGTGTCACATCAGGTGCTTAAATCCTCAAGATAGAAACCCACAACGAATCAAAAAATCTGATAAAGAATACATTAATAAATTGGATTACTCTGGAATTGAATTCCCAGTAACCATCAAGCAGTACAATAAAATTGAGAAGCAAAATGAGATCAATATCAATGTATTTGGTTATGAAAACAAACAACCATATCCCATCTATGTGTCAAAAGAAATCATATGGAACTATTATTGATAACTGAAAATAACAATAAACATATGTATTTATTAAAGACTTTAACAGGTTTATGTTCAATAAAACGAAGTATGAGGGAAAGAAGCACTTCTGCATGCATTGTCTTCAGTGTTTCAGCTCTGAAAGAGTCTTGAACAATCACAAAGATAATTGCATTCAAGTAAATGGAACACAATCAGTTAAGATGCCGAATAAGGACAATAACATACTAAAATTCAACAATTTTCATAAACAACAGCCCGTACCATTTGTGATCTATGCAGACTTCGAGGCTATAACAGAAAAGATATCTGGGTGTCAACCTAAGAATGATAAATCATACACTGAAGTATACCAGAAGCATACAGACTGTGGATATGGTTACAAGGTTGTCTGTTGCTATGACGATAAATATAGCAAACCTGCTAAAACGTATAGAGGTGAAAAGGCTGTTTACAAATTCATGGAAGCCATGTTGGAAGAAGTCAAATATTTTAAGAGAGTGATGAAAAAAGAATTCAATAAACCATTGAGAATGACGAAAGAAGACAAAGAGCAATTTCAAAAAGCTGAAGAATGTCATATTTGTAATAAAAAATATACTGATGAAGATATTCGATTTCGAGACCACTGTCATATCACCGGTAAATATAGAGGCTCAGCCCATCAAGATTGTAATTTGAAACTCAGACTAAACCTAGAAGAAGTAAAAATACCTGTTATATTTCATAATCTCCGTGCGTATGACTCTCATTTCATAATGCAAGAGATTGGTGAAATAGTCAAGAATCATACATACAAAATAAGAAAGGAGAAGAGCAACAGATGACAATCAATGCCATACCCAACAACATGGAAAAATATATGGCATTCATGCTTGGCAATCATCTGACCTTCACTGACAGTTTCCAGTTCATGAGTTCCAGTTTAGAAAAACTTGTGAGTAATACACCAAGAGAATCATTGAAATATACCTCTGAAGTATTTGAGGGTAAAGAGCTAGATCTAATGACCAGAAAAGGAGTTTACCCCTATGACTATATGGACAGTTTTAATAAGTTCAAAGAACAACTTCCATCAAAAGAAGCATTTTACAGCATACTAAATAATGAACATATATCAGACGAAGACTATGAACATGCCCAAAATGTATGGAATACATTCTCTCTAAAAAATATAGGTGAGTACCATGACTTATACCTTACGTCTGATGTATATCTGCTGGCTGATGTATTTGAAAACTTCAGGAAAAAATGTCTTGAATATTACAAACTAGATCCATGCCATTATTTCACATCTCCCGGTATGTCATGGGATGCTATGCTAAAGATGACTAACATTAAATTAGAGCTCATGACCAACATTGATATGTTTCAGTTCATTGAAAAGGGACTGCGTGGTGGTATCAGCTATATAGCCAATCGTTATGGTAAAGCAAACAATAAATATATGAAAGAATATGATGAGAAGGCGCCCCCCAAGTATGTCATGTATCTTGATGCTAATAACCTTTATGGTTGGGCTATGAGTCAGTATCTACCAACAGGTGGATTCAGATGGATGACTGAAAAGCAGATCAATAAGATAGACCTTGCCAAGTATAAAGAAGATAGTGAAAAAGGTTTCAAAGCAGAAGTTGATCTTGAGTATCCAAAAGAATTACATGATCTCCATAATGATTACCCACTTGCAGCAGAAAAGGTGAAAGTAACCAATGATATGTTATCTGAGTATTGCAAAAACATATCTGAGAAATATAATATATCAACCGGTCTGGTCCACAAGCTCATACCAACCTTGGGGAAAAAAGAAAAGTATGTTTTACATTACAGGAACCTCCAATTATATATTGATCTCGGTTTGAAGGTTACCAAAGTCCATCGAGTACTTAAGTTCAATCAATCCCCTTGGTTAAAGCAATATATTGATTTCAATACCGAGAAACGTAAGAATGCAAAGAATGCTTTTGAGAAAGACTTCTTCAAGCTCATGAACAACAGTGTATTCGGGAAAACGATGGAGAATATCAGAAAGCGAGTAGATGTTAGATTAGTTACTGATGAGAAGAAACTATTGAAATTAACCAGTAAGCCAACTTATGTCAGTAGTAAGATGTTCAATGAGAATCTGGTGGCTGTACATAAGATCAAAGAAACACTCACCCTCAACAGGCCAGCATATGTGGGTATGTGCATCTTAGATTTGAGTAAGACGTTAATGTATGATTTCCATTACAACTATATTAAAGATAAATATGGGGTAAAGCCAAGTTACTATTCACTGACACTGACAGCTTGACATATGAGATTGAAGCTTAAGATGTATACCAAGACTTTTGGAATGATAAAGATAAATTCGATAACAGCGACTATCCTGAAAGCTCACCGTATTTTGACAAGACGAATAAAAGAGTAATCGGTAAATTCAAAGATGAAGCCGTAGGAGTCCCCATTTGTGAATTTGTTGGTTTGAGATCAAAGATGTACAGTTATGTCAAAGACAATCAAAAAGGAGGAAAAACCGCTAAAGGAATCAAAAAGAATGTCATCAAGAAGAACATAACACATGAAAACTACAAAGATACACTCTTCAATAATAAACAGATGCAACACAAAATGAAAACAATCAGAAGTGAGAACCATGAACTTGGTAGCTATGAAATCAACAAAGTATCACTCAGCTGTTTTGACGACAAAAGATACTTACATAAAGATGGATTGACAAGCTATGCATACGGACACAAGAATATCAAACATTAATCATTCCTTAATTTCCATATTGGTTTCAATAATTTTCATATATTTTCCAATAATTTTCATATAGTTTTCATAATTCAAGGTTTTGGTTCCAGACCGATGTCCCGGGTTTTGGTCTTGGTTCTAACTCCTATCCCAATATTTGATTTTCTGGTTTGGTTTCAGATTTTTGTTTATGGTTTGGTTTATGGTGTTGGTGCTGGTGTTGGTGTTGGTGTTGGTGTTGATTCATATTTTATATTTCTAAAATTTGAATCTGATTTTTTATTTATAGTTTTGATTTGTTGTTGGAGAAAAGTTGAGAAATCCAGAGCAAAAAATAGAATCAGGGGCCAGTGTGGGAAAAAAATCAGTCGCGCCGAAATAAATGACTCATCAAATTTTTAAATTTGATGATACACTGAATCGGGAAATAAGCTTAAAACGCTATTTCCCGATACTACCAACACAAAAATCCCACACAAAAATCCAACACAAAAATCCAGCGCAAAAAAAACTAACGCAGAGAACAATATGGAAAAATGAGCTCGTATTGATTTGATGATAAGGTTTGAAAAGTGTGCTTATACCGCTAATTATACTACTACTCAAACGTCTTTTTTTGTCTCAATGTGCCGTTTTGGAAGCCAGACTGTGAAAGACCAGCTGCTTGGAGTATTGACTGACTTCAAAATGCTGGCAAAACTGTGAAGTGTCCCTGCGAATAATAGGCTATTACGGAGGTCTTTAAAAACCATACTACAATGCCATGTTGAATTATTAATGGCAAAAAAGAGACGTAGTATATTTCAGAAACAGGGACATAACAGTGATGCGCTGAAAATGTTTATAGTAGACATTTTCTGGTAGAAAGGTATTGTCGAATTCGTGTAAATCATGCCTTATCGACACGAGTCGCGGTGACTTTATTTCACTGGTGACCGCTTTAAAAAAACAGGAAATCATCTATGAACACATAGCTGTTGCAAAAATTAAAATAACCATATTATATATTTCAATCTATCTTTTGAATTCTTTTTCCGCTGCTCGGCTTTGATGTAACATTCAGGACCATTCAGTCTTAAGTTTGGTTTTACTGTAGGAGTACGCCAAACACCGGAGTCAAAAGTTTTTAAGGCTGAATATTCAAACAGTGTGTTGTTGCTGCCCCAACAATAATGTCACCTGTCACTATCAGGTGTCTGTAACATGAGACATACTGTGAGATATCACCCTAAATAGAGAATAAGTTCGTCCTGAAAAACATAAATAGTGAACTATACGCTGCTAATGGCGAAGTAAACGAAACTGTTAAAGTAATAATGTCTTTTTAATTCACCAGTTTAAATTGAAACATAGCTTCTGAGCCATCAATGTTGATATCGTTTTCTCTGGAGTTGCGTGACATCTCGCAGGAGACTGAATATGTAATGAGTTTGACCCATGTGACCCGGAGTGTGTTTGACTTGGTTGTCGATCGGTGACAACAGTTTTGCAATTGGTAGTTTTCTGCAAATACAGTCATTAAAATCGTTGAGTTCAATCAAGTTGATAGTGGAATCAACATTTTGTTCCTTCGAGCTGGATTATTCGCTTTGGTGAAGATTTTAGATGTCTTTGGAGTCGACATTTTTGGACTTGCAAGAGTGAAATTTTGCCGCGTTCGGAACATCGAAAAGAAAATAAGCTTATTTGTGTTGTCGGAAGAATGGAGGATCTAGAGTAGCTGAAAAAGGATAAACGGTCGCTGAAATCAAGTCTAAGCAAACATTTGAACGAGTTGGCTGTGGAATTATCGCTGGAAGCGCCGAAGAAAGAAAGAATTACCGAGAGGTGGCACGACATTGAAAAGAGACGGCACGAATTGCTGGAAATATTGGATAATCTTCAAGCCTTCTATAAAGAAAAGAGCGTAATAGCGAATGCTTCGATTGAGGAAGAAGCCGATGGTATAGTGGATCGTGTCGATAGCGAAACGAGTGGAGCTCGGTTGTTTTTGGCGAAAGGAGCGGCCAAAATTGGAGAGCATGTGCGAAGGATGGTCACGCGGTCGACCCAAACAAACAACTCGAGCGAATTCGAATACCTAAGTTTTCGGGCGATAAGATGAAATATTCGACTTGGTGGGCCGCGTTTTCAAGCTGCGTTGGTGAAACTTCGTTGTCACCACAATTTTGTTGCGGCTGGAAAGTTGCTTGGAAGGCGAGTCGGCCGTGACGGTGAGAGGATTAGGTTATTCGTCGTTGATGAGCTAAGAAAGTTGAAACCTATCAATGCAGAGAACCCTCGAGAGTTGGAAAAATTTGCAGACCTAGTGGAAAGGACAGTTGTTACCTTAAAGGAAAACAAACAGAACTCTGATCTTGAAGGGGGAACTTTATATGCTATTGTGCTGGAGAAAATTCCCGTCTCTGCTCAACCAGTACTACAGATGGCTGGTATGGTATGGTATACTTTATTTAAATCAAGAAACACGCTTAAGGAAAAGGGAAAACTAGAATCTCTTCAAGAAGCCGAATACCAGGTTTAGGCATCGGAGGTAAAGCATGGAGTTTCTAGTACAGGAGGAAGGTATGTTAAGGGGCCTCGTTCATTTTTCGGGACTGGGGACAAGCGTGACCGACCTTGCAAGGTGTGCAACCAAAAACACCCAGTTTGGAAGTGCGAGGTGCTGAAAGAAATGGAAAACAAGAAGAAGTGGGAGACAGCGAAGAAGCTCGGTCTGTGTTATCGTTGCCTAGGAAAAGGGCACCTGAGTGAGGCATGTCATTGGAGTAGAGAGTGTGGAATTGATGGGTGTAAGGAGCATCACCACCGCATACTTCATCAGGAGAAAAGCCCTACCGATGGCATGGAGGGGAAGTCCACATCTTATGTTGATGGAAATAAGTCCAGTACCTATGCAACTGTAAAGGAACGTGAACAGCGACGAATCGCCCTTCGCACTGTTCAAGTTATTCTGAAACATGGGGCCGAGCGGTTGCAAGTTAATTGCTTCTTAGATGAAGGAAGTAATACGACTTATGTCAACGAAGATGTGGTGGAAGAATTAGGTTTGGAAGGTAGGAAAGAGAAAGTAACTATTAATGTTGCAAATGATCAGAAAGTAGATCTTATGTCAGCCACTATGGAAATTCGATTGGAGAGTTTGGATGGTCGAGTAGACACTGTTATTGTATCTGTAGAGGCATGAAACCTACCAACTGGCTTCAAAAAAGAGATCAGTGGGAGCATTTAAGGAACATTCCCTTCCCAAAGCTTGGAAAGAGAAGTAAAATTGACGTCCTCATTGGCTCAGATTACTACAATCTGCTATTTCCCATGAAGGAAGTTTGTGGAGGAGATGGTGAGCCTAGTGCCAGACTTTGTCCACTAGGGTGAACAGCTATTGGTACCATTGATGTGTATGAGCGACATGGGGCGTGTAACACAGGATTCCTTCACACCTATCGGATGTAGAGGTTGAACAGTAATGACGGGGAACTTAACATTTTGATGAAACAATTTGGAGCCTGGAGGCTATTGGCATTACCCCTCAAGTGGACAGACAACTGACTGCAGATGAGAGCCTAGCCGTCAACAAAGTCAACGAAACCTTAAGATTCAATGAAGAGAGATATGAAGTTGCCGTGCCTTGGAAACGTGATAGACCACATTTGCCATCAAACCGGCAGATGGCTGAAAGGCGCCTTCGGTCCGTTCAAAAGAAATTGAAGCAGGATGAGAGCCTCGCACAGGCATACCAGTCTGATCAGTGACTACAAAAACAAAGGATACATCCGAGAAGTTCCTGAAGATGAGCCTAAACCTTCATCGGAATGGTTTCTTCCACACTTCCTGGTGGTTCGCCCTGGGAAGGCTACAACCAAAGTTCGGATAGTATTTGATGGCTTGGCCCAGCAAAACGGAAAGCGTTTGAACAGTGAATCGCTACCAGGTCCTAAGTTGCAAAGTGACATTGTGGACATTTTAGTAAAGTTTAGAAAGGAATCGTTTGCCTTAGTTGGTGATGTGACTCAAATGTATCATCAGCTAATTCTCAGACCAGTTGACAGGCCAGTGCACAGATTTCTGTATAGGAAATTGGGCTGTGATGATTCACCCAGGGTGTACGAATTTCAAAGGTTTATTTTCGGAGGATGTTATTGCCCATTTTGTGTTAAAATCGTTTGGCAAAAACACGCAGAAACTAATATGGATACGTACCCATTGGCAGCTAAAGCAGTCTTGGAACACTGTTACATGGATGACCTCATGTCTTCAGCACCCACGGTCATGTCTTCAGCACCCACGGATGAAGCTAAAGAAACACGGAGACAGCTGACTGAATAAGGCGACCAGGTGGTTTCCACATTCGAAAGTGGGTGTCTAACGATGTTGATGCGATTGCTGACATCAAAGAAGAAGATCGAGCTTCTGAGATAGACTTGGAGGAGAGAGAGTTACCAAAAACCAAGGCCTTAGGTGTCCTGTGGAGCGCTACAGATGACAAATTCTTCTTTCGGCACTCCTTGCAGTTGGATGGATTTGAATTCAATTCACCAAAACAAATGTTTTAAGGAAAACAGCTACACTGTAGGACCCATTAGGTTTCCTGTCGCCTTACATAGTCAGATCGAAGTTGTTGATGCAGAAAGCATGGCTAGAAGCAGGAACATGGGATGATTTGTTGCCAGATCACCATCAGCAAGAATGGATTAAGTGGTTTTAAGAGTTGAATGACCTTGAACTAGTGAAAATCCCAAGGTGTTTGAAAGATCCTGTGGCTAAGAAGTGGTAGAGTTGAGCAGCCATGCATTCACCGATGCATCGGAGAGTGCATACGCAGCTGCAGTCTATGCACGTCGTGTATGAGAGTGGTGATGTTACTTTTCGATTGATTGCATCGAAGTCCAGGCTTGCACCATTGAAAGCTGTTAGTATCCTCAGATTGGAACTCCTTGGTGTACTCATCGGTACACGACTAACAATGCAAGTTTGCACACCTCTCAAGGTATCTTCACACGAAGTAACATACTGGGTGGATAGTGTGAACGTGAGTTACTGGAGCCGAGGTCAAAGCAGAGAATACAAGCCGTTCATAGCTCATCGTGTGGGAGAGATCCATGAACGCTCAGTTCCCAGTCAGTGGCGCTATGTACCTACTAATGTAAACCCAGTGGACCACGGAACGAGAGGACTGACAGTAGAAGAATTAGCAAACACAAGTCAATGGTGGAATGGACCTGAGTTCCTGAAGAGGTCAGAAGACGAGTGGCCAGAGTGCAAGTTTGATGTGCCAGCGTCGGAAGAGGGTCTTGAGTTAAAAAGAGGAAAAGAGGTTTCAGAAAAGAAGACTTGCAGCTATGAAATCACTACGGGAGGTGAAAAGAATGCTGACGGCAACAGTGCCAGAGAGGAAGGAGTTTGGCGGTTGAATCCCCCAAGGTCTTCAAAGTGGTATCGAGCTAAACCAAAAGGAGAACTGGAACTTGGCTTGTTTCTAGTAAGAGTGAAAGCCTGGGTACACCGATTCACTGCAAACTGTAGGAGACCAGCCAAACAAAGACGGTGGGGAGAACTTACGCCGTTGGAGCTTGTCAACAGTCAACAGTCAACAGATGGCATCGTTACCAAGAATCAGACTACAGCAGTCATCTAGGCCATTCATCAATTGTGCAGTTGACTTTGGAGGTCCTTACTTGACTAGGCAAGGGCGGGGCAGAGTACGAGCAAAGCGCTACTTGTGTTTATTCCTATGTTTACAAACACACTGTTGCCATTTGGAGTTGGCATTGTCCTTGGACACTGATGCATTTCTCAATGCTTTCATACGGATGACGGCGAGTAAGGGTTGGCCTAACCAGATGTTAAGTGATGATGGGACAAACTTTGTAATTAGTCTCAGCAATTGACCAAGACAAGGTACAACGGATGACCTCCAAGGGTGTGACGTGGAATTGGAACCCACCAGCTGTGCCGCATTTTAGCAGAGTCTTCGAGTCTATGATAAAGTGAGCTAAACGTGCGATAGCTGCGGTACTCGGTGGTGCAGAGGTAAACGACGAGGAGTTGGAGACGATTCATCGGAGTGGAAAGCCTTCTTAATTCCAGGCCTCTTACAACTGTAAGCGATGACTCTAATGACGAGCTGGTGTTGACTCCGAACCATTTTCTGATTGGTCAGATGGGAGGCGACTTTGTACCAGAGAGTGTTGACACCACACCTTTTAACCCAAGGAAGCGTTGGCGAAGACTGCAGGAGCTTACGAGACATGTTTGGCAACGGTGGATGCGAGAGTATTTGCCGCATATTGGATCGAGACCAAAGTGGTTCTTTCCTGCAGATAACATTCAGGTTGGACACGTGGTCATAGTTATCGACCCTAATGCTGCCAGACGGGAATGGAAAGTGGGAACCATCGAGCAGACCTATCCAGGTCCTGATGCACTAGTGCGAGTGGTGGATGTTCGAGTCAAGGACAAGGTCCTAAAGTGACCGATAACCAGAATCTCTCCACTTGAGATTCAAGACATTTAAGTCGTGACTGATTGATCTCTAGTTTGAGCTAAAGACGAGTTTAGAACAGTTAAATGTAATGTGCGAATTACAAATCTCCCTGCAATTCGGGAGGGGAAGAATGTTCATATCGTTTTCGCTGGAGTTGCGTGACATCACGCAGGAGAATGAATATGTAATGACTTTCACCCATGTGACCCGGAGTGTGTGGACTGGTAGAGTTTGACTTGGTTGTCCATCGGGGACAACACTTTTGTAATCGGTAGTTTTCTGGAAATACAGTCATTAAAATCGTTGAGTTAAATCAAGTTGATAGTGGAATCAACAATCACACTAGTCAAATTGTTTCAAACTTTGGAACATTTCCACGCCACGGAGTAGGTTCAAAGCTTTCGTACATGCTAACGAAAGGTTAACATGACCGTCATTTGAAAACCTTTTTCCATTTTTCAGCATCACTTACAACTGAGATATTAGAGAGTTTAAGAAGCTACTACGGCGACGCCGAAGACAACGTCGATTAAAAAATGAATTTATATTTTACCTACGAATCTCGGGATACTCTTAAGCCATTAACTTTGTTAATCACTGCCAAAGCTATCGTGAAACTGAATCTGGGACATCGCAATAAATTTGATATAGAGTTTTAAAAAACAGTCGTCGTAGTTCACGTTCTTCAGACTACGCAGAATAGGCCCTTTGCAGGATCCGGTCACATGGTCCAGAATAAATTACACTGGGACGCAAATGACGCAGTGGGACAAAGGAACTCTTACCAGTCCAGCGTGACTTTCCTTTGTTTTAAAAGTCCCACTGCGTCATTTGCATAATATATTCCGTACCATGTGACTGGACCCTGCAAAGGGCCTATTGGTCATTTCACGTTGTTGTTTTGCAGAGGACTTCAAAGCAATGTACAAGGATTTATAACGCACGTGCACAGCTATTGTTCTACTCATTAAACCTTTTGTTTAGCGACGTTCCCGTTGCCGTTGCCGTCGTGGTTATCTTAAACTCCCTAATTGTGCAGTTAGGCCGGCGTATCATAGTGATTTCAAATACGCAGTCAAACTTGACTGACGACTCATCTGTTAATGGTAGTCAAGTCTGATGTTAGTTAGCTACAGACATCATTTATGTTTTATGTCATTTTATGTACGTTCTGAGTAGACAGTACATTATTTTGCTGTTTTCGTTGATTTAGTGGAAGAGCGTATTCTGTAATCAAACTGAAGATCAGACGTCGCCGGTGTTCTAATTTTTTCTTTCGGCTCTCGGCTTTGGACTGCCTATGACGGATATTGCTATATCACTTGCGTGAAATTGTTATATTCAGAGTCGCAGCCTCACATATCTACCAAGGACTGTTTTTTTCTGCCGCCGCAAACTTCTACAACCTCTACAGTGCGCCAACCGTGGGTCTTGCCCGTATATGCTTTCTATTAAACCAATAATTTTTACTGTCGATGCATTGTTACTTGAAGTTGGGGCTATTTAAGGAGTTTTTTCTTTCAACAGATTATCCACTTCAGTTGTCAGTAGAAGAGAGCGATCAAATGATATTTAGGACAGTATACAACACATCATGTAATTTAAACATTTAAGAAATAGAAAACATGTACCGTGTTTGTATCGAGTTATACAAACACGAGTGGAAGTTTGGGAGAACGAGAAATGCTGTGGGAACACGAGCCGCAGGCGAGTGTTTCCACAGCTTTTTCGAGTTCTCCCAAACTTTCACGAGTGTTTGTATAACTCGATACAAACACGGAGTACATGTTTTCTATTTATTTTAGATAACACCACGACGAGAAAAAGGAAAACAACTTGTAAACTTTGATTATGAAAATGTAAATTCTCTTTGCTCGCGCCATCACTACGTCAACAGCGCGTGCTAGTTCTGTGTCTCCATTGAGTTATACAAACAGGCTTTTTAACCAATCAGCGCGCGTGCTTCCTTAGGACTGTTTTCTAAAACATAATAAGTAATTTATCGCCACATAATTAACATTTACGGGATTGCATGTTTCTTAGCGGTGTCACTGAATCTCTAAGGTATATTTTTCTTTCAAGATGGTTAAGTCTTTCAGACAGTCGTCCAACATGCTCGGAGTTGCATAATGCATCCTCCTAGATAAATTCCGCCTATTTAGTTCACTGAGTCATCGTTGTCATTTTTTGTTAGAAAAATCCATATTTTAAGGGAATATAAAATGACTTTTGGAGGGAATATTGTTTCAGCCCCAATATGCCATGAGGCCGGTCACAAATGAGACTACAAGGGTGCAAATAAACAATATTCCCGAACAAATTCAAATTTCATTTCCTTGAAATAACAGCTTGTCAGTAACTGCATTTAACGCACTCACCGCTATCCTCCTTCCTACTGCGCACACTCAGTTGCCTAATACACCCAGTTGGGTAGCCCTCCCCTCCTGACCTGACTTATATGACCAATGTCTATATATAGCTATAGTGTTTATATGAAAAAGAGTTGGTCCACCTATGGTCATCTTACCTTGAAGGCGGGTGGTCACACATTCTCCTCGACCCCCAGAGGTCTGTTGGAAACAATCCGTTGTTATTTATAAATAGATGAATAAAAAGCTCTCTATCCCGAAAAGGAACACATCGGGGCAATCTGAGCATGAAGAAAATGTGCGTTTTCTAGGTTCAGAAACAAGTCCAACGACAAAATCGATAAAAGAAGGCTCGGAACAGGGGTGGGGAGGGGGGCAGAGTTGCCCTTTTAAGAACAACTCTTCTCCATGTAAATAGACCGTAAGCTAAGTAATATAAACTTAAAGAAATTTTCAATTTGAAAATTTGTTTTAAAATTGTTTCATTGATAACTAGAGTAAACACAGTAACGACATACCCGCAGTCACAGAAAATTCGCTGGTTGTCTTTTAGAATTAGAAACTACCAGCTTAGCGATTACACTATATGCACTGTAGATAGAAATAATACTTACCATATGAGATGAAAATCAAATGAAATTCTCCGAAACACTGGAAAGGGCAGTTATGTTCCGTTTCGAGAGAGCGGAGCGGGTTGCCTTTATAGTTCTGCTACGTGAGTCAAAATATCCTACGTAAACAGTGTGATTGCCAATTCAGGATTACGTCATGTCGACACGCGATCTATCACGCAATTTGGCAGAGATGACAAAATACAAGTTAGTTATGCTGAGGTCTGTCTTTACCGCAGTAATCCTTAAAACGGATGAATCGATGTCTATTTTCCTAACTACCCAAGAACTTCTGAGGTCAAGTAAACAGAAGTTTCCGAACATCTACACTGAAATCTCGCCACTTTCTTTTGTGACCCATTTGTTTGGGAAAACGTCACCGTTTGTTTGCCGAAGAAAAGCCTATCTTTGTTTAGTTTTCGCAATCTTACGTTCTTGCTTGTTGCTAATTAAATAACTTAAACATTGACTCCAGACAGTCCAGACAGTTGTCACAGTTTAACATCCAAATAACTTAACCTAGTTGTTGTTGTTCTCGTATGTGTATTTCCCCTCCGATCGCTGGTTTTTCCAAAACACGGCAGTTGAATGTAAGAGGTTTATTTCCGGCCGTCATCTAAAGAGACTGTCGTCAAACTCTCAGTAATTGGACGTGCAAACTAACATACCCTTTCAATTCGAATAGTACATTTGAACATTTCGTTTGATGCATCCTTTGTTAAAAAAAGGCAAAGATCGTTGGACTTTTTGGGACGGGTTGAGTATGGCGTTTGATAGAGCACTTTTATGAGGAGGGTGAGTAGGGCTTTTCAAAAAGGTGCAAAGAACTTTTAGTTCACTGTTTACTGTTTAGTTCACTGTTTACTGTTAGTTCACTGTTTACTGTTAGTTCACTGTTAGACCCCCCCCCCCCCCCCCCGCTGTATTGGGAGGGCGAATAACCCATTCATTATTGTAGTTTAATGTAGTGTGCTGCTTTTGTTGAGAGAATTGTCATTGTTTTTTAGTTACAATATAAACGAAACTCGTATCTATAAAAACGACCGCTTGATGCAATCGCGGATTTTTTAAATCTATCTCATGGTTATGCGTCTCTATTGACTTATCATAGGGGACCTAATATAACTCCTTCCTATTGCAACTGTACCAGCCAAAATGTTTGCCAAAATGCACTGAAAAACAGAAAAATTCGAAATATTCAGTTCCTGCAAACATCATGTTTATGACACAGAGTCGATCAATGTATTGGACATAACAAGTTACCTTGAACCAAACCGCGATCATTCCTTTAGCATTCCCTCAGCCAAAAACTGTTGTTGTTAAAAGATTATAAGGAAGACCGCACCGACACGTTTGCAGACCAGTCAAAGTATCGTGGTGGATCCTATTTTGTTGTTTAAGCATGGTTCCCTGATAAAAAAGATGCACCTTCAAAAAAAACATTCTACGTTATATCGGTTCCTGCCTTCATATTCGTCATTCCCTGATAAATACGCTTTCTCTTTGATGCCAGTTTACCGAAGATCAATTGCAATGAATCGAAGCTACTTTAAAAGAGAAAACGTTCTTATAAAGCACAGAAAGTTCAAGCTGCTGTTCGGATGACAAGTTACTGCTATTCAATCGTTTAGCGAATTATCGTTTTATTACATTTGCTCAAAACGCATGCTTTTCTGCCTTACCACAATACTTAATGTAAATGTACAATCTAACTGATAGCTTCAGTCGACAATTTTTAATACTTAGATAAGTGTTTCTTCAATCTATGATAAGAATTGTCAGGCAGATGAACAACCGACTTAAATCAGCTATTCTTTGTTTCTTACGTTTCTTTTCGTTTTCTATAAAATGCAGTATTTCAAGATTTTTTTTCGCCAAGAATTTGTTTTAAGCAGTTTTAAGGGTGTTTTCCAACTTTTATTCTACGTTTCAGCTAATGGCATTATTGTAAGTGAGGGATTACCTTGAGAATAAGACATGCATGGAGGATTAAATATTTTATTCTTCATCCTCTTATGTGACAGAAGGGTGGAGTAAATAAGCTCTCATAAATTCCCTCAAGGTTATACCGTGTTTACTTGATTAAACGCCGCCCTCTTTAGAGCAGAAATATTTATAAACGCCACATCATGTTGGGGCGTTTATTCGAATACTGAATAAACTCAAAAAGCAAATGCAGTAATAATCAAAATTGCGCAAGCCTAAAAGAAATATTTTCCTTAATTGTAATAATGTTTTAAAATCAGTTCATTCGAAGCTCAAAGGAGTATAGTCAAAACACGAGAACAATATATAGTAATTCAACTTAAGCATCCTTTGGAAATTTATTTTCATTGATAACAATATTTTTCAGTTCGAAGTGAGTATACTTCAATGCTCTTTCAATACTAATACCATACTATTATTTGCAAGAAATAAACTGGACTTTAAATAAACGCCGCTCTAGTATAAACACCACCCTCGAATAAACGCCGCACTAAAATCACAGAAAATTGATAAACGCCGCGGCGTTTAATCGATTAAATAGGTCAATGGCACTCATTAGTGCTTATTTAACATTTAATCATTCTAAATTACTCTTGAAAGTACGTAATGTAAAGTTTATATAAATTGTCAAGAGCTTTAATCCTGTGGGCTTTTGAGATCCAGTTATGCTAAAAAACTAGATAATGCCAAGAGGCTGGCCGCTCATAAAACTGCGGATAATGTCAAAGGTCAGGCTAAGTCCACTTGACAGCAAAGTTGTCCTGAAAGGCAACTCGGGCAGATGGCAAATGATGAAATACATGTTCCAGAAAATATTCGATGAGGCCTTGGACCTTCAGTTACATATGTATTAGACGCTAGAACCCTCTATACCATTTCCTCCCTGGATGCAAACATTTCCATTCTCGGAGATCGAAGATGAACTTCGAGAAAGAGATTCACCTTTGGTTTTATGAAACGACATTTGGGTAGACTGAACGCAATTAAGACGCTCCGATGACCCATGTCCTGAAAAGCAAGATGAACGAAGCAGAAGCTTCTTAAAGGCGCGACGATAGGTTCGGTTCAAACAGGTGTAGATGATAGGATTCAAGCACGAGTTGAGGTATTCCAACCATTTGATTGCTTTGTAGGCCTCAGTTCTCATGTTATATTCAGGTTCAAAAGCAAACAGAGTAACTATGACGAAAAAAGGCATCCAGCATACAACAAACGCTCCAATAACAATTGCTATGGTCTTAGTTGCCTTGATGTCTTTGGCATAGTTTCGACCAATGCGGAGCGCTTGATTTCTGGCTACAAAATAGATTTTCATGTACATAACAAACATAAGTAGCAGCGGAACAATGAAGCTTACCACCAGAAGTACCATCTGATACGCAAAGGTTTCACCCATTTTGGCAAAGGCCTCTCGAAGACCACATAGTAGGATGGAGAAAACCCACAATGCAACTATCATGACAATAGCTCGAAACGAGGTGAGCGATTCGCTGTAGGAAAATGGAGCGGTTATTGCGAGGTGACGATCAAAACTGACTGCTACAAGGTTCATAATGGACGCCAATCCAACGAGAATGTCAATACTGCTCCAGAAAAAGTATAACTCCTTTGAAAATACTTGCTTGGATTTGTTATCCATGTCAGTCAACTGCAATACCAGCCAAAACGGCATCGCCAACAGCGCCACCAAGATGTCCGCTGCACTTAAACTAATGATGAAGTAATTGCAAATTGTTCTAAGATCACGGTAACAGTAAAAACAGGCGCAAACCATGATGTTCCCCACTAGAGTCAACAGCATCAGAACAGCGACAAAAAATGCTGCAACAATATTGCCATCGCTGGTGTTGTAAACGAACTCTGTATCCGATGCGTTGTTTGTCATCTTAAACACTTGAAGGCTGGAAAGATAAGATATAAAGGATTGATCATGTAAAATCATCATTAAATGTATCTTGTGGCGTAGAAGGGGATAAAATGACTGGGAATGGCCACTAAAACAAATCACAAAAAATATTGGCAGTTACTAAATCTTTCAAATTAGAAACCCTTTATCTCCTTTCATTAGAGACCAATATAACTGCAGAAAAGTAGAAATCACAACATGTTAGCCACAAGGACGTCCGAGCAATTCAGCCTCATGATAACAATGTTGAATGAGCGTGCCATATTGCAGCGACCACATTGAAAATTTGCTAACAATCCTAGGGATTTTAGATTTTTTTAACAGATCAGTAAACGTGTTCAAATTTACTTCGAGATTTGCGGCACTCTTTTGCCTTATTACAAAACATAATTACTGCACACTAACATTTTGCCCCTTAGATGTCTGATTCAATTTTAGGAAGGACTATTTTTCAAAAGTCCCGTCAAATCCAGTGTTACCTCGGCGTTTGTTTTGCTGACACCAAGTCTCCAACATTTACTCACCCGTAAAGCAAACAAGAAAGAATTCAAACTTCACCATCACAACTTTACGTCGGCAAGATGCACCTCCGTTCGCTCTATTTTCGCAATAAAGTAATTGTTTTGCCACACCCAAAACCGTAAAATTTACGTAAAGTTAAGGAATTGAGGTTTTGAAGTGTTTCCTCCAAGAAAATATTCATACAAAGAAAACTCTCTCCGCTATTATAAATAACTACTTCATGACCGAAGCGGCAAGGTTTCCACAGAAGATTGTTGTTCACAGCTGTACAGATCGGTTGTTCTGGCTTGTGTTAGTAAGACCAAAACAAATCGAGTAATTTTCTTCGAGCAACAAAATGTTCATTGCATTCATAACAGACAGATGTTCTGCGACTCTAAACAAATACAAGCAGAATACCTTCACTGATCAGAATTTCAGGCTTCACCAGAGTCTGTTGCTCGTTCCAAAGGCAACATTGATTATTTCAATAGCACATCGTACCAAAACATTTGAAACTGCAGTTTCCACGCTCCAGATATTCGGGGCAAATCTCTTTCATCTGCTGACGAACACCGCGAGCAATTCATGCGAAGTGCTTTGTTTTCAATAACTAACGATCAGTGCATACATTAATCCGGTCTTAAAGTGAAAGACAGCAGATTATTAAGGGGCTTATTAAAACAACGAACGTAATCGGCCACACAAGTGGTTTTTGATATCTGAAAGCATGTCACGTGTTCGCATTTTGCTGTTAACCTTCACCAAGGGATGTGCAGATGAAACCAAAAATAAGGAACATTTTTTCTTGAACTAAATTAGAAGAATTGAACGCGGTTAAGAAAAAATGACTCATCGACATTGTAAATTAGTTCCGGTGTTTTTATCCTGAATCCCCGAAGAGACTTGTAATTAGTACGTTTCCTTGAATTACCCAAAACTGCCCCATTTATTTCATTGTAAAATTACATCACATGAAAGCTGTATCTTTGTTCACAGCAAGCCATGAAAGTTTCCGTTGTCATTTTTCTGCTGTTTTCTTTTTGGCAGTCAACATCGAGTGTCTTGTGTTCAAATAAAACATCGCTAAGAATTCGATCTGTCAATGTTTACAGTATTAAATTAGTCGCTTTTATGAATTATGGAAATTCTCTTTATCCGGAGGTAAGTCTTTAGTTTCGGCGATCATTTTGTTATGTTCGTCCCGAATACACAACAAAGGGATTATCCCAGACGCTACATCGACTTACGAAGGATGAATAAAACCTTTAGGTACATGTAACAACATTTGTGAGTTTCAAATCTTGACCAGGGTGTAAGCCACAAAATGTTGCTCTTTTAAATATTAATTTGGTCGCGATATCGGCCTCTTGTAACCATAGTGTTTTGAGATTGCAATATTAGGCCAATTTTGCAAGACTTTGTAAAATTAGCGAGAAGTGGCTGAATTAGCCATACCCAATAGAAACGCAAAACCTTAATTAGGTAAAGAAAAAAATTGCTCTAGGATATGGAAATACTATTTATAACAACCTCAGGCGGTAAGATATCATTTTAAAATTTAAAATCCAAAAGGTATTATAATTTTTTTTTTCAGAATAATCAGAATCAAGCAATTAAAAAGTTCTTTTCTTGGTTAAATTGCCTTCTTTAGCAAATAGATCGCATACGACGAGTAGATATAAAATATATTTCATCAGTTGCCACGAAGCTTTAGAACTAGTTAATCAAAAGCAATTTAAACTGAGCCTATATACAGAAAACAGACGGTAAAACCGCAAAGGCTTTGTCGCTTTGAAAACGAACGAAATGAATGATTAAAATGGGCGAATAGACGACTCAAAAGGAAAGATCAAATTGATTACTGAAGGAAGTGCAAATAAATGTGTGACATACATACATTGATTTTTTTGGATTTGTTTTTGATCAGCAACTACCAACTTGTTTTTCACTCGCACAACTTTCTACCACTTTAGGAGAAAGAGATAATTATTCGTCATACTTTTGTCCAGAACATTAACATAGATTTGAAGATTCCATTTTAAAATGTCTTTTCTCACCTCTTCTTCAATGTCAAGTTGTTTACTAAAAGCAGGGGTCAACGAAACAGACAAACTAATCTGATCGTCGTCTACAGAGATTATAAGATAGTTTTCGACCCGCCTCATTTTGCTTGCCAACCAGCCAAAGACAACCAAGCAATCATAAATGTCTTTAAGCGAAGAAAGTTGTCTTGCAACAAGGAAAACATGCTGGCTTGAGAATGTTTTTATGATCACAAAGGATGGAAGCTTTAATGTAATTCACACCTCTGTTGAGGTGAATTAATCTTTTCTTTCAAAATATATTTAGGTTTGTTCAGTTTCAAACCTCATTAACAATCTAAGTGATTAGACTGCGGGGAAAGTATCAATAATTAGGAATATTATTCCGAGAGCAGAAAACAGTTAATTGATTTATCGATTTTGCATCACACTTTCTCATCCGTCCCAAACGTTTGAATGTCTGCAGAGTTGAAGTTTAGTGAAAACTGCCATAAAGCCTGTCATTATTAAATACCAAATTAACATGTTCGAAGACTGTGTAGCAGTACTATAATCAGCATAAAATATAAATGACTTTTAAAGGGGGAGGAGTAGAAAGAGTTCAAAAGCCTTGTGAATGTTTATACTTTGGACAGACGCTGGCTCAGTTTCCTATTTTTGTTTATTTGTTGAATTGTTTGCAGCAATGAACAAATTATACTCGCATGTCTCATTTTACGATTGGAATATATTTGTCGATTTACTTTTGTCAAAACATATTCGCTTTAAGTCAAAAGTTTCATTGAACCAGTTCTGCATTATTCAACTTGCTATGTGGTTTGGTTGAGAAACTGAACAAGCAAAGCCATTCTTTAACCTGTCAACAAGAAACTTATTGAAACACAACGCGTCTTATTTAGGTTTCATAGTGCGTTATCTCCTTAGTGCCTGACAAGATCTTAGCCACAATAATTTTAAAGGGTATTGTACAAATGCAAATATATATACATACACTTGTGTGCGATTAACAATTGCCACTGAGCTACAAACCGAAAATGTTTAAACCAAATGTCGAGACAATTACATACAAAATTAAGAAAAGTTACAAAAAAAAATTGTAAATTTTGATGTGAAAAAGCATCGGGCTTGCTTTTTTACCGCTACGACGACTAGCAGCACGTTCAAAGCGTGATTATCAAAGAACTGAAACTTACAGAATACTATCTTGTGTTTAAAGGCATTCATCATAAAGTATTTTAGATGCCAATAAGCTCACCTCTGGCTAACAAAGTGAACCTCAAAGTGTAATACAACCAGTACAAGAAAACGATGTCCCTCCGTTCAATATAAGTCAGCTAATTCGCAGTTCGATGTGTTACTATTTAATTAGCCCTTTTCGGTCATTGAAGATTCCTACCTTGATCGTTAGTTTATGCTTCGCATTGTTTTATTCGAAAGCTGTTATGGAAGATTGATTTGAAAAGTTGAGTGTAGTGCCATCACAAGCAGCTGGGAAAATATGTAAATGTGAACGCTGAGAAATTAAACGTAATTTCCGTCATCGCTAGCGTATTGGCCCTGAAGATGGTTTAACGTCGGGATGAGTATTGGTTTATTTCTCAAACGAGTACCAAACACTCTTTATTTAAATGTTTTGTCAAAGTCTATGTAATTGCCCATGATTGAGCTTCTCAGCTGACATCATTGTTCAATACAGTAAGTCTATCTAGAGAAAGTTTGGTTGGTGAAAATAAATCGATACATTTTCCGTTAGCAGACCTTTCTCTATCCGCTCACAAGCTCAATATTCTCATTGCAAAACGGATGCTATCGTCATTGTTAACCTTCACCCCAACACGGATGTACGATTCCTTTTCCTTGGATTGCTCAGAAGGACGCGCGATGTGTGGGTGACGTCCGCGTTATTTGTTTTCTCTAACCTTTGTGGATGTTCCTTGGTGTACCCGCAGCTACATGGCAGATGTTTGTAGAGATAAGAAATACTGTTTCACCACAGGATTTTTATTTTTTAGTGATAAGTACATGAGTAGATAAATATAATTGCGCGACTAAGATTTGTCATGAAGAAGCCCGTCTTTAATTATTAATAACGCAATGTTAGATAATTTGTGCCACGACTAGTTTCTTTTTTCCGTCGAAAAGTCTCCGAGGAGAACAGATTATATGTTTGTGCTTACGTTTTTCATAAAAATACTCGACTTTTTTTTGAAGCAACTCCATCGAAAACAGTTATATCACTTCTTGAATACGTTCTTTCGATGCGAAGTAAGAAATTAAGTTGCAGTGTCGATGGGCGATTGTAAACATGTAAAGTATAAGTACATATGTTAAGAGTAACCTTGTTACTCATTTCAGTTTTATCGTCTCACTTATAATACGGAAGTTAGAAGAACTCTAAAAACTTGTCAGTAGACATTGCTATGAACAAAAAGACACTGATGACTGAAATGCAGTCAAAAGTAATTAGGACACTTGTCAAAATAGCCTTAAAAGGGAAGAAGATAATTACTACATACGATGCTGTCATAACTCTCTCTCACACCCTGCGTTTAACGAGTAAGGCGAAGGGGATGAGACAAAAACGGAGTCAGCTTTGGTCACGTTAAACGTCCCAACACTTGAAGCAACCTCCGTTGCTGTATTATTTTAAAGCCCAGGTTTTCAAATTTGTTTTAGGTTAAGGTTCATCAAATTTTTGGCCAATGACTCGAATTAGGATGTTACTACGCACTCAAGAATTTACGAAAATCAAGAAGAATAGAAAATCTATTTCAGTCGCGACTTTAAAGTAACGTCGACGGAAGCTGTTTATTCAATATATTTACCTAGCAGAGAACACTTACAGGAACACTGAAAACTTCCCTCCTTACCTAGAGGCTTTTTAAGAGGTCTTGTAATCGCTGGTTTACAAGCCCATCGTGATCGTTTACTACTAAACAAGTAGTCAAAATAATGGCACAGAAAAAAACATAATAAAAAACTCATTTACAATATAAAATTATGAAGATAAGAATATGGCAAAAATTAATTCATGTACGATTTTCACCATAGCAACCATACTGGTCAGTTGTTGGCGTTACTATTATTTATAGTAAAGTTTCCATATAACGCGCGCTCAGATTGGCTGAAACAGCGTGCTTAATCAGAGAAGAGAGCAAGGGTTGTTGACGTTAAGCTGGCTTTTAAATTTTTGCTTCGGAATTTTGACAAATTTGACTCAAATTAAACATCCCCTTTGCCGGCATAACCCAGACAGAAGCAATGTAAACGAGCTATTTGACCATTGTTAATAACAGTAGTGTAAAAACTGTACGAAAATAACAAGTTTTGCTGGATTCGGACAAAACACGTAGCAAAATAAACAAATTCTCAACCTGATGAATTCTTCGATGAAAGACATTATAATATATCACGAAGGCAGAAATTACACTTAAGAAGTATAACAACGACAGAGAATACCAATGGAGCTGTCTCTGTTTATGAAGGAAAGCTTTATCTTTGTGAAAATGCTCAAACAACACTTACATGCAGTGTATTAATTCTCGATTGCTTAGTAGCGATCTCCGGTCATCTCAGCGAAGTGAACTTCGACGATACTTCGTATCATCGTTCACCTGACGAGTAATCAGTTGAAAGCTTGCTCCTGTGCTCTGATTTGAACAAGTGGGAGCAGTCTCGTCTTTCCAACTTTGACGCTAGTTCGGGCAATCTTGCTGCAAGCGGGTGATAACCGTAAATAACTATAGCTTCGTTCAAATACAACTGGGCATTTCGCATTTTCATCCACAATATTTGAGCTCCTTCTTTAGCAATTTCCATTGGAAAAGTACACGTTTTCATGAGCCACAATGCGGCCGGATTCCTCTGGACTAGAAAATTTTACCTGCCATTACATCAGGCATCGCTCTCCTCTCGAAAACAACTCGAAAGTGAAAGTTTAGCTGAAGTCCAGTTTGTGATTGACAGCTGTCGTCTTGTTAGCCATTCAAATTATTTGAACAATTTTAACAAGGATTGTGATTGGCTTATTTAGCGTGCTTTATCAGGGAACAGTGCACGGCTGACGCCACTTTAACTCCTCTAGAAAATAAGATTTGGTTTGAAAATTCAGCGAATGCGCAGGGAAATTATTGGATTCTTTATCATAAAACAAATAACTGTGCTCTGTTCTGTTGTAAAGCACGCTTCTTCTTGAGTGCTCTCTTCTGTTCTACAACAAAAATAGAAAACAGTTGAGGCTTCTTTATTTATTGTCTGGCTTGTGTTGATGACTTGTGCCGCGTGTAGTTTTTGAAACTTTTACAAGGTCATAACAAAAAGTCTTTGAAAGCTGTCATAGACGAATAAGTGATTTAAGATTGAAATCAACGGAAATCTTATGAGATACAGATATCCAACTGTATGCACATTCACTACTTGTAAGGACCATCAAATGTGCCTCAAAAGCAACAAGTTCAGATGAGATGGTATCCGTCAAATTGTAACTCTTTTGAAAGAGCAATTCCTCAGAAAAATAAAGGACTCTTCTACAACTTCAAAAGCTCTCTTTTTTATGAAATAGCATTTTGTAAATATCACGTCAGGGTTCGCCAGCGAACGATAAACCGAGCAAAAAGTGTCAAAGAGTTAAAAGTACTACTCACCTATCCAGTTGATATTTCGAGTACGATGGAGTTGATTAACACCGCGGGTTAGTTTTTCTTTAAGCCGCAGCACAAAAGTAGCTACAACTGAGTATTTGGAGCTATTCCGAGGCAATCTACAGTACTCGTTTGTTAGTATGCAAGCACAGGGGACTGCGCTCTTATTCCAACAGATCAACCAGTGTTCTTACCTGAAAAAAGTCACATGGATAATTATTTCATTGCGCCAATGACAAAACAGATGTCTTTCTTCCAATGCTTATCAATATAAAGAAAATAACAACAATTACTCTGACTTTGTTGTAACAAGTTGAACACGCTTTCATAGTATTTTATGTCGTAATATGACCTCATGTTGAAACTCCATAACTGATAGATATTTTAAATTCTCGCCATATCGTGATACAACATTGTTTGACTATTGGTTGAAGTATATGCAAACACACAGCTAGTTTCATTCAAAATACTCTGAAGCAGGGGCCGCTGAAATTCCTCAAGTGCGATGACGTCTTTAAATTTTCTAATTAAGAAACATTTTTATTAACAATGATTTAGTAATACATAGACAGGTAAAATCAAGCGATATAATCTCCCGACATTTCGGCGACTTCATGCCGCCATTATCAAGGGTACAAATGAGAATAAAATTAACAAATGCGAGTTCAAGAGTTACAAGTGATTTACATAGCGGATGGGAACACAAATACTTTAGCACGGATAGAATCCGTATGCACGTTCAAACTCAGTGTTTATTGTTTGATCTCTTGAGAACTTTGAAACAGCTAAGGAAGTCCTCAGCAGCACCCGCGTGGTCGTTATCATAGTGCTTGCGTACTGAAGAAGAAACATTTTTTTTTCCTTTTTTTGAGGCCAAATTACGGGAGTTTTTTACAAATTTTACGAATTTTTGCTGGATATGACACTACGTCAAAATGCCTACTATGCTTGTTCGGTGCTACTGTGTGGCATTAAATTTTTGCGGGCTCTAATTTTTGCGATATTTGCGTTTCTTTCTTATGATTTGCAAAAAAGGTTCCCGAAAAAAATAATTCCCGCAGAATATTCTCCCCAAAACTTCACAAGTAGATTCTTGTTGATGCCATTTATTTAAAAAAGTCTCTTTCGTTCAGAAATATTAAAAAGAGGTTTACAGGAAAGGATGTATTTCATTGCGAAGAGCATTCTACAATTCGCGCATGAGCACGCACAGATGTAACTGTGACACTAGTTACTGGATTACTGTGTTTACATCTGTACATGTTGTTATACTTGACAGTTGCATGCAGTTTAATTAAACGCGACTTCTTGAAAATCACAAAAAAAAAACCAACAATTACAAAAAATAGTTGCCGCAAAATACAAAAAAGAGACGCCGATTCTCAAAAATAAAGTCCTGCAAAAATTTAGTGCCACACGGTATACACCAACGACAACCGCAACACAAAGGTAGGTTCGCTATTTTAATTACAATTTTTATTGAAATAGTAAACATAATCTTGTTATCTTCTGCATTTAGCCATATATGCGCATGTGACGAAAATTGATGACATGCTGTTTCTGTTGTGACATCTTGAGCACGTTAGTGTCATCTTAATGCACGGAATATGGAATGTCGGAACTGATAATGCTGAAAACGATCAGGATTCCCTATTTTTTTCAATATATAAAAACAAATAGATCACCTGCAACTCTCCTGAATTTTTAATTTACACTATATTAACGAAAAACACTATCTTTACGTAGAAGGATTTCAATATGAACTAAAAAATAATCCAATCATCTTCAATAATCGACAACCCAACATTTTTAATGTAGTTGGTATGGGGATTTGATAGCGAGAGAGAAACAACTTACATATAATTGCGATTGGAAAAACAGAAAGTATTTTCTAAAAAATCAAAAGATCCCACAAATGGCTGCAAGGAACAAGCAAGAGAAATCATTGCTATGACGAGATACACAAGCCACGAGTTATACAAGATTAAGATTATTATGAACATTGTGCAATGTATATAATGAATCCTTCGGAAACTACAAACATTTTGACCTGTTCTGTGAGTATTATACAGAACAGGTTCTTCTGGAACGAAGTCTACCGATGGAATCATGGTACAGAAACAAAGAAACAAACCAAAAAAACCGCCAAACGGGAATAACAAGGGGCGTGTTAAATGGGCGCAGATATGGATGTTATATGGAGTTGTAATGGTACATTGGCTTGCTACAATTTTCTCAGTTTAATTATTATTATTAACTAGTAAAAGGAACAGAAATAAAATTCGAAAACAGTTTTTCTTCCTAAGACAATAATGCAAGGCAACTAATAATGCATATACTTTTCACAAGCCGTAACTCACGCTGACATTTAAAAACTTTTCGTCAGTACTAAATTGGTAATCTTTCTAAATAGTTTTTTTTTGCTATCTAATATATAATTGTTTTTTCATTAAACAAAATACTTACCTCTTAAAATTATTGAACTTTATACTCGGGGTTTGACGACAAATAAATCATTGCGTGCGCGATTTGCTAACACGGTCTTAAAGACCATCAGCCTAACCACACGATTTCAAGCGTCAGCGGTACGTAGAGTAAATAGAATTGGATCATAGAATCTTTTGATTACCTTTTATTGCGAGTAACTGAGTTTTTCCAATTGACAATCTAATTTTGCAGTTAACGCTAAGTGGGGTGTACAGGGCATTGTCACAGAAAGCTGCGTCCCTTTCACTTCATCAGACTGGCGATAACAATAATACTAAGAAAAAACTTATAAATCATCTACATCATTTTTGTTTGCTAAGCACTTTTGCACTGATTCTGACCTTTTTATTGTTTCGACATCTCAAATTCGAAGTTTACTCCACTTCTAAATTACCAGGATAAAAAATATATTCATTTTTTCACGTCTAGAAGCCATCATCTGTTGATACAACTAACATAGACTAATTGCCATGCCAGAAAAATGATCACTGGAAACGCGAACTCATTCAATGCTTGTGAGCTTTTGCTCGCCGTTGTACATCCATTTCAGTGTTTTCAAGTTTTTTTTATTTCTCCAGTCATCGTAATTTTCTGCTTGCGCATAAAGTAGAGTGAACGGTTCGATAAATTGAATATTTTTTTCTATAGCATTCCTACACAACTGTTGAAATTCATACGAAACCACATCTGGGACTCGGGTGGATAATTTCACTGATATCAAGTTCGAGTCTTGAACTTAAATTCGTTGGTCTATGATCGGAAACATCTCCGGATTTTTCTCGAAAGTATTCGACAATCTTCGGAAATATTCGGAAACTGTTGGGCAACGTTCGTGTAACATTCGGACAAGTTGTAGACAATCTTCGGAAAGTGGTCGGAAATCCTCGGGAAAATATAAAAAACGTTATCAGTATGTCTATATAATAAAAAGAACGTTAAGGCCACCTCACACTAGCCGATTTTTTGTCGCAGCACTGCAGATTTTTTGTCGGGGTCAAATCGGGTTAAAATTTCTCGGGACATCGGCTTGCCGCACACGAGCCGATTTTTTGTCGCGACCAGCCGAGTTTAGGCTTGGGGCCAAGTCGATCTCCTCCATGTTGGAAAAGACTCTTGTTCACGTGACTCTCATGACAATTCCTCATTGGTTGAGGTACGTGCGAGCCCCGACAAATTGTCTTGATCCGCACACCATGCCGACAAGGCCCGACAAGACGTTTTGAGATCTAGCACTGTCAGATATCGCCCGACAAGCCCCGATTTTGTCGCAGACTCGTCTGAATTCACCGCACACTAGACGACAAGTGAAGATTTTTTGTCGGCCGACAAAATCGGCTAGTGTGCGGTAGCCTTTACACTCGAAGGCTAGCTCGAAGGTATGCATATTAGGTTCTTGCGGCAAGAACAATATCTCATTGTAAATACATGTTGTAAATCTTTAGTGATTGTTCTTGCCAATCGAACATAAAATTCATATCTTCTCGCTCGCCACCGTGTAATATCTTGTATGACTTAGTGTACCTTATTCGTTCATGCTGTCCACACGAGTAATACGTAAGCGGATGTGGTTCTTTTAGCGAGTTTATATACATGTATATATCCGTTGGCGTCGTTCAGGTGGGGCAAAACTTATAAACGTATTAAAGATGTAACCGTAACACTAACAGTGTACGGACCGTGCAGTACACTCATTTGACTCACACAATTAACCTGCAGAAGAGGCAGCTGAAATGTTTATGCGGGTGTTTTCTCGGTCACGTAACGCCGATGTGGGACAGAGAAAAGGACAGAACTCTATTACTTAGATCGTAAAAATATAAGAAATTTCGGAGAATGTAACAGGAGTATAAGTGTGCAGTCTGAGACAATTATGAAATTTTCAAAGAATTTGATATTGCATAGCAATCATAATAATGTTGCAGTTTACATATTGTGCGAAGCTTAAAAGGTACGCGCTACGGACGAGATAGTCAAAAACGTTTAGGATATGGTTCTCTGAAAGAATTGTTTATCGCAGAACTGCTTACAAATATTGTGACATTTGCCAAAGGGCGACGTCAAAAATGCTACTTTCGAAAACATTGAACGGAGTCAACAATTCTGTTTCCTGCCCCTGTTGGGCATTCAACCAATTGATTAAGAATTAAGGAAAATAAAATGCTACTTTTACCTGAAAGACATGACACTGGGTCTCAATAAACGTAAACCTCGAGCCTATGTCCAAGGACACCTCTCGTTTCAGAACAGCTCTTAAATTAAACGCAAATACGAAGGAGATAAAGTTTCCTGGGACAAAGTGTGTTTTAAGAGTGACGCCTTTGTTATCATAATAACAGAATCTTGGGTTAGTGCTTTTTTTAGATTCGAATAAACAACTTTACGTAAATTTGCGTAAGCTACACTGATCGCAAATATCAGCTTGTCTCACACACCACGGGCGAAACTGACTCTTCGTTTAATTTTTTTTCTTGTTATTGGTGAAATTAAAATATTTATGCTACATGAATATCAACAAGATTTGTTTCTCTTCGCTTGCGTGCGCCTCGCTTGATCTTTCAAGGTTAATGAACTTTTTAACGAAAATCAGATAAAATACATTATAAAAACAAAAAAGATAATGCATTCTATTAAAACATGCAAGGAGAAACATCTAAGAATATTCGATTTTGCTTTATATGGTGAACTGTAAGTACACTTAGCTCTGCATCATCTTCATGCTATGGGTGCTATATCTATGTTCGATTTTGTGTGTGTCCTGAGACGGTCAAGCCGTCGTTGTCCGTGAATGACGTCCCAGCACACGAGAACAAGCACATATGCGCAAGGCCTCGAGGCCAGGCTTTTGCCAATACAAGATGCTTTCTACTAAAGGCCAGTAAAAGGCTAGTAAAAAGCTAGTAAAATCCAGGAATGGAACAGGTTCGAACAACATGAATTGCCGATAAATAGCTTTATGACGAGTTCACCAGGTCATCGATAACGATGACATTCCTCAAGGACACGCTAGCGTAACAGTACATTAAAACCAGAAGTGAGTAACTTAGCGGCGTGAACAACTACGTCGACTCAAAGTATGGACTGCTAAGGAATATCCGACCACTGATGACGCCACAATGTTTCAGTCCGTTATACAGTGGAACCAAGTTAATCCAGTCACCAACGGGCCACAAAAATCTGGCCATATTGCGGGGTACTCGTATTAAAGGAGTTCTTTGAATAACAAAATGACTGGCTCAGCTTCTGTTCGAGCCACTGAGAATAAAATGGCCACAATAACGAGGTGGCCGTATTCAGGAATGGGGTGGTCGTATAAAAAGGCAGGGTTTCACTGTACTATAAAGGGTGCTTGAAAGGCTGGGCGGTGGCTCGACTGTCCTGAATTGGATATCTGCATGTCGAAAACGTAAACGACTAGAAGTATTTAAAAATCACGCATCTGTTCAATAAAACACTTGAGTACTTCTTTTCTGTATATTGGTTTTATGCTATCTAAAATAATTTTCACGCTTGGCGGACTACGTAAGTCCTACGTTTACTTCTGACTTGAATACTACTGAGTTAGTTGTTAACACTTTTGGTTCTAAGGCGATTGTGATCCTTTTCAACGTCCTCCATACTTTCAATATCCCGGACTTTGAATGAAGTATTTCAAATATAAACTGAAAGTTAATTGAAGAAATGTCCGCCATGTCCACTTGCCTTGGTTGCCGCAAAGATGGTGTAGCTTAGTAACCAAGCTTACAATGTTTTAGCGCGGTGTGCCTGACCATATCGTGCTTTCCTGCTGGGTTTATTTGTAATCGATAGTCAGGTACCCGTGCTATCAACTCACAAAAAATTGATTAGCTAAGAAAACACAGTTCCAACGTGATAAAATATCTCCCTACATTGGACATTTTAAATTTTCCGTCTAACAAAATGCTTTCCAATTTAGTTTTGATGTTAGCAGCAGGGTTTAGTACCGCCCGCTGAACATTTTGCTTGCGACTATACTCGTGACAGAGAAGACGTAGTTCCCCAAATCAATTAGAGTGGAATAGCTTATTGGTATTCAACAAATCATCAATCATGATTTACTTGGCTCATTCAGTTTCTAGTGAACCCATGGTATCACTTCAGCAATCAGCAATCATGAACTTAAATAGTTTTCGCAAAATATTTTCACTCATTGTTGTCGAGGCCACAAACGACGGCGCACTGGACAAACTACAAATGTACGTGAGTAATAGGGATTAAATTCGGCTTCGACGATCAAGTTCGCACACATCGCAGCACGTCACGTGTGAATTGCTGTATGAACTACACCGCTGAAAAGGCCATCTAAGGAAAGTTTGTTATAATTATTAGATAGACCTCCTCACCGGTTGGAAATTAATGAAAAGAGCTGTTGAAAAAGAAAGGCTTTTTATAAGTCATTTGGCATTAGTTCTGTTTAAGATCACCATAAGACCTAAGTTCTCTTAGAACAGGATCGAATGATTTCATAAAGTAGAGTCTAATCTTTTGTTTTCTTTCCAGAGGATTGCACTTTTGCAGATGGCAATTGAATCAAACTTATATCGGAAATAAGCATCATCCGTGCGCAGTAAACATAAAGATGAAAAACTCATCAAATTTCTAATAATTAAAATAGATGTCATGTTAGCTCATGTTGGTTGCGGTGACTGTTTTCTTCTGAATGCCATTGACGACCGTGACAAGAGAAACAGCACATCAAATATGCACGTACACGAATATAAATTCAGTCAGCTTCATTTCTTATTTAGTGTAACCTTTTAACCGTCAGTTGAAAGTTCCCTGATACCGGTCATCTATAGTCCTCAGAAGGGATGTTTTTGTTTTCTGGCGGCAGTTCCCGGGCGGCAGATGCTAACTTAAAACGATAATATCGTAATTCCCACATAACTATTTTTGGTTGGATGGTGTACGGTACATTTGTTAAAAATTCTACAGCTGACCAGAAGACCTATTTGTCCACAGAATGTTATTTATCGTAAGAAAAATTGTCGTAAGTGACATAATCATACACTGAACGACTTGAACTCAAGCCCTCATGTGTTTTAAATATCTGGCGAATCACTGAAAAAGTTGAAGATTCGAGAAACATTGCATAGGAATCCAAGTCACCATATTGGAATAGTCCCTTGTGATTTATGCTTAAGAGATCCTCTATCGTACCTTGTTTTCAGTCGAGTTTGATCACACTTGTTAGCCAGGGAGGGTATTGAGAAGAAATGCGCCTAACACAGATCATCTCAGGGCATAGAGGTTTCCTTCGCGCGGCTTGACGGCAATTCCTCATCGACCAGATGTTGTTACCTTTTAAAGGGGATATTTCTTTTAATTACACTAATGATGTCCTAAAGGTATTTGCCGCTTAATTCTTCGGTAGGTGTCCCCAAGAGCTAATAAAACACAAAAAGTATTCATTACCAATGTCTGCAATTTTAGCAAAACAAGAAGTCTTTAGCCGTTTCCGTGGGATGCGTTAGTGTATATGTGACCTTATTTGCGAAAACCCGGCATCAGAGATAAATCGAAAATGCATTGAAAATGCGTTAGGTTTTTCAACCCGTTGGAAACGCAATTCGCTGTAATTATTTTTGATGCATTGGAAATGCATTGAAAATACGTTACGTCTTTCAACCCGTTGGAAACGCAATGCGCTGTAATTATTTTTTAATGCGTTGGCAATGTTTCCTGTTTCGTTGGCAACGTTCGACAACGGGTTGAAATTTGGTTTAACAATGCTCTGCAATCTTCAGATCGTCTTCACTCTTACGCAATAAAAAATAAATCGAAAACCCTCCAGTGCAAAACGTTAAGAAAGTGTGATGTTATAGAAGATAAATAAGATAAACCCATTGACGCCTGCATGAAATTGCCTGCAACTAACCCCTAATTCCCTGACGTTTTTTTTAATATTTCAGAGAGAGTGAAAGCAAACTGAAAGCAAAAAAACGAGTAATTTCTTCCCCCCGTGACGAAATATCACATAATCACATACCTGCCAACCCCCAGAACAAAAATCTGGGGACGTCTAGAAATCTTTGCATTGTGAGAATGTCATTAAAGACAATGTCCAGGAATAACCTCCGAAAATCACCCAAAAGGCATTCCGAGAGACCGGGAGATTAAACGAAAAACTTGGAGACTCCCGAGAAAACCGGGAGAGTTGGCAGTTAAGTATAAATCACGGCGCTGCGAAAGAAGGATGAAAGTTGTGAATTTAAAAAGACGGCACAAACAAGCCAATTATTTTGAGATCGGTCGTATTTCAGCCATGTTAAGTTAGTGGCCATCTAGTTCTTTTCTTGGCAGTTCTGTAGTAGCTGAATTGCACTCCAAAAAACATTTGAACGAAGCGAATAAACTTAATTAATAAACAAACCGCGTTGGTGGTCGCTGTAAATTAAATATGCAGATATCCAGCGTGCAAAATACTGTTCACTTTTAAAACCTAAACTTCCCAAATACAGAGAACGAAATTTAAGGAATGCGATAGGTAGTCTCCTTCGCAGCCCAATAACAATAAATTTTCATTCACGCTGAGTCGAAGAAACCTATTTAAAAGCCAAAAAATGATCAAATTTTCGCAGACGTGTTTCGCTGCATGATTCAAATTATTCCTCATGCTAGAGCAAAAACTTGACTTTTTGCCGACCGCTTTTGCAGTCATTAGGGACCTTAAGCATCGAGGACGGTGAATGTCACGGACGTTCGCCGGAATTGATTTTTCCACTGTCGTCAGATGTTGCTATGGATACATCGTCCGTCCCTGATGAAAGGTCACGTCGACAACGCAGGATCGCATAGTTTGACGTCCTGGAGAAAACGCAGAAAAATGGTGGATTTGAAATTGAAATTGCCGTGCTTCGAAGATGATTTGATGTCATTCGTTCCGATAAATTCATTACTTTTTCTTTTGTACTTTTAGTCATGCAAGTTCCCGGTGGAAGAGGCGCTGGTCAAAAAAGACCATCGAGGTTAGTTGTAAGCTTAAATTTATTTGGACGAAAGTCTCTGAAGTCTCGCATGTAGCTTAAAACGTACTTTTCGAAAAAAAAAATGATTGGCCTTAGGTGTCAGTTTACTTTGCCACAACAAACAAATATCAAAATTTGTATGTTGTTTTTCTACAACAAGCAGTCGGCAGTTTCTGTTTTGTTTCAGCTTACATTTTGTCCGGCACGGATGGGTTTTCCTTTGACAACTTTTCTTAATGCGGCATCTTTACGAATGTGCACAAGGTTTTTTCTTCAATAGTATTTCTTAAAGGACTATCTGAGACTGGCGGAAAGTTAAGAATATGGTTAGCAAAGATACCCCCGAATTAGTTTGAAACTAAAATGTGTGTCTCATTTGATAAATTTTAATACGCTTACATACCAGAGAACTTTGTCAAGCGTTTTGGACATATGTTTACATATAATATAGAGACGTTTATCTCTGTGCATTTTTTATCCTATCTAATAAACTAGGCATGATGTTCATGCAAGGTTACCGGATACTTTTATTACTTAACTTTTTACTGGCTGAAAATTCACATGCACTTTTTTTAAAAACAGTGGTAAAATGGTATGGAGTGAAAAGAAAGACATTTTCCTCTGCCATAAAGTCTTGCAGTTGGAACCGTACAGGGAAAAAGAAAAAACGGTGGGCAGGGCACAGGCATGGGAGAAAATTGCCAACAACCTCAGCAAACGAGCAGAAATTAAAGTAACCAAAAGGTTTGTAAGAGACCATTATATGGTTCTCGTGGAAAAGTTTAAAAAGAAGACTTCACAAGAGTTAAAGCCAGTGGCATCAGTCCTGAGCCAACCGAACTGGACAGGCTACTTGAAGAAATTATAGAGAGAGCTGAGGTCTGGGAGCAGTCAAGAGATGAGGCGGATGACAGTGCAAGGGAAAGAAAGAAGAAAAAACAAGAGCAAGCTAAGGATATCAGGCTCAAAGCCATGGAATCGCTGAGTGAAACAAAAAAACGATCACTTTTAGATGCCGATGGTGAAAATCAGCCAAAGGCCAGAAAACGAAGGTCAATGGCAATGAAATGGTGGCCTATTTGAGGGGCCACTGAAGAGAACAGGCTAAAGGAGAGAGATATTGAAATAAGATCTGTGCAATTGTAGAAAGAGGCCGAGAGGCAGCAATTGCTTGACAAGAAGCATAGCAGCCTGATGGAACTGCTGCTACAACAGCAACAACAACAGTTCCAGCAACAACAACAGCAGCAGTTTCTGCAAATGCAAACCTACATGGCTCAACAGCAACAACAGCAGTATACTTATGGCAATATTAGCAAAAAAGAATTTAAAAAAATTAAAATTGTAAATCCTCAAATGTAAGCTCTCTCTTATCAACAAAACAATTCAAATAAGCATCTTCCTTCCCCTGACCAAGCTTTCAGCTTGTGAACATGTTTAAAGTGAACTGATATGTCCCCCTTGAATAAGCACCCCAGTGTTGACCAAAATTTGGAGTACCCTGGGTGCAACTTTTTTGAAGATTTACAATATAGCATGAAATATGTTTCATGCCTTCTCTTTTTTGTAATTTGTTGTTGGATACCTTGTAACTTGATTACATGCTTTTGAGCTACTCTTTTATAACATAGTATTTTGTACTATAATTGTATTGGCCCAAACAAAAGAATTAAATACCATCTACTTCAGCTGGATTATGTTTAATACCAGTGACCTTAAGTATGATAAAATTGGCTGCTTACTTATCGTTTATTTGCATATTTATTAAAAGTTGCTTGTGATGTTTTCATGCCTTTTGATTAAATTTTATATAATTTTTGATGACACAATAATATTTATTCATACTGGTATATACTTCATTACTTACCCTCAAAAGGTATATTATTGATGAAACATTAATGCCATGTATAGAACTTTGTAATAAAGACTTGTCATGACTTTTACAACATAATATAACATATAATTGGGCTCATAATTACTTTGAAACAAAACCTTGATTAAAATCATTATGAACTTTGCCATACAGTGGTGTATAGCAATAGTTAGTCCTTTGCTTTTGAGCATTAAGGTGCAGGAGATTAAGTGAGTAGACAACCACAGTCCCCACAGTTATCGATGTTAAACATATATTTACAGCAGTTTTCATTTGAATGTCGAAACGTAATTGGTTTTACATCAACTATGCTACACGATTGGCTTAAATAACTAACACCACTTTTTCATCCAATCACAACTAAAACCAAAACCAATTGTAACTCACTCACAATCATTTTCCTACACCTTGTGTCAGCTTCGCGTAATTACTTTGAGCTCTGATCGGTTCACTGTACTGTCTGTGTTTGTTGCGCTTGGCTAGAGTGATTACCAGCACTTAGGTTTTGGTTTTACGACACTCAAAAACTGTTTCAAAACATGCGCATACATAAATGCAAATGGTGGGTTTTAGGACAGCTGTTTGTCTCTAGATCATATAAAAAGAAGAATGGCAGTAATATTTGCCATTTGCCTTGTTTAAATCTTGCACCAGACGGTCCAATAAAATGTTCTTTTATATTTTACTTAAGTACCCTAAGGCATAATTAGTTCATTTTTCATCTCTCTGTGCTCAATTTTCACACACTTTCGATACAAATTCCTTTAATTTTACTGCATGTAAATATTTTGGTATTTTTTGGAGAAGATACTGCCTTTCCATTTAGGATACTCTTACATCTTTTAACACCATCCTAGCTTATGAAATTTTTGTCCCCCCCCCCCCCCTCCCCCCACCCCACCCCCACTTGCCCCCTCTCAATCCCCATACCAAATATCTTCAATGGCCTTCCTTGGTGTCAACAAGGCATTACTATCTTCTGGAACCAAAATTTATGCTGCATTTTCATGTTTTACAATAACTTCAGGAAATCTCACCAGCTCATTGGCTAACTCTCATTGACAATAAGTAGAGAGAAATGAATTCACTGGTATGATTAATGTCATGTTAACGCAATGAGTGAGAGTGGCCAATTTGACAAGTTGTTATTTTAAAAATCAAATCGATGTTAGTTTTTTTATGTGTCTGTTCAATTATGCCAATGAATTTTGACAAAGTAGCTGTGGAGCCACATGAGCTACTTTGATAATTTCATGACAAAATTCATGATCAATAACAGGATAGACCCATCAAAAACTGAGGTCAGTTTGTTAACTCACCCATTTCTTGGAATAAGTGTCAACCCCTTACACCGGTAAGAACAATGATCTGTACATGCACACTCCCTTGATTCTGTTTTCACCCCTCAAAAGGGAGTCAAGCCCCTTCCTGAACAAAGTGAGGAAAAAGGCTTGGCACCCTTATTGGGGAGAAAAGCAGACTCGTGGGGGTGCCACAGACCATTGTTCTTACACGTGGGTCACCAAACATTCAGTTCATAATTTCAGGCAAAGTATTCCTCAAGAGATGGTGGCTCAATGTCAAAGAATGTTGCAGTGGTATTTCCATACATGCATGTCAGTGCATTTCGTAATAATGCACTAACCACAGTGTTTGCCGATAGCACTTAACCCGAACGCACAGAGCTCATGGACTTGTTGAATTGTCCCATGGAAGCAGTGAGCAGTGCGGTCGGCCCTAGTTCGTTGGTAGCAGCATAGACTCTCAGGCAATCCAAGGGCATCTGCAAGTCTAACAATGTCCATTTTTCTTACTCGAAACTCGTGAAAGCACTCTGTTTCGTCCATAGAATCGAGATCAAAACGATCGTAGTCAGCGTGAGGAAATGATGGATTTTTTGAGAAACTAGCGTCATACAACAACAAAAATTCTTCTTCGGAAATAAATGATGACTCCACGCTAGGGAAAGCATTTCTCGAGCTTCCTTTAAACTGGACATTGTCAACAAGATGAAAAGTATGTGTATACATTTTCACAGTCGGCATACAACGTCCGTAATCCACCGTAAGGAAAAAGATGGCGGCTGTACATTTTACTACAATACCTTGCGACCAAACTAACCCCACTGGGCATATACAAAGATATGGTTTTAACTGCAGTCGGTCCTATACTAACAGCATTGCTCTTGTCAAGTTTGAATGACCTAAAATTTTTCTTTGTGTTTTTATATGCTCTTTTAGAGTTTTCGTGCGCAAAGCATTATAGGTAAATGTACCAGTCGCCATCTTTTTCGTTACGGTGGATTGGCGTAATTGTTTTGCTTAACGCAATCATGTCACGAACGGCGGGTGGCGACAACGTCGTTCCCAGGGTCCCCCATTTGCCATCGATCGAACGTCCGTGACAGTCACCGTCCTCGATGCTTAAGTTCCCTATTTTAACACCGGTGGCTTTGGCAATCGTTCCAAAACTTGAATTCGACTTCAAAGTAATATAAATGTACATTGGCCATTTTTTGTTTCCTTAAGTCCGAAAAGCTGTTTTAAATTTGCAATCTGCATATCTGTTGTAAAAAGTTAACCTTACTTGAAAGGGCTCCGATCTTCCTGTTTTCGCAGTGGTTGTAGGAAGAACTTCTTCACCGGGACGGTTTGAGGACTTTGCGAGAAACGTCTTGGAACATTCTTCAATGACGCAAATCGATCAAAAATCGATAAAAAAAATCGATAGAGATTTTACGTAGTCCTATTGGCTAGCTTTGCAATTTGTCCCTACAAAGAAAAACAAACCGAACCGTTTTTTTTTTTCGTGGTGTGCCACAGGCTTCCCACGGAACAAGTTGACTCTCTAACAGACACACGCGTGGGGCACATTAAGCCGACACTCGGCACATATTACCCGTACGAAGGAAGGTAAAGTGTCTTTTACATGCGGTTATGTCAGTTCATGTATGTTTGTACTCTGAACCACTTCTGAATGTTAAAAACCAACTAAGTCATGTATCGGACACGGTTGCTTCAAGAAATATAGATCGAAACATATTTTAGCAAATAAACACTTTCATGTCTTTCATGTCTAATCAATATATGTGTATCTCATCAATTTTGGCGGCTAAGTCATCCCCAACGAAGACGTTTTTTCAAAATCAAAATTTCACTGAGGGCGTCTAAAAATTGATTAAAGTGAGAACAGAAGTACACTCATCAAGCTTTCATTAAGAGAATCAAGCAGAGATTTCCTTACGCCGCACTGCTCCATCATCATAAATAATACATGATTAATTTGTGCGATATAGAGAACTTGCCAGTCACAATTTTATTTATTTTCAGCAAGGTTAATATTATACTGAATGAATTATAGAACTTGTTACTTTTCTTTTTGGATGAAATCTTGGCGACTGTTTTCACTACAAGTATACCATTCACAACTTGGGTTTTGCTTCGAGACTTCATATAAAATGTACCGGACATTTTATTGGCTGGATATCAAAATGGATTACTAAGCAAAATATTAGATCAATTTTTTAAAAGTCTAGCATATATACAGGTGTTTTGTAGTTTGTTTTTCGGTTAAGCTCCCGGCGATGCGATGGGACACCGCATATCACTATCACATATTGGGTTATGGTCCTGGTTATGTTCCTGATTATATTATTGGTCTAAAACGTTTATGTTGGACCTAAGTTCTGTCTGCTGTAACATCCCTATCATACCGGGATCTGTTAGTAACAGATCCCGGTATCCCCGCAGCAAGATAGTTTCCGCAGGTTCTTACACAAATTTACAGAAGTACTTTCCCTGGCCCAAAAACGAATTACATCAAAACCGAATTTTGATCAGGATGTAGCGAGGTAATAAATCTTGAGTTCCAAATATGGATTTTCAAAATTCTCAGACATGGCTACGCTTGATTCTTAATCTACTACCCCCCTCTCGGCCCCCCTCCGTGCTCCACGCCCGCCTTCCCCACCTCCTGGCGCTGAGCTGTGTCTCGTCCTATGTTGAATGAGTAAAAGCGCAAACAGAACGCAAACCCGAGAATCACGCTCCTCCCTCTTCTGTTTATTTCCGGCCTCCTTTTTATTTCTATATATTTAAGTCTTTACCTTTTTTAAAACAGCTTTTCCGCTAATAGATTCATCAGTCCATTAGTTCACCTGTACATCCAGTGAAACAAACAAGCTTAGGGGTAAAGAGAATCGACTGACCTACGTTTTCTTACCGGGATCTGTAGAATAGAAGAGAGCTTCAAAACGACTAATTTACACAGCGCTTTCACCTGAACAGTGATGAGAAAGAACCAAACAATAGATTAGTTATGTCCTTTCGAACAGAATTAAACATTATAAAACTTTTACGTCCTGCGTTCAGTTTAAAGAGGGTACTTGGGTGCATTGAAAGCATTTTTGGCAACGGAGGTGGTTTCCATGGGGCGGTGATGTTATCATTGGCTTAGGAAATGCATCACCATTGGATCCTACCATTAGCGAAGGCCGCTTCCTTTCATGCGTCTTAGTACATTGTATTTTCTACTTAGGAAGCCGCCTGCTTAATATCAATTTCGCTCTTGTTATTAAAATACTATTTCGCTTGTCATGTTGAATGTTTTTAAGGTTTTATATTTTCCATAGCCATGCCGGCAATGGCTAATGTTCTTGCTCGTTAACCCATCCAAACCTGCAGGTAAGTCCTTAAAGAAAAAAACTTAGTCGTTGTCTTTTACGATAAATGTTTCTCGAACTCTTTCCAGTACAAAAAGTGCTGTCTTCCCTTATTAATTTCATCAATTCAATCATTTGATAAGAGTGAAACTGAACACGTCATGCCCTTTTGAAGGACTTCTTGTTTTCCATATCTTTACTAAATTTAGAAATCTTTACTTTCTATATTCCAAATAAATTAACTTAACTTCTTGTCGTCAGTGCAATATTTCAAGATCATGATTATTGCTTGAAAGTTAAAACAAGTAAGAATTTTAAATACTTATCTACTTCGATAGTGTTTCTCGGTGTTTTTAAAATCAGTCTTCTACTGAAGGGATCATCACTCCTTTCCATCAAAACTGACCAAAGCTTTTGAACAATTATTATACCCGGGTGGCGTATGGCTGATCCTTCTACGAGATTAAGTCAACATATGTGACCCGTATAAGCCAGACAATGATTATCCACATGATATCAATTGAGAAAAATCTCCCTGACATATGGGAAGCCACATTGGAGCTGTTATCGCGTGGAACAGATTTTGCGGAAAGTTGACGAATACATAGAGCAGTAAGAGGTTGATGCAGCCGGGGTAACATCATGATGCGACCTAGGCAAAAATGTCTGAAGCTGAAAAATTAATGTGCCGCCAGCTTTCATGCATGGAATATTTTTCAGTGATGGCAGCTGATAAATAAAAGTTAAACTTTCACTCCATGTAGATTTGCAAATTCATTTTAAAATGTTAATGCAATGTTAAATAGCCAAACTGATAGCGTGGCTCTCCGGTAAGACAAACGCAACATAAATTTAAATATCAAATAAGCTTGACTATAAATCAGAATGCGTTTATTAAATTATCACAGAAAGAGAATAAAGTTGAGACCTGACCCACAAATAAGTTGACAAATATTGAGATAAAGTCGCCTAATCACTGACTGAGATGGAGACCCGTACTCAGTGGTCTGGAGTTGGAACACTTTAAATGACTTGAAAGTGCTGTTTTTATCGGAGCAAATTCAAATTAAAAGCATTTCTATTCTTGTGGTTTACTCACTGATAGCTAAGTGTAATGATAATGCATTTAAATCATGTTAAGTAATATGTGCCCCGTGTATGAATATTCAATGATTTTGACGGCAGACTATCATACGACAGCAGGTACCCGCGGCGTCAGGTATAGGTCTGTATGGATGTTTATGATAATAAAAAGATTGGTAAGGATAAACATATTCCGTCTAATGAAGTAATCTTAATATATCATTTTTTTCTTTAACAAAACCATTAAAAACTCACAAAACTGAGCGGACCTGGATTATGTTCGATAAAATCATGTTTAATTTCGTCGTACATATGTTGCGAATCCGATTAGACGGAGCGTCTATGACAGTTCCAGTAAATCTGTTTATCGGAATTCTCAAGAATTGCAAATTTTAATCAATATGCTTTGCAGAAGTTGCGAGAAACTTCACAATGAGAACTTACTTTTTTGTACTTTGTGATTGCCTCTGAACGTACCAGACTAGTAGTGTTATAAAATTGCAATCGGTGGTGACTGGTTGACCGGCGATATAGTCATAATGTTAACATTTTGCATATATAGCATTATATGAGATGTAATGACACGGACAAAGGAAAATTATTTGTTCTTAGCTGGCAAATTTCGTATAGAAAACGAGGTGTGTGTATAAAATGGCCGGCAGCGTCTACTCTGTCTTCAGTGGCAGAACTGGCCACCGAAACTGCCGTGTTCACGTCAGGTAGTGCGAAAGACATCTCGGTACTGTACGGCGTCAAGCCCATAATTTTTAAAATTAAGTTTGTTGAATATTAATTAGTGAAAATTGGTACATTTTACATAAGAAAATGTCCCACCTTGTTTTGATATTTCCTTATCGTTCATTCCTACCTAAATTCTTATCAGTTTGACTTGCTACGAGCACGTCTTCGACGCCATTTTAGCAAAAGCTAGAGCTCTAGAAAGCTACCACTTTGTTCTTTATATTATTGCAATTGAAGCATCTGAAAATTAGATTTACTTTCTCACACCACTTCACACTGAGGGCATAAGACTGCGCAAAAATTTATATTCCGGGCTTACCGGGGATTTGCAAGAAGGTGTTGATCATCTAAGCTCTTCTTTTCGCTGGATGCTCTCCTCAAAGGCTCGCTTTTGGCATTTTTTCTTGCTCTTCCAGCAGATGTTCGCCGTGTCTTGAAACTGCTCACGTTTTTGTTTAAATATTTGGTCAAGCAATAAATATGACTGTTGACACATTTGCTTCATCGCCGACCAGTCACAGGCAAAAACTAGACAATTTAAAGTAGTTATTGTCTTAGCCTCTTTCCAAATACCTGATAATTCTTTGCGTAAATGCTTTCCTCCCCTCGAAATAATGCAAAACAGAGCCATGTTAGAAGTAACACCAAAACTTGGGCGAGTATTTCGATTAATTTAAAGCAAAGTCAAAATCTTACGACATGGAAGTCGACAGTAAAAAAAGCAATCGAATTAGAATTCGGCGTCTGTCAATATTTATTCAGGGTAAAAAACAAAAAAGACCTTTTAACGGCTATTCGAAAACCTTGTTGTTCCTACATATCAGATGTTGCCGATCACATCAAAACCAGCAAGGCACGTACAAAACAAAGTGATATTACCGCCGAACTAACATGACCTTGTTCACCAAAGCGAGATGTGACAAGCTCCCAAATTTTGTTTGAAGCCGTAAAGATTTTCAATGTAAACTAATTTTGTCATGTCACGAATGCATAAAATGCTTAAGTTTACTCTAAGGAATCGCGCACGGAAGGTATTGTTCTATTTTGAATCGGAAAAGTTGGCAACCACTTCTTTGCATAGAAACTATGAAACTTTGATGATCTGTTCAAACAACGTTTAAGGTTTAAAAATGGAGTAATTGTAGTCAGGAGATGACGTAGTTGATAAAAGGGTTGTTTTTGTCTCTGACTTGTATATTATGGTACCATAATATACAAGTCAGTGACAAAAACAACACTTTTATCATTGTTTAAGGTTGTTGAAGTTAGTTCTTGAATTGTTCGCCGGCTCTTGCAACTTTCGTTAATTTGTTTTTAACTGAAAAATCAGTTAAACTAGCAAACGGCATTTTTCTCCATTCCAGCATTTTTAATCAACAGACCTTATCAACTGGGTAACCTAATGGCAACACTTTCTTATTGGCAGGTGAGAGTTTTGTATGGATCACTGACAAGTTATTTTGGCTTATGCGCCTTCGATGAAAGTTACATAAATTAATGAGATTGACACTGACATAATTTCACATTCTCTAAATCGTCAACTTTTGTTTCCAAAAGTCGACAGGAGAATTAACGGAAATGTTCTTTATTATTTTTACATGTAACTACCTGGGATAATGAATTTAAGCCAGAGCCTAAATTAACAAGATCACCTAGATGGGTTACCTATATGAATATTAAATAAATATGAAGTTATAACTGTACTGGCCCTAAATTATTAACTATTAATTGAAGTATAAATTAGATAATTCTTACAGTCAGGATATCAGACCTTCAGACCTTAGTGGACAGTATCCTCGTTGACTGATATTAAGTAATAAATTACCTCTTAATTTTAGCACGAGATTTCAGACTTGACTCTGAGCATGCGCAGAGTGACGGGAAGTCCGTGAATTGCGGACTTCCGATGTTGGACCTGGCCAGAGGTCACACAGCGCTCAAATGAGTGCGCATGCTTAAGCCGCACGCGCGCGCGTGGGAATGGATTGCACCATTTTCATAGAAACAAGCAAGCGCCAAAATGGTGGCAGATTTAAATTTCGCGGTATGTGTTTCATTTCGCAAGGATACGCCGAAAACAAAACAGCTAAGGTTTTTGCCTTAAACACAGCTCTAAAAGGGGCGTCTCTTTTATATATCTTTTTCAACAAAGAAACTATCTCTGCAACAATAGTGAATTTTCTTGTCGAATTTACGAGTTCGTAGCGAAACATGAAGACTGTTTTTATCGCGATAGTTGTCGTTGGTCTCTCTGGAGGCAGATTTTCAGATGAGAAAGGCTGTTGCCTAAGCAGTAAAACTCGGGAAAAGAACATTTGTAGAGGCAGAATGATTAAACTTAGTACCGAGATGGCTCGAGTGGCGGAGGTTGACAGTGGAAATTTTGTGGGATAAAGAGGGAAAGTGACCGGAACTGCTTAAATCACGCGCGTATTCACGCGAGTGCCCAGTCGTTTGACTGCTGTGAAGCCAGAGGTCTCGATTCTTGGTGCTAACCAAAAAGAGAGCGGCCTCCGGGGACGAGAATGAGTAAGAAATAAGTAATGTAATGTAAAGATACGATGGTGTAGTTCAAACTTGGATTGCTAATCTCATCTCCCGTAGGGCTGCACCATACTTTTCAACGATAAGACCATGGCGATTGAAGAATTTATTGAATGGTTTCTGAAGCAGATTTTGTCTGAGACGTCATGAAAGTCCGCGGAGTCTATTTATGAAGTCAACGTTGGACGTGCAAATTCTAGCATATCTCACCAGTTGATATATGTAAACACCGTAAGCTGGATTTGCGGGAATGCTGCTGTCCATATGAGAAACGTTGACTATCCGATCTCTGTGTTAACTAGATTGGCGGGAATGTT
>CM042747.1:32299809-32319809 GCA_022496165.2 Catalaphyllia jardinei
TACCCTTCATTTGGTTTGACTGTAAACAACAGGTCCACTTACAAAATATATTAATAACATTAAAAACATAAGCTTCCTGAATACCCGCTCTCATAGGGTCAATCATCTGCAAGATCTTACCTCTGCACAATCAAGGGAAGTGAAAAACAGTCAGGTCATATGCTTAAAATTTTAATAGGACTATTAATGTTATACATGTTCAGCTGTACATGTAATGCTGCACCTGCAAGCTAAGAACTGTACAACAAGTAGAAAACAATGTAAAACAATTTTATTGTTATTATTGATTGTTTTTTTTTATTTATTGCGACTCTTTTCCTCATTTTTAGTCATATTAAAACAATAATTTCATTTCTATTTTGCTCCATCTTCTTGATGACTTTCACATAGTCAATGTTTTTGTTCATCCATCTAAAAGAGCGAGTTCCACAATCCCCATGGCGTCCAGTTTGCTGGACATTCAGCAGCCTGACTGCTGCTGCAGTGCCACATCCATCAAATGTCATGGCAATACACAGCACCACTTTCATTAGAGAAAATGGAAAGGACATTGTTTGTCGGGGAGGGATCATAAAGGCTTTCACCTTGGCTTAAATGGCAGAATTCTTACTAAATAATGACAACACGAATCTTGATACACTGCCAGTTGATTTCTTCATGTCAAACCTGACAGGGTCCAACAGCAGTTGCAGGAACTGAGGTAGACAACTGAACAACCTGTCACAAACCGAAAAAAAATTCTTGTGATAAAATAACTTTCTTAACTGTAAAAAAAATAACAAAGCTTGTTCAGTACTTAATACCTACAATACAATTAATATACTTTTTTTAATAATATTATCATTACAGTAAAGAGCAGAAACCAGATAGCGGGAAGGTTTGGCAGACAACACACCAACTAACAAGATTGCTTGTCAAATAATTAACTTTCCATTGGCTAAAGAAATACCATCTATTTTACTTTGGACTACAGTCAGTCATACCATGAGGAACTGCACACAATTGAGAACTAAGTTGATGCATTCGATGTAACCATGTAACCCTAAATGCCCATGAAACTGCCATCAACCTGTGCAGATTTTTTTTCGCCGAGTTACATAAATATTTATTTAATTCTCCTCTACCAGAGAAGACCAAATCAGACAGAGCTACTGTTTTTGTTGCTGCTGCTCTCCTAGGATGGCAAATGTTATGCTCTAATGTTTTAGAAATTTTAACATTGTGCAAAGACATTGAGTAAACCTTCCTACTTTACTTATTTGTAGAGCTGGGTCCTTCCATTGGTATTTTTTCACTACCATGTTATATTTAGAAACTCTGAACTTGGAAACTACTTGTCCATAATGAGAAGATTTGCAGTTTTATTCACTTGTTGGAAGTGACATGACTATAACAATTGACATTGTCATTATTGAGTGATACAATACATCAAAAACTGAACAATGACAAATATTTTAGCATGAAAGAACAAATGCTAGCAGAAAAGAAAGTGCAATTTTGGCACTCTCTTTTGATAGATTCCATTAAATGGCACTACACTGCACAGCAGATTAGGCTGAATGTAAACAAGATATCATCATTTTGTCCCAGCTGAATGTCAAAGAGGTATTGGAGAAAGGGATCACATCCTTCTTGCACGAAGATCAACTGAATTTATTATTAAAGAATTGCAACTCATTGCAAAAACCTTTGAAAGCCCAAGGCAGGTTAGTCAAGTCAACAAGGCATGATCAATAACTTGATTTTGCCTTTAATCATATGTAGCACTTATATGCTGTGTCTTTTAATTAAACTGAATCGAAATTACAATCTACAGTTTCTCTATAACTTTGATGTGCTAACAGTTTACCATATATGAAGTCGTTTAATTCAAATATCAATGCTGTGATTTTAAAGCCATTTAAAAATGTGCAACCAAAGTGCATTAAGGTGTTTTATAGAGTACTGTTAAAAAAAAAAACCCTCAAAAAATTATAGGTAGTCTTCTAAAAAGTTGGTTTTACACAACTTGATTCACTTTCGTTACGTTCAACTGACAAAGTTCAGCCTAGGGCCAGTCTAAGAAGGAAATTGAGTGATTCTATTTTTACCTTTTGTAACTACACATACTCCATATGTTTGAAAAGTAAAAAAAAATTCGTTGAATCGAACACATAGAAAGTCGTAAACACAAGAATTACTATGAAAGTCGAATGCGCCGGCCAACCTCTAAGCTTCAAATTAAAGAAACCTGCCAAGCGATAATATATTGCAGCCAGTGAGTCAACTCACACGCGAAAATAGCGGAGCATGCGCAGTCATTTTGCCGCTGTGACTTCCAAAGGTTTGTTTTCTAGGCATGCGTGGTGTTACCTCACAAGCAATTAAATCTTAGCATGGAAAATTTAATTAAATTAAAATTTGATCATAAAAACAAGGAAACATGATTTATTTGACAAGTTATGTCCTAAGGTTAATTTCGACTGGATCAGGTCGGTTGTTTCATTGTCAAGGTAAGTATTAAGAAAGGTACCGGAATACTGTTCACAATTCAACAATGAGAAGATGCAATGAGAAAGAGAGCTTGCTAAGTCACCCCGCTTGTCAGTTTCAACACTAGCTGATCGAGTTCGTTTCTCTCTTTCACTGAACTTCGGTTATTTCACATTTATGTCCAGCATTGAATTCCACGAGTGAGAAACGTTTTGAAGCGTGAAAAGAATGATCATACATCTAACTAATGTGTGTTCTTTCAATTCACATTTAGGAGCTGGCATATGGTTTTTAAGATTACGCGACAACCAATTTTTTTCAATATCAACCTTTTATTTCCGTTTTATTACTTCTGGAAAGATAATATCACCCTGACGTTGGGTACTTAATAGCTTTATGCAAACCCCCTGTAGATGTATTCATATTTCCTTAAAGTTCATTACACAAGAACAAAAATATCTTTCCTGAATTAACTTTTTCATCCGTGGACTTCCTCATCTTAGTTATAGGACAAGTTCCGTGCGAAATTAAATTTCGAAGAACTTAGATTTTGGGTTAAGTGGAAAGAGAGATTCACGAGTGACCACAAAATTCATTTTGAGCCAAACGCAAATTAAGAAGAACAATCAATATTCTGGGCGGTTTTCATAACATCTCATCTGTGTGACAGCTTTACAAAGTGCATAAGTTTCATTATTATGAAGTTAGTATTCGTGTTTGGCAAATGTAATGTCTGTCGCTAACAATAATTCCCCCTAAGCTTATCCGCGTTGCCTTGTTTATAAAGTTGAGTTACAGTTAACAAAAGGAAAAGGGTACAATGTTTATGTGTGAAAAGGATGAAATTTCTTTGTTTGGATAATACTTGTCTCTACATGACAACTTGAACTAGATAGCAGCTGAATCGATAAACAAGACGCGCTACAAGGGTAGGAAAAATAATCTCTAATTGCCTCTCTACTCAAGTATTGTTTTGGTTGCGAACACGGTTTCTTCATCACATCGGCGCCAAGACGACTCAAATTCAATGAGGATCATATCTTGCTTTTCATAATATATTATCGTCAAGAAACGCTTCTGTCTTGAGTGTCTTCAGCTACGTACCTGTTGTATCAGACACTCTCCGGCCAAGAAGCTGTGTGATATGCGGCGATGTTTCGCGCATGACAAGGTAAGTCAGTAAAGCAAGTCAATCTAGCTAACAGAAAAATCCAGCTCGCAATGTTCTTAAAACTGTCACAAAGTACTGGAAATTCAATTTTTATGAGTTCCTTGCTTCGGTCCTTTTCTTGTCTTCTTATTGTTAACTAAAGTAACTTTAGGCAAGGCATAAAACTGTAAATTTGAAACTATTCACAAATGGTGGCACATCATAGAGGACTGGATTACTCACTGGTGCACATTTTAATAGCAAAGTTATTTGCACTTGGAAAACAATAAGTGCGACATTTGTTCGGCTTTCGTGTCCGCGATCGTTAGAGACAGTTTGGCGGCCAGATTAAAGACGTCCTTAACTTTATCACAACAAATATCTGTGCAAAACATTTTCCAAGCGCAAGCAAGCAATAGCAAATAAAAGAAATAAATAAGTTTTTCAATGATCCCGAGTAGCAATCGCAATGTAATTTATCCCGTAACAATATCACACAGTGGGTATAAATACTGTATAAAATGCCAAGTCATACCTTCTGTTGACCACATCACATGGATTATATATATATCGTTTACAACTGGTGATATTTTTGTTATGGGCTGATTGAATTCCCGGAAATTTCGAGAGGACAAGCTCGTGAGTAGACCCTAGTTTTCGTAAATTTCGAACCGGGAATTTTCGTTTCATTTGAGTTTGTTGTCGGAATTTCGGAATTTTGGCTTCAATGGTTCGCATTTTGGAAATTCCTCAAATCCTCGGATTTCAATGCCTTATGCATCCGTTTCGAAAGTTCCGGAAATTTTGGTCCAAAGGAAAGCGCATAACTGCAATGTAAAACAACCAAAAATATAATTTGGGCAAAGCTCGCCGCCATAATTTGCTCTGAGAAACAGACTGAAAAGCTAAATAATCAGTGAAATGCGCATTGCTATGTACTTCATATATAGTCCATGTTATAAACATACCACTTTGCACAGTGCGAGAAACACTAAGTTCATTTTCTCTTGGTTCATGTTATAAAAAAGCCAAACCAGAAATACAGTAATATTTTATTGGAATCGACAACGTTTCAAGCGTTTCGTCGATATGTCATTAAACGGCGCAAAATTTATAGTTTGTTCACACAGTTTGACCAAACTAGAGTTCATATCAAAATTGGTTCGATCAAAAAAATCGTTTTCTTAAACATGTGAAAATTACCTTTTCAAAGGGATACATAGAAGATATATTTGTCATATATAAGTTATGTACGGTGTCAAACAGAAAGCATATTTCAAGATGAGCGTTTTGAGTCTTTTCGATCCGTTAATTTGTTGCTTGATTCATTTGAAATAACATTAATATGCGGACAGCTCACTATTCCATTACCTGCATTCATTGAATGGCAACAACTCTGTGTTCAACAAATTCTGTTTTTCCAAGCCGATCCGTTTCTGTAACAAAAAAAATCTCTTTGCATAATGCACAGACTGTTTTGTCTGGAGTTTGTTATTAAATCAAGCTACCAAGGAAAATTCATATTTTGAGTAATACGTGGAACATTTTAAATTTTGATCCTGCCTTTATTAACAAAAAATGCAGTGAATTGAACTAACACGCTATAACGGTCAGACAAACTAAATCTGACAAACTACGCCATACCGACTTATCTTTTGTAATATGAAAACGAGTGTTTTGTGTTAACCAATTCGGAGCAGGTTAACAGTTCGCGTTTCGTTTAAGCCCACATTTAAAACATGAAAACAGCAGCGATGGAATACGTTATGAATCCGAGATTAACTAACGTGTATGTATGTATGCATGTATGTATTATCCAAGTTAATCCGTTTTTTAGAACACGATATGTTTTGTCCCTGAAGATTAAGATATTGAAGAGAAGTTGCAGCTGCTTATCAGTGGGGATGCCAATTTCGATTAAAAGCAAAAGTAGAAAGTCTACCTTTCAAAGTTCTTTCCTTCACTAAAAGAAACATGGCAGCAAACCCTTCATTCGCATAGTCCTCTAGGGACGCACTGATATAGGCAACCTTATCTTCTTAACCTGTAGAACAAGCAGCTTTTCTTCTTACGAGCAGGTAGTTAACATGATAAAACGTTTTTCCGCATCCCTTAGGGCCCTATTTTTCCGGCCACAGACTTCCTTTCAATTTCATGTTGTTTCACTACAGCCCCTGCAAGTTGTTGTTAATGATATAGTCGGGTGTCTCTTGTTCTATGAAATCACAAAACCCTATACCAGTAAGAAGGAGGTGTACTGTAAAGTAAGGAAGGTAACGTAATTGTATGTAGGTAGCCTAAAGAAAAAATAATTAGCAAGTATATTGTTAGCGTATATGACAGCAAAACCAAATAAAAGTTGTTTTTTTGGTTAAAAAAAAAAGAAAAAAAGAAGAAGGAAGCATATCAAATGCCAACAATCTGCCTTTTCTTTATCATTGGCACAAACACTGTCTACTGTACATGCAAGCAGGGAGGATGTTAGTTGTCGATTATTTTTCACAGGATCATACAATGAGTAAAAAAGCAAAACTATATAAAGAGAGTAATATCATCATTTGATACGGATGGACACCGTACCGTGCAAACAAACAAACCAACAAACTGCTACAAATCTCTCTGTTATAAATGTTTCCTACAGTTTCAAATTTGATTCCAGACTGTTATTTGTTTATAGTTTTTGTGTTGAAGAGATGCCTAGTTCATATGCCTAATTCAGAATTTTGATTTACACATTAGTTTCCGGAGACGTCGCGGTGCCTGATTAGAATTAATCAGTGTCACGTGAGCTCTGATGATGGAGGTCACGATTGACTATTTTGCCGTGGCAAAAAAATCTATTAGCCTCACTTGTTCTTCTTCTTAGCTTCGTTGTTCGCCTTGCCATAATGCAGACTGTGCTTTCAATGTTAATGTGTGGTCGGTATACCTTTGGGTGTGACCCAACCACAGTGATTGTTTCTCTTGTAGTGTTAGTATTTTCCCCTTGTCTGACATTGAAAACTTTAGCCGTTTTGCTGAGACAATCTTTGCCGGGCAAAGTCAGGACATTCCAATTTACATAGCACACCGCTGTCTTTTTTTTGGAAGAAGTGTCCTATACTGGTAGATTATTGTTCATTTATGACGTTGAAATGTAGATGATGGAAGCTAATCGTGGTGCTTTCTAAACAAGTGAAAGAGTTTCTATAAAAAGAGTAGGTCAGAAAGGTGACTTTTCCATTGATTTGTAATCCCTCGACTCTGTTCGTGTTTCTGTGTGTTCTTAGAACAAAGCATATTTTTTAAATAAAATGCGATTAATTGCAAACATGATAAATGTTGAAATTTAAATAGAGACTGTGTGAAAAATTAAAACAAAACCAATCGAGTGAACATGATTAAAAAGTGATAATGAAAATGAAGGTAAGTCTGTCGAGACTAAATCGAAATCTGAAGAAAAAAACATTCTGAGTCAAAGAATGTCTTGCATAATTCACCGGATAAGTAAAATTAGCGAAAGATGGAAAGCCTTAATGCTAGATAGCAGTTTTTTTAGTTTTGAGAATAGTCAATTCAGTTTTACAACAGGCATAAATTGTTTCGTGACCACTGCTAGTCAAATGAAATTAATTAGCATTTTATGTTGTTGAGTTGACAGGCTTATCTTCATGGCATGATCTCCATAAAATTCACAGCAGATTTGCTTACTGATTTAGATTTTTTTTTCTTGACAACAAACTTTCCCTCAAGAATAAATATTAAAGAGCTAAAAGTCTTGCTGCGCTATATCATTTGTATTCTGTCATGTTTTACTTGACAAGTCAAGTCCGATTTTACGGTGCCTCACTCGCAACTTCTTTTATAAAAAATAAAAAATATTTTAAGGACCTGATAATTTCCAGAGTTCGTCAGCAGTCGCCTATATGGTTAACCATCACCATTATCGATAATAATTCTGATTTCAACTAAAGATTTGGCAGAAGTATTTTTTGCAAGTGGCGGGAATCAGAAGAATTTGTCCGTTTGCTCACGCACGATTTCTCTCTTTTCAATCCATAGCCATTTTATATCATACGATATAAAAATAAAAGGCTTTTAAAAGGATTTACAAATTTACGAGGAAAAGCTGGAACTGGGTTTACAACTTTTACATAGTGGTTTATTATTCAGAATCCAAAACGAAAGGTTCAAATCCAATAATAACAGCTGTATTGTAAATAAGATAACAATTATCTTTTTCATCTAACCCTCGCTGAATCATTTGCATAATTTGGAACAATCGCATGAAAAAATATGTTCGGTTCCCACTAAGAGTCTTCGGTAATTTCAACTTTGGTTATCGCGATTTAACCGCGATAATGTCGTTCTTCACGAGTGCCAAGAGCAAATGTGTTTCAAAGAAACATCATTAAATGTTAAAAGGCTTTCTGTTCTTTCACAGACAGCAATTCTAAGGCAGAAACAAGTCTACTTAAAGCGAAGTTAATTTTAAGCGAACAAATTAACTAAGGTAAGTGTAGTAGCTAAAGGACAAACATTCTGTCAAAAATGTGGGCATCGCAAAGTAACCAATCCCTGTCATGACAAGAATTTTGTATGACTTATTGTAGTCTAAACGTGTGGGAATTTTTCACTTGCAAAGCCTTGAATTATAAATTCTTGTACTGATGAAATGAGTATAGATGGCCCGGTATAAGATATTTCGTTTCAAGAATCTGAGAACTTATGAGCTGTTGTTTTCTCATATCAAATAAATGAGGACACATATTAGGCGCACTCGAAGTTTGAGGACGGTCGCAGTTCTCATTCCATTATAATCAGTACTACTACTTTTCATGATGACTCAGTTCGCTCCTGTTTAGACGTTCTTGTTAGTAAATAAATAGTAGCAGTGTTTAGAAACACATGCAAAGGGTTTTTTTTCAACTTTTCTTTTTTAACTTGGCTGCCCCGAGACGACACGTGTTTATCGTCTGCTAGGCGTTGTTCCACTTATCTAGCATTTCAGATTAAAATGATGATTTTTTAAGTTCTTCCCAAACTATCATGTGGTCTCTTCTATCACCACATTTTGTCGGCTGACGCATCAGCTTTACAATTCTCATCTGATAAACTATTTACGTCTTTTAAAATGAACCACAATGTATACCCAATGTATACCCAATGATCTAGGATAGTATGCGGTGTTTAGCACTCAAGGGTAACCAGTCTAAATGACAGGAGGTTTTCATCGTTACATGAAGTGTTTACAATATTAGCCAAGTTTTCAGTATACATGTAAACAGTTTAAAGCACATCTTCCTGGCAACTTTCCGGCTGAACAACATCGTTTTTGATCAAAACTAACATTCCTCAAATATTTCATAACAAAGAGAGGATTCTTAGAATGAACCTAGTCATTCAACGTCCATTTTTAATTTCTGGGAGCATTCATTTCAAGTTGTTAGCTAGGTTTGATCAGTTTGGAATCGATTGTAAAACGTCAAAGGAAATTTTAAAATCCTTGGTGAATAGATATTTAGAAGATATAACGGAGAAGCCTGCTTCCGATAAGTGAAGATTAAAATCTTATCCAAGTCCGGATAACAGTCAGTCCTATCCAAGCTACATTAAATATTCAAGATGTCTTCGATTGTAAGAATTAAAGCTCTTGAGCTGCAAACTTGTGCATCACCGACCCAACTGGCTCTGAAGCTGTTTACATTCTTATTCCTCGAAAAGTACGTTTCATCTGATATGTCAGAGAACGGTGCCAGTGGAGAGGTGTGATTCAGTAGAATTGTGATTTGTGCATTGTAGAATAGCGGGGGCTTCCAGTGGAACTTACTCAACCAGGATTTAATCCAATCACAGCATGATTGTAAATGAAACATTCTGAGTTCGTTTATGATCTCGCCAATCATGTTCCAGCAGAACAATTGAAGTTGGAAATCATTCGTTTTAAAGTGTCTGCGATGACATTCAAATTAAATTACTGCTGCTCGTTTGTTGAGCCGTCCAAGTGAGCTAAATCTGAAGTAAACCAAAACCATTGAAATTGTGTGTTCCAACGGCTAGCATACATGCTGCTACAACTTGATTGGTGGGAGCGCAAACAATTGTATCGGGGTGAAAATAGTACTCTGATTGGTTGAATACCCTAAGGTGGCCTCGGTTGAAGTCGTTGCACTGTAAAATATTAAATATACTTTAAGTAAAGAGTTGGCAAAATTGGTATCTTAGTATCATTATATGAACTTGTGGTGTCGCGACAGGTTCTTATCATTGTCTGCCGTTTTGTAAAGATATACATTTACTAAATTTCAATATATGCTAAAACTACTTATAATATCTACGTTTTAAACCCGCGATCAGATTTTTTCTCAGATATATTCTTATGCACTATTTAGAAAAATTATATTAAGTCAATTAAGAACAATACATATAACCTACATATTACAATACATAGCAAAAAAAGTGCTTGTTAGTTTTGAAACGCCTATCATTTATCAATTTCCTATGAAACTTCGTCCGATTTATTATCAGATATTTTTCTAGTCAAGTGCGTGATTTCAAAATCAAAACTTTCATAGAATCGTGATTTCGCACTTATCCAATACCAATAGTTCTAGAAGATTTGCCGCTAGGATATAGTCCTTATTGTGGGCGCCACGTATCTCACAACGCCTTAGTTTTTTCACGTAGCAAAGGCAATAAAAAACGAAGCGCAACTTAGTTTAGTCAGAGTTTGTCAGTGAAGTTACACCGATACCGCGCTACGATCAAAGGATCCAGTCTACCGCTATCTCGTGTATTTCACAGTCACTCTGCTTCTCTTCGGTGCGAGTCGTCAACCAAATTCGAACCTACTACTTATCCTACTGCTACTAGTCTTATGCGACTACTTCATCTACTTGTACTACTAGCGATCTACTGGTTTTCGCTATTCCGTCAGTCGCTACTCATTGTGAACTAGATCTATGGACTTGATCTGTCATTAAATCAGTTTGAATCTACCAAGTGGAGTTCGGATATCTCGCACCGAGCTACCCCTGTAGTTGTTTAGATTTCAGCAAGAAGCAACCTCTAAAATCTTGCAATTACAGTGCTCAATGACCAAAGTAGTATAGACTTTCATGTTGATCACTGACACGTACAAACAATTGACACGACACTGAAATCAATTACAGCAGAGTTCAATAAAGTACAAAAGAAAAATATATAGATATATAATGTACAATAAACGCATAGACGGATGGTAGAACATCGATAAGCTATAAACAGAATATACATGTAAGCAGGTTATACAGAGCAGCAGGACTGAGTGTTTAAAAGGGATAGTTTATATTGGTTGTAGAAGGAAGTGTAAAGCAGCTTAAGTTTAGATGAAACAAAACCAAAAGTAGAGGTCTCATATTTATTATTTGCTTTTGGCCTATGAAAATTTAATTATGAAGCAAACCTGGTATTCTGGGTATGTATCTCAGAAGCTCGAGTAAGGGTTAAGTTCTGTGGAATATTGCTGGGATGTTTGTTTCAAATTTGAGAATTCCTAAAAGGTTGTATAATATGGTGATGTAAGGAAAACGCTTTTTAAACGTAAATCGTAAAGTCTCGTATTTTTTCTTGATCAAATCGATAATCAATGAAAATCAATATCAATTAATATCAATCGATTACCAATCAGTCAGAAAAAGTTCTTGACTTTCGACAGGATCCAGCCCGTTCATCGTTCATGGACGCGATAATTAAGCGATGAATACTTCATTTATTCATTCTCGAGGTATAACGCTTCGTAGTATAAAACCAAATTGATTGCAAGGCTGGTACTACGGCAGAAGGGCAAAATTTATTGGCCAATATTTCAACTAGCAGAGCTAGTCTTCTTCAGGGCCAGTACTTGATACAAGATAACAACGGCTCTAAAGATATACAATGGCAGTTATATGACAATATATAAGTAATAAAAGTAACATGAACATTGATATATAATAGCTAGGGTGTTTACTTCATCAAGAATTAGCTGAAGTGAATGCAACACCACAAAGCATACATTGGAGGAGTAGGGGCAAGTAGGACTAGTTTTTTATTCATTTTAGCGGTAAATATTTGCTTCTATACATTGTGCGAGACCTATCAGACATCATTTTATTATGAATACAAATACAAATGTGATGTAAACTTTAAAGGATAAAATGAAATAGTGTGAAAACATTTTTATGGTGTTCTTGTTCCCAGGGCCTTTACCCTGGGAACGAGGTTGAGGGTTCTGTTTGTAAAGGCCGTAAGCCTTCTTCACAGCGATGCTAAAATCGAAAAACCGTTCAAACTGAAAACTGAACACATTTTCTTGGCAAATAACTAACGGGAAAAATGCAGAACATACTAGACGTAACACATTCTTATCGCTTGCTTGCAAGATAAACCACAACTGTCAATAAAATGGAAAAGCTTGAAGAACACACGTTCGTCTTGGTTGTACGACGCTTTTCGGAGACAGGGTCCTTTATACGACGTAAGTGTAATCGGATGTAATTCGTCGTGTGTGAAATGTTGCTAGGCCACCTCTCCATGCATGAGTCCTTTCTTCACCTTACCTTAGTTTAGTAGTCAAAGTTTAGGGAACACTATCGATGCATGTGCTGATTGGTAGTTAGTTACCTTGGTGAAGAGCAGCGTATTTTCTATCGTTAGGGCATAAAAAAAATCCGTATGCAGGGAAGATCTGTTGATTTGTCACAAGTATGTACAGGATGGTCAGAAATGAACTAGCTACTCGGGTATATTATCTTAATGTAAAATAATTCCAGTGGATGGATGACTCATCGGTCTTTTCTTGGTTTGATTTAATGTTGAACAATGGTGCATGTCCTTCTGCTTTTTGTCAGTGTTTTTGTTTGTATTGGCTTGTTTCAAACCTCAGTGCTTGATAATCATGATTGTGCAGATCCATGAACATAATTGTTCAGTTGGCTGGGTTGGTTTTATTTTAAACAATTTATTCAGATATAATAAACAAAGAAAAATAGAAGCGATTTCGCACAATCGTAGGAGTGCTCGATACAAATATATTTTGGTCAGCAAAGGACGAAACACACTGAACCAGTCAATTTCATAATTCATATTTCCTCAGCCCATAGATGAGTTAAAAAAGGTCAAGGAAGGCAATTGAGCTATAGACCTCTTTAGCTTGGGTGGTTTGTTTTCCCAATGTAGACCACGTGATGATACTCTAATTCTTGCTTTCAAATTATTAAATAGTCGCATGAATATGACTGAATAATTTTAAGATGGACAAAAGAGAAATTCTCCAGAGAATATCACGTGATCTACAATGGGAAAACAAAACGCCCAAGCTAAATAGGTCTATTAAACGTGTGAGTGGTGCTGAATGATAATGTGAGTCACTGACATGGCGAAAAACGTGTTTAAGCATTGCTATAAAGCAAATGAACTCTGCAAGTGAAATTTGTATTTTGAAAATGTACGATAATGAGCTTCCAATTATTGATAAACATTTCATAAATTTAAGTGCAAAGATGGTCTGATCCTTTGCTTTTAATGTCTTCAAGTAGTGCTCAGTCTTGTCTTTCATCAAATCCTTTGAAATTAAAAAGGAAATAAAAGTGAATTACTAAAAGAGCACCGCGCTGAATATACGCGAAGTCATTTTATCCATCATTCATTGCTTTTTTGTTTACCGCTTCTCTGCCTTCCGGACTCTTTTTTCCATTTGGTATGACAAAAAGCCATTAATGTTCTTTATTGAAGTTCCGGCCTGTAGGTGACAAGGCGCAAATGATGGCTTTATGGGTAAAGTAAATAATGTTAATAATATATAATCGTAACAGTAATCACTGTATATCTTTTTGAGAATAATGAAAAAAAAAAGGCTTGAAGCAAGACTGTGTTGTTTCAACAGGGTTTTTCTCCGTTTCATAACACAAATCTTTCCTTAAAAATCATTCGATCAACTTTAACTGCTTCAACAAGCATTTAACTGCATTTCCACAACGGATGTTAGGTAAGTACCGAACCGAAGGATATTATTTTCAATTTTAGGCTTGTCCCTAGTCAGTTTAAAAAAATAAATGGTTCCGATTTTCAAAAAAAGTCCTGTTAACATTTCCTTTTTGAAAAAATATAAACAAGTTTGCGTTTTATGTCAACAATCACTTGGTTTCAATACTTCTTGCCAAGCGGACACTGAACGGTGATCATTATACACTCAGAGTTGTATTTTTTATTTCTTGCGAAGAAATTTCACGTAACAGGTGAAACTAAATCGGATTTAAAAAAAATTACTGATGTAACACAGCCAGCGGAAGATCTTACATATTATATATTTAAAAAAACTGAAATTAATTAGGATTGTGTAGATGAAGACACCTTTATTTCTCTTTTAGTTTACAACCCATGCGTCACAGTAGGACAAAATCCGTGAATGTTTAGTAATCAAGAATTCATTTAATCATTCTATTGTTACCCTCAGACCTTAGTACTGATCAGTCTATAGACGAAAACAATTTGTCGTCTTTATTGCACACTCTAACAAATGCTACGCGACTTTCCAAGAAAAGTTTAGAAAAGTTTAATAAGCAGAGCAATGGCCACGCACGGGCGTTAAATAACTTGGTTCATTTCTTAGTCGTTCTTTGCAAAACTACAAAGCTACAAGACAAATTATCGATTATCAAGACAATTATCGATGTTTCCATTTGTAAGTGAACGATTGACACACTGAACACACCTAGAGATTCCGTAAATTCGCTAGCAAAATATATGAGGTTTTTCAATCGACTTTTTTTCAACGCTGTTGTTGTGGTTGCGTGTTTTAATCTCAATTGCAGGTGACAACGCCGAAAAAATTAAATAAATTTGTATACATGTAGAACAATTATAGGACGTCATGCTACTACCTTCCTGTTTTCGCATTAGATCTTGGAACACAATTGTCAGTAGGCAAACATCACATGCTGCTCTATAAAGCCAAGGGGGAATTATTATTTTACTTAGAAATCAAACGCGTCATTCCCACTTGAAATAATCCCTTTGCAGAACCTGACATTTTTCATATTTTCGTGATCTTGCTCCAGGGAAGGTGAAAAGCGCAGGTTATTCTGGACGAGCTTTAGCTGTGATTCAATATACATTCACGACAAATCGACATTAAAAAAACAAGTAAAGAGGTACAACAGTGGGGTCTCAACATTTATGCAAGGTACCGTGTCCTGCGAGCAGACTCTAGTGTTTGGGTCAGTCACACTCAATCGCTGCTATCTTGGATTTTCGATTCGTTTTGGCTCGTGTTAACGATTAACTGAGATTCTTAGTAAATTAGAGCCTCCACAACAGCCATTGAATTTAGAGCTTACCCCGTTAGTCCACGACCCGAGCATTCTTATTGGTCAGAAATGACAGGCGCCATTTTGTTACAAAAACCAGGAAAACCAAGTCAAAATAATTCAATAGAAACAACACATTATCCGAAGCAAGATAAACACCACTACGCCACAGAATGACCATCATTCTCTTACAATTACGAGTTGCGATAACGTTAGCAGAATAGCAGAGGTACAGAAAATCAAAACCCCAAAAACTGATGACATCCACACGGAGGATTGGTACAAAACGCAAAACACTTACAGACCTGTGAGTAAAAAGCCACATTTTTGAATCATATGGTGCCAGAACCTGAAACGGACATGTTTCATGTAATACAAATACATGACAAAGGTGGTCAAAGAGATTTTGACGAGATTCGTTTTTGTGTTACACAGCATATACTCTCACTAATTTTTTTTTTTCCAACCAAATTGAAGTTCATTATTTAAGGCATCATTTTTCATGAAAAAAATATTAAACAAGTGCGAGTGTTTAAGAAAAAGAAAAAAAAGGCGGAGTTTCCCCTAGAAGCTTAATGCTACGGGATCGCGGGAGGAGACAGAGATAGAGAGAAAGGACGAACCAAAACAACATAACGTCTTCCCCATTTCCCAAATAATTAACCAATAATGACTGAATGTAGCAGGTTTAGAATATCACTTGGTATAACTGAGATTATTCAGTCGATCATTGAGGAGCTCTTTTTAACGCGAATTCATGCTTTTACACTTCATTACTGTATAAAGCCTGTTTCCAAAACAAGTGAGCTCTACGCAACATATTTATCGCTTAAAGTGCATCTGAATAATTAGTAATAATTCTGGTGCCAAGTTTGAAGAACACTGCTTCAATATTTCTGGAGATATTTTTGATTCAGTATTTTATTGTTAAGTGGAACTATTTATGACGTCATTAGTTTTATCCCTTTGCACAATACAAAAACGTAGACATCTCTAAAACGAAAAAACATATTCCAAAAGGGAAAACGCCGGCCATTCTTATTTACTTTAAAAAGCCTTTCAAATAAGTAGCATTTACTTTTTGCTTCATAGGCACTTTAATTTAAACTATCTGAAATTACTTATGCACTCGGGTGATAGAGGTGTTGAGCACATTGCTAAATGAAGTCACAAACAGAGAGGCTGACAGGCAAATGCCTTGTTTTCGGCCTGTTACTAGCTATAGCCCTGATATATTGCAAGCCACTAAAACAAAGGCAGAGGGTGTCACTCAGGTTCTTATACGTTCGAAAGTCGATTGCATTATTCAGCATTTGAGCAACCCTGTTTGGACCTGTTTGACTTTCGGATGAATGGCTATCAATCAAAATCTGTCGGCTATGATCAGAATTCTTGTCATGCCGTATAGAGATATTGATGACTTGAGACTGACTAACAAAATATTATGTTTCAGTTATCTGAAAGGTATTTATTGCTTGCTGAGTTAATCGGTAAACACACTTGTTTTATAACGATTCCTCCATCTAAAGAAAAAAGGGGCTCTGTTACGTTTTCAGTGGACCCTTAAATAGGACACGGTACTTCAATGTAGCGGTGAGTTGAGGTGAGCACTGTAGCCCCACGCCAATCATTTTGAACGTCGACAGAATATTCAAGCGTACGCATTTCACCTTGAAAGAAAACCTAATAGGTTTCAGTTTGCCCGTTTGTGTCCAGTGCCACTGAGACAACACGCTTTGGACATTCTTGATTTGAATTCGTTGCATTTTAGATTTTTAATGTACGCTAAAAAGGTGATGAACTGTGTTAGAATGCGCCATTAATTATACATGATCTAAAACTAGTCTTGAATGTTGCGGAATGTAAAATAATGGCTGGCTAACAGACACTACTGAGTTGCAGGATGACACATCTCTCGATTATTATCATCTCTTCATGTGTGCCAGTGTTATTTTAGAACTGGAAAAGTTCATTTCAGCTATCATTTTCAAAAGAGTTTAAAAGTTAATTAGTATGCTGATGTAACGAAACATAGACTAAGCGCCTGGCTAAATTTATGTTTCTCAGTTTATTCAATCTTAGAGAATGTGTAAACAAATACTTTGGAGCCAAGTGACTCGGAATTCAGAGTTCGAACATGTTAACAAGTGAATGAAATCTAAAATAGGAAGGATTTGCTTTCGTAGCAACCGCTTTCTTCGTAACCTCGTTATCAGTTTCCTCTTCCCGTTTTGTTTAGTTTTAAAGAGGCCTCGTGTGATTTGAAGGCCTATGTAATCCAAAATCTATGACTTTTCTAAGTTTTTATGATTTAAGCAATTGCTATTATCGTAGATTTTAACTTCTAAAGAAAGTAACCTGACTCTAATCAGTCTGCGCGCACAGCTGCACTCCTGCGGTCAGTTGAATAGTCAACAAAGTAAAGAAAGACCACTCAGTCTTGAATCAATGATTGGTTCAGGGTTGATCGATGTCCAATTTTTGTGCCTAGTGCTCGTAGAGCTCAAGGCACTATGTTATCGTGCGTACGTGTCCGTAACACTTGCTGTTCGTGTAATATGTCATGAAGTGTCCCCCTTCACTTATTGTTCCTAGTGCTCGTAGAGCTCAAGACACCATATTATCGTGCATACATGTGTGACCGTAACTCGGGTTTTTCTCGTTTTCTTTCGCCAAGACCTCGAGACCACTTCTGAGCAATGTTCGTTTGATTTTCGTATCCCGAGAAGACATGACTTAGAAAGCAACTTTTGCTACAATCGCTCCATGTGCTCACGTTGCGCGTTTGTTCAACGACGTTGGTAAGTTTTGTATGTTTAAGATTTAACTCAACTGCATCGGGGCATTTTCGCGGGAAAAAAATTCAAGCCACAGCGCTCGTCAAAAATCCCGTTTCTCACTTCAAACTCACCTTGGCAAATATGTAAATTTATATGCATTTGAAACGTCGTTAAAATGACCTTTTTCAAGTAGTTTTTGCTTCTGAAACAAAAATATTCGATTACGCAATCACGCTTAAAAGCCCGCTATGCAAAGAATGTAATCTAAAACGCTGACTTCGCAGCGATATATATCTTCTCCTTTAATAACATCAAACATTAGCCTCCCACGCAGACCTTCTTAGGCTTGTCACGCGTTCCTCCCCACGAACGTCTGCTCAGCGCACCGGTCACATCCGTTCGTTGGTGGTTAGCCAATCATAGCTTCTCTGCCTGTCTGTGGAAAGCTGGACTTTGACCGACTTTGGCCCAACGCTTCGATCAACATGAGAAATTTGTGCCGCAAAATGTTCAACATTCTCACTTGAGGTACGAGTTGCACCAGCTACTGCAGACGTACATATTATTTTAGAAGTACTGGCAACTGATAAGATCCACATTGAGGACCGGTACGTCTTGCCTGAACTAAGTCAAACTATGGGATATACAACACTCAAAACAGTCAACTGATTCGCACGTAAATAGCTACATTTCAATTATGTGGAGCTCGAAGGGACAAAAAGGAGCAATAAACCTATTCATCGAACTCGAAAAACATAAGCTTAACCAAATTGATGGAAGAAACATAAAAACCTCTCTACAGAAACGTGCAGCTTTCTCGAAGTAAAGTTACGGCGTATCCGAAGAAAAACCCGGACGTGGGTAAATAAGATATGCGTGATAAGAAGCAACAGACGCTCTACTTACAAATAGTTCTATAATAAAACAACCGGGCCCAGCGCCACAATATTAAATGCAAGTAAGCAACATTTCACGGAAAACTTATTATTTTCCACATTTTGCCCCTCGAAGGCAAATATCGTGCAATATAAATAAGCCTAAACAGCACATGGCAAACAGCCTGGCAAAGACATGATGTCAATATTAACAGAACAGCGGATTGGTTCTTTTGAAGCAAAGGCTAACCGCCAGTGAACGGAAGTGGCCTGTCCGTTGACCAGACGTTCGTGGGGAGGAACGCGTGACAAGCCTAAGAACGCCTGCGTAGGAGGCTAATCAAACATCGGCAAAAGTAAAATCTATTCCTCATCGTGTTAAAATATCAGCGAAATCGAACAAAACCAGCACTAATCAGAATTTTTTTGTCACCCATCTGTCAATACTTGCGAGCAACCGAAGTTCTTGTTCAATTATGAATTGTTACACTTGATGCTTATTTCACAATAAAGTTTCTTGTTGTTGTTGTATCATGTAGTCATTGCAGATGATACTAGTTTTCATATCACTAGGCACATGTAGTCATAGACTGCCTATTTTTATTTTGGTGTCGCTATGCGATGCTTCCTTCCAATCTATAGTGCAACAAAGGATTTGGAAATTGTAAAGATTGTGTTCACGCGCCCCTTGCATGCACCATCAGGTTATAAAGGCTTACGAGGCTAAATACAGAGCTACATATGAACGCCATACGACTTATGGATATATGTCAGAAACGTATTTTGCATCTGAGATTAATCATTCCGTGATGATAATGAAAATGGCTCAGTTTTAAGCCCAGTCATGATATTTGAAATGGTCTTCTTTCATGTTAATATGCTACTGAGAAAATCACGAATACGCGCCAAGCGATCTCCTGACCTCAGTGGAGAATGAGAAAGAAAAACCCGTCCATCATTGAAGATATCAAGTAAAACAAGTCGTTTGTTGAGCATAATGACCAATGAGTGATTTCCAGCAAAAAACCCCCAGCCATTTGAATCTGAAGTCGCTCTCTCTCGTAAAGCCACTTATGTCCAGGGTTGAACGCAAGTATTGTCACATTAGTACTTCATATTTGGAAGGGTTATTTGACTTTTATATGTCACTTAATATCTGACAGAACTGTGTGTGTTTTGGTGACTTTTTACCAATGAGGACACTTTGTGATGCTTATCATGAGGAGTTTGAATCTCATTAGCGTTCAATCCTGAACATATCTGCTTCAAAACATAACTTACCAATATCTCGGTAACGTTTTAAGCAACGCCAAATCCCTCCGCTAATTTCGTTAACCACTGTTTGGGGATTTTGTGTAAGTTTTTGTGAAAGAGACATGGCATTTTGTGAAAGAGACATTCTTTCTGAAAGGATAAG
>CM042747.1:32324809-32330575 GCA_022496165.2 Catalaphyllia jardinei
GCACCCCACTGAGCTGGGGCATCACTCACTCGATGGACATTTGTCCACAAAAAGTTTTTCATTTCGCTTCTCTTCAAATTATACAAACTGCTTCTTAATTATTTATGACAACCCAGCAGACTACAGAACAAGTGTAAATTCTAATTCGGATTTTCAGTAAGGAAAGAAATAGAAAAATGTAATGCATCATCAAGAGCATGACTTAATGTCGTATTACGTATTCAATATTTTGGAACCCCCCAAAAATATCTCTATATATCACTACCTCGTCGTTGTTATGCTCTTATTTCAATCATTTTTCTGTTTCCTCCTTTACAAGGTCGATCGCCACAGGGAAAGTCTGAATTTCGCAGCATGACGGAAAAACATGACCACAATAAATGAGTGATTTCCATTTAGATAGAAGGCAATTCTATTCACAAAACAGTTTAAATTTGATGTAGCGGAACACGATCTCGTATTAAATAAAGACTTTGGTCATTGTTTTTATTAGCTTCCTCATTGAATGGTGAGATTTTCTGAAGACCTGCGATGCCGTCAGTGCAATTGGATCGCGTAATTGAAAATTACAAACTACATAACAGCAGGGTTTCGCATTTTTCCTCGGAACGACGACGGACCGAAATCAAATTGCTTTGTAGATCTGAACAGATCTGTTTTGTATATCTCGGAATTGATTTGCTTTACGATCGCGACCTTACAAAGGAGATATTCTTTTTGACGGTAAATACATGTAAGCGCATTACAAAACTTACGACTCCTTCAATATGGACTTGTCAGACATAGGTGAGTCAAGCCTATCATGATACAGACTAAGTCAGATAACTTCCATTAAAACAGAATAACAAGGGATCAGTTTCATTTAAAGGTTAGAATTAGGGGAAACGTCTTAATTATGAAGGTCTGTGTTGATATCAGTTCTTTAATGATCCGGTTGACTCACTCGAGATCACAATGTTATCCTCCGTGACTTTTAGAATGAAAAGACTGCAAGTTCACTACTGGGACACTGAGTTCCAATCAAATCGTATATTTCAAGACACCAGAATGTCGTTTTAATATCTTACGCATTTAGAAAGTGGCAATCTCACTCTAAATTTACAAAATCAGATGATCTATGTAGAATAAATATTACAATGATATTAAAAAAGGAGAAATCAAAACTTGAAAATTTTACCTAGTACAACATCTATCTATGTTAGAAAAAAAGAAAGAAAAAGAACAAAATAGGTGGCGATCTTAAACATGATCCACGGCAAAAGCTATTTGAAAGGCTAATTAATTAATAACTCCACAGATAACATGAGACCTCCCTCCCATGTGGCTCAATATTTTGTGCTCTCTTCGTACCCCCCTCCTCTGTTTCTGGGAAGGCAGAACTTTACCATTGACTTCGTCAGTTGTGCTCTAGAATCTCTAAAACTAGAAACACTGGCAGTCTAGACTGGCAGCTACACACACAACTCTGCCAACACTTATTATCAAAGTTCGGCTTTATCCTTTTTCTGTATACTAACAGTTCGTCTTTAAAAAAAAGTTTAGACTCAGTACATTTAAATTATCCAAAACTCGCAAAAATACTGATGCCACAGTGAAATAATTTCACGACACGCAAAGTACTTTTCCTTTAGTTGAAGTTTGCTGAAGTCTTTTGTCAAGCGTTAGTTGCTGTTGTCGTACAATAATTTTATCCTGCTACAGTATGTTTTATTTAAATTTGATCAACCAGCAGCTCTACTTCCTAAAGATCTGTTTGTTATGTGACAGTCTAAATTTAGAATGACAGAGTATTGAACAATTTTTTTTGACACCTGTCAACTTACGCGGTTTTGATTGCTATTAAGGGTTGTCTTCTTTTTAATTGCCTGGTGACTTGTGGAAGGTTTCAATAAAGCCAAACTACATTGGTGAGTCCTCGAGGCAGGACTTTTCGGCAAACGGTAGACAGAAATTTTCATTACAGGATCAAGCTTGAAGCAAATGAACTGGCCTCGATGTTTGAAAGCTACTTCTTGGATTGACATTTCGTGCTTTGCATTTCTTATCAGTTTACATCACAGCTTAATTTATTGCTAAGAAGCCTTGTGTTTGAGATCATGCCATCCTCCGTCCATTATGTTATAGTATTCATTCTGCTCATGACAGGACGAATGTTCGCCCACTCAAATGACCTCACTCCTAATGTAAACGGAACACACAACTTTGGATAATACTGTTAACTGCCGCTTTTGCTTTGCGCTATGCAAGTTAGGATCAATGGAATTCAGGCGAGGTTCCTTTGATGTGAAATACTTTGTTACTCATACACAACAGAAGCATTTTCAGTAATCTTACTTACGATTGTTATTGGAATTGTTGAGCTATTCTTCCGTCGAAGGAAATTTTGGCGTATGTTTTTAAATGTTAAATTGATGGCCTGTGATTTTGTGCACACTTTCTCTAGTCAGTAACATTAACTTCGTTGTAATTCGAGATTTGTGCTTTTATTCCGTTCCGGTACACTAGAGGTAATACCCAAGTATATTCCATTCCGCACACGGAGCAGTAAACACGAAGTGGATGGCTGAATGGGTAGGATTTAATATCAGTTATCTAGCATTTTAAGAGATAATTTTCGCCGGTAAACAATTCTTTTAGAGTGCAAGAATGTATTGTCTTAGCTGAAATAAACGCACCGGGACTGTTTCTTCAGGCGGCTTACAGTCAGGACGTCGGTTTACAATCATTGTATTTCGCGTGTACCGTGAATTAGCTGCCTGGTCTCACTCATGATATGTGACATCTGTTGTTCAACAAGCAAGAAACAGCGGAACACGATTTCTCAAAGGATAAAGAATTTTAATCCCATTCTTTAGTCGTGAATGTATCTATCATGGTTCAAATCAGTCACAGGAAAGGAAAAGGGAGGATTACTTCGTGTATCAAGTTCGTATTTTAGTTTTATAATCGATTTATTTTAATTTACTCTCTTTTACTTTTGCTTATGTGGATCATTCGATCAAATAACATACATAATCAAAGGAGTTAATTTTACGCATGTCAAAAAATTTATCACGTCCGTCATGCGAAAATAAAAGGATAAATTCTAGAAGAGAGAACAACAGGTTGTATTGTGGGGGTCATACAGTGACCATGTTGTTTGTACAACTATTTTGAGACTCTTAGCAATGATACCGAACCCTTTCAGCTTTTGTCATGTTTTGGGGCTACTTATGTTATATTTAATACTTGTGTTAACGACAACAACACAGTGTGGAATGCAGGATCTGCGCAGACCTATATTATTACAAATGTTGAAATTTAGCAAAAAGTTGTATTTATCATGCTTTAATGTTCGTTTGCTTCGTCCCCTGTTGTTTTAATGGTGGAATTGAGATCATTCTGTTTATTTACTTTCCTCAGAGCGTACAATGGAATTCAACATTTCAAATGAAAGCGCAAGTATTTCTCCACCACTATTTCACACAGATCCCATAAATATCGCGGGCGCAGTTGCTGTGGGACTTGTGATAATACTTACTATATTTGGCAATGCCATCGTGTGTGCAAGCTTCTACACTTTTCGTGACCTTCGAACAATATGCAACTACTTCATTATTAGTCTTGCAATATCTGATATATTAGTGGCAATTCTGGGAATGCCTTTCTGGTTGATATTACAACTTACAGATTTATCACATAACAACGTAATAAAAGGAGACCTTTACCTGTTCTGGCAGTGCATGGATATCTTCTTCGGTACAGCGTCCATAATGAACTTGGCAGCAGTTAGCGCGGATAGACATGTGGCTATTACAGCTCCATATTCCTACCCATATGTAATGACGTCATTCAGAGCTATTGTTATTCTCTGTAGTGCTTGGATTTATGCTGTGATAGTGTCCAGTTTACGGCTCCTTGATGACAGATGGCCGCAACCCGGTGGCTATCATTATTTTGTATTCATCGCAAGCTTTGGACTTCCACTAGTGTTTATGACTGCAATGTATACAAGAATTTATATCGTAGCTAGGCGTCAAGCTCGTCGAATTGGTCGGAGCAGGAACTATAGCACGGACGTAAAAGCTGCTAAGACAATAGCTGTTGTGATTGGTGTATTTGTTTTCTGTTGGGCTCCTTTCTTCGTGTCGGTGATAGGCTATATAAACAACAAATACTTTTATCCCCTAACTATATATAAATCTGTGAAATGGTTAGAATACCTAAACAGTTGCTTGAATCCTATACTGTATACGTGTTTAAACAAAACCTATCGAAGGGCCTTCAGGAGGCTCTTCACTCGTTGGCGAGGACGGTTGGAGAGAACTCGCGAAGAGTCTCTGACGACAATAGGAACCCTATCCAGAAGACTCACCCTACCCCGAGGATCAATTTTTGCCTCTCAAGCTGGTACGTTTTCTAGCTCTTCTTCAAAGGAGCTAAGTAATGGCGAAAGTAGAAGAAAACTAAGTAAAAAAGGAAGTAGAAGAGTGAAAACCGAGAACCCCTCGCCAACCTTCATATGATACATGTACTGACAATTTGTTCCCACATCATGTAAGTTGATAAGTACGTAGCTCTTATCAAAAAACACAAAGAGTAAACAAATTAGTGATTGAGAAATAGATAAATAAATATATTAAAAAATAAATGAATAGATAAATAAATAAATAGCCAAACAAGTAAACAACTAAATAAATTTCCAAATAAGGTCAAACAGGTCCTTGCTTAGTGCTGACAGAATTTATTTATTTGTCAGACACTAGGAACATTTAAAACTCCGGCCTTATAATGGGCCAGAAACTCTCGTAAATTTAAAGGGCGCTATCGTAAAGAGTTTGTTTAATTTTTGATCACGATTTTTCTCAAACGCAAAATGCTGCTAAAATACCAAGACCCACAAAAAGTTAGTTCAACTGTTAGTTAATTGTCTAAAGTGCCTATGAAATGAAATTTTTGCCCCCTTTTTGCTCATAGATGTTACGTAACATCCATGAGCATAGAAGGCAATCAGATGGCGCTCGATCACTCACTCACTCACTCACTCACTCACTCGATTCTGATTAATTTATTCACTAAAACCGGATTAAATCATTTCTCCTAACCATCCCCTGCTTAGTATGGTTCTTGTCCTAGGCACTTCGTCCTGTAGGTTCAGCAGGTTTTATCGGGGTACTAGAAAGGCGAATTTTATGTCCCGCAACATGGAGTTAACGCGGAACGAGGATGGTTTTTGGTTCAACTCGTGGAGTTGTAAAACTGAAATTTGTCAAGCTAAGCAGCAGTAGCTGCGACAAATGGACATAGAAAGACTAGAAGACATGCTGCAGCATAGCATATCGCAGCATGAGGATGGGCTTTCGTTCAATTTTAACGAGGAGACCTTTCACGGAGTGCTATAATTGAAAATTATAAAGCTAAGGAACATTAGCTTCGGCAATATGGACTTTGAAGTTCTGAAAGCTGCGATGCTCGCTTTGAAATCTACGATGCTAAAAGGCGACGATGTCACGACCTAAAAAATTCCTGGTAAAATGTTACCTGGAGGAGAAAACAATGCAAAGGCGAATGAATGGAATTTTTACGGGTGATGGAGATTAAAGTGTATTGCTTATTGGAAACAGTCTGTTTCTTGCTATAAGTCAGTGTCTCTTGCTTTTTTCTTTACATTTTTGGCCCTAATGCTACCCTTTCCTCGTTTATGCCTGCAAGGCAGGGCATATTTGTTAGGGATACACAGCAATACAAAGCAATTATTCATCGTACAGTTTTGACATACTAAAACAG
>CM042747.1:32338716-32350538 GCA_022496165.2 Catalaphyllia jardinei
CTTGAAATTGTGTTCACCCCTAAGAGGTACCAAGATCCTGTTTTGTGGGTGTGGCTTGAAATTGTATTCACCCGTAAGAGGTACCAAGGTCCTTTTTTGTGGGCATGGCTTGAAATTGTTTTCACCCACTGTGGACCTTTTGAGGCTATAAGCACTCTAAGAGGCCAGGTACCAAAAACCTAATAGGTACAATGAGCCCCCATGTCATTTTTATAATGAAGTCCTTCCACAGCCCTCCCCCCCCCCACCCCCCTCCTGAACAAGACCATAAATGAAATGCTTTCCGAGGCAAAGGGGAGCAGGGTTGAGACTAGGAGATAAGCAGAATAAACATACCTGTCTGACACTTAAAAATTGGTTTTACACCCTTTTCAGTGTTACGTGCATAGAAGACATCTTTCGACATGCCATCTTTCGACATGCTACTTCAAGCAGAACAAGTGACAAACAAATGATAATTCATGACCCCAAATGAATGAAGATGTGGACTCTGCATGTTATTATTACCTGATGAACAGGATAATTCAGATGATTTTAGTGTAGTCGATCGGCTCTCCGTGGTGACTTGCGGTAGAATTTCCGCTGCTACCTCTCGATCAGTTAATACTCAAAAGATGTAAATTTTAAAACAGTTTATTTATCTCAGAAAGCCCTCTTGATACTTCTAGTCTTAGTTTGATGTCAAATAAATCCATCTTTCATGACTTAAAGTTGAGTTCATCTAAAGAAGTCAGAACTTTGTGCTTACATTTTTGACGTAGTCCAGGTTACATAGCATGTCAAAAGTTGCTATGCACTGATAACACTGAAAGCGGGGGTGACTAAGAATTAAACTTTAATAATATTAATTCTGTATACTCATTTCTTAATAATTACATATTACTACCTGATTGGCTCCAATTAATTTAAGGATTGCATTAGGCAGCCTTAGCCATTCTAAATAATGGCTTTTACAATTGAAAAATGCATTAAGAAAGTAATATTATATGCATGTTAAATTTATGTAGTTTTAAGTGTTTGATATTCACAGTAATTTAAAATTTAATTTTTAAAAATCAGACACACCCATCCTTTCAGTCAGTGAATTCTAAACCTTTTTAACATCAAGCAACATGAATTCAATGGCCACCTCTACTATTAGTCTTGAAACTCAGGAGCAGGTCCCATGGGTGACTGCTTGATAAAAGTTTCACCGTTCTTGGCTCATCTTGTGGTGATATATGGTGACTAATGGAACTCAGTGGTCTTCTCTATGATTGTGCTGGCATTACCTGCATATAAATGAAAAATAATTGAAGACAACTACATTTAATTTTAATTATTGTAATTGGAGCCCAAACTGCAAAATACCTCACATGTAATTGTAAATTTGTAACTGTACATGTGGCTGGTAATAGATTGATGTGAAGATCATTACTGCATGGGTAGAGGAGGGGAAGGATTAGGGAATGCTTGTAGGCAAAAGCTTCACCTTTGAAACACAGCTTTGTTCATCCAGCAACAGAGGGGAAAATTTACTACTTTGGCATTAAATTGGTTGTTTTGATTCACAAGTTAATAATCTGTCTAAAGAATTACATTCAAGCTTGATCTGCAAACAGAGCATCCAGTTACATTTTATCATGCAGCTATATTATAACATTCAAATCAATTCATTTTGAATACTTCTTAGTGAAGTGTTTGTATATTATCTGTGACAAAATTGAGAGAGAAGACTGAACGTTAACTTATACTGTTACCTTACATCAACACCGGCACCATCTCAAGTATTAAGGGTGCAGATGTGGTAGTGACATCATGCCATTTAGGGATTAACAAGTTCCCTGCGTGCTATCAGTGGAATGTTGAAAGAAAGTGAGATGCATATATGCATAAAAAAATGACAGCTGCATTTTACATTAGGAGGGGATTAGAATAGAAAATAATTAATATGTACTGTTAGTAATACCATGTTTTAACACTTGTGCATTTAACAAGGTTTTGATTTACTGAGGTGCAGTTACATTGTACATCTATGTTACTTAACCATGATGCAGTGTTATTAGAGGTATTATCAAGTCTAGGTTATCTGGCAATATCCATAGTCAACAAATGCATCCTTCAAAAGCTTATAGCACGTACAGGCAGGGCTTATTACACGTACATCTGCTTCAGAGTGATCAGCAGCTAGTATGTACTATTCAAAAAGCATACAGATGGTCACCTTCCTGGCTGATAGGGATATTTGATTCACAAATAGGCACCATAATTTCCCATTAAGATGCCAACCTCAATTTAAGAGATCTGAAATCTGGTAGTGGAGGCTTTGATTCCCTTTTTCATTACCTGACCCTATCCCTTACCCTCACCAACAACAACAACCAGGCCTTCTGCAGGGCAGATTATGTGATTAGAAAGGCCTGATGCAATTTTTTTCTCAGCAATTTTAAGCTTTGTTTAAAAGGTTTCAGGATGAGAAAAACACTTTTTTGCTGCCCTAAAGACATTTTGAATACCAGGGAACAGTAATAATGCATATTGATCGACATTATTAGTTGGGATAAATAAAAAAATAAGGTCTTCTGCATGACAACCAAAACATTAGTCCATCGTCCACATGGAACGTACCTGTGGGGTACTTTCATGCTCGATTGTGAGAGCTGTCAGATTGGGCAGTAAGTGGGAACTTGCCTTCTTCGTCAAAGAAACAACGGGTGTTTCCACTACAAACTTATCCATGAGTAAGTTTTAATTTAATAGGTTTTCATTAAAAGAAACCTGTCATTCTGCCAAAAAATTGACAACTTCACACATTTTTCACAGACAAATTTGCAAGGCAATTTTGTCATCATTTCAGTGATGTGTATATATCAGCCATTCAGATTATCTAATCTAAACAAAGGATGTGTCTGTGTTACACAAATAGGTGATTCTTTAAGAATGAGACTCTTACCAGGCCTTGAACTTTGAAATCAAGGGTGACAAAGGTGTTTTTTTAGGCTTTTTTCCAAGGTAAATTGTCATAAAAATGGCATATTTATGCAGGAATTCCTGAGAAACTTGTTGATTTATGTTTTATTTCATAAATGTTGTGCCTTCTTTGGTGAATTATGCTGCCTATTTTTCATGAATTGTGTGATTGGATGCGATTTGAGGTCAATTGTGTGAAATCACACCTTTGCATAATATCAGAAGGCCTGAACAACAATCCTTTATTTACACGTGTTTCAGTTAAAAGCAATAGGTGTGCTTGTGGGGTCATGTTTACACCAAAAACAGAAAAATGCACATTATAATGTTGTACATACATAAATTGCCCCAGTGCCCAAATAACTTTTGTTGTGGTTGATCCTATAGGGAAACAAATCCCTGGCGATCAAAAATGCTGTCAGAAACCATAATAATCATTTTATAGCCTTGAAATACTATTAATACAGTAGAGCCTTGATTACCCCCCGTACCTCGATTATCTGGATTTCTCAATTATCCAGACCTTTTCTCTTAAGTCCCAGTTTTTTCATGAATATTTAATTAATCACAATCAAGATCCTAGGACTTATTCTTTTAAAACTACAGCATTGAAAACTGCAGTCACAAGCAACATTTTCAGACAACGTAAAAAAGTTTTTCATTAATTTTAACTGCTAATACACACTTTGATCACGTTGTTTTCTTAATAATTAGCAAAAGTTGTTTCCTGGTTAAATGTTGCTTTCTTAATTTGATTACTTTTCTTCTTCATTAACATTTATATTTTCGATTACGCTATGAGCAGAGGTCCCGGCTTTTCTAGGAAGATCGAAGGGACCTCTGCTCCCAGGGTAATATTCAATTATCCGGACCTTCGATTATGAGGACTATTTGCCCTAGTCCCAGTGAGTCCAGATAATCATGGTTCGACTGCAGTTGTTAAATAATTTTCCTTTTCTTCATTTTAGGAAACATTAGGGCTTGATTCTAGCTTTTATCTGGGAGATATGGTGACACATACAGCAGGAGACAGAGAGTTGGCAAATAATACTGTATACATTTCTTGGAACAATTTCAATAAATGGAAAAAGAAGATTATGAATTTAATAATTAACAATAATTGTACCTATTAGACTACTCACTGCCAGGATTGTGGGCCTTGGGACAAAATGTTTTTGGGTCAATTAAATATATAAATAAACAAAAACGTTGACTACAATAATTATTTTTTGAGAGGAAGCTTGAAACCATATGAGCCTAATAGCTGGATTTCATATGGGTCCTCTTTCCTGGTCAAATTGGAATTTGGAGTGCTGGTTTTTGTAGAGGAACGAAAACTGGAGTACCAGGAGAAAAATCCCTGGAGCATAATGGCAAGTACCAACGACAACCTTGGCATGTCCACCATAAAAGGAATCAACGTTATTGTAATACAAGTAATTTGCATGGTCAAGCATAATCTTAATAATGGTTTAGTGTTAGTTGTGTTCCTGATAGTATCTTTATTAGTTTCACAGTGATTTCCTTCATTTTAACCTGCTGCAAATAAAATATCACAGCCAATTGTACTCTCGCAGCAGAAACAACGTCGTGGTTGACGGCCCTTAACATCTAAATGTCTGTAATCGATCTCTTTCTTCACTTCCCCCAGCCCCAAGCAGTCACCAAGATTAAAGTTCAGCTTAATTACACTCTTTATTTTGAGCTCCAAACAAAACTCGAGTAAAATTCTCTTTCTGCTCGATGTGAGACGGGAAAGAACTGTGAACTGAAGTTCACTCTCTTGAGAGAGAACTCAAAAGGGAATCTTTGTCTGTCCAGCTGTCTCACCCCCAGGGTATCGAACTCGCAAAAAACAAAATGTGTTCTATCGATTTCCTTTGATTTCGGGGCAAAATCGAGATCAATCGTTTCATTTAGTTTGATTAGCCCAATGGATATAAATTTCGCTTCGTGTAGCCGTCTGTACATGTATAAAGAATCATTGTACAACCGTTGCTATATTGTTAAGAACCTTAGCTTTTTCGAAACTTTGGCTTACTAGAAACAAAACTACCTTTCCTTTCTAAACCCAAGACTGTGCTTTAGTCCCAGCTTATGGAACTGTCACCATTATAACCGCTTTCTTTCCCTGGATATTCGACAAATCGAGATTTCCAATGCGGTACAGTAATTCTGAGTAATTAGACAACATCCTCACCGAGTCGGACTGCTCAGAAATACCCTCATCTCATCGAACCAAATAAGATTTGTACTTCTTACCTTGATCGCAACAGTATATTTCTTCTTTCGAACGGCAATTTTGGTAGTTCTTCCCACCTATGTGGTGCTACATGTAACTGTTGAGTTCGAAAACGCCGTTGTGATGCGTCCTTTAAACTTCTTAAAGAGGATCATGGGAGCTACCCTTGTTCCCAGGCCCTTTCTCATTACTCCGTTCTCGTCCCCAGAAGCCGCGCTCCTGACCAAAAGGAGCGCGGCAATTTCAGGCAACAGACACGCTGAGGCAATTTGTCTCAATTTTCACCGAACCGATTTCGTCTCGCGCGAGGGAATTCTCTGAGCATTTCTGGGAGAGTGACCGCTATAGAAAAAGCAATTTAAAATCTTGGCTTTTGTTTTAACCTTGATTGGTCCAGTTAAACGGCTCAATTGGATCCAAACAGACATAATCGAAACAGAAGCATCGGCGCTTTCAAACCGCAGGCGCTTGATAACAAAATTTCCTAAATTTCGGCTTCAAGAGTGGCTTTCTAATTTAAATATTTAACTAAAATTTGACTGCTAAAAACAAGAATTTCCTAAATTTCGGCTTCAAGAGTGGCTTTCTAATTTAAATATTTAACTAAAATTTGACTGCTAATAAACAAGAATTCGTTCGCAACGCTATCTTGTAACCAACAAGTTTTATGAAATTAGACTTGAACTTGCATGTACAGTATTAAATATCTATACGTACATTTTTGTAAGAACCACTTAACCACTGGCTTATTTACTAAACAACGACAACAGCAACGTTTTATAGAATTCTCTTTAATGTAAGGAGGTAAAACAACAACAAGTCACATCTTTCGCATTCAGCGCCGGCCTTTGATTTTGCACTCATATCAAAAAGCAGCGACACAATTATTATTTCATTAGGACAAGAGCTATTTGATCTAAATCTGTGAAACACATAGATTCCACAAATTTCAAATTCTTACAAGGGCGAAAAAGAGTCGGAACTATAAAACATTCCGTAGTAGAACAGGAAGTATAGATCATAACCTGTTAGCACTCGAATTGATACAATTTGTCGCTTAGGCTTCCAGTCGAAGTGCATGCTAAATAAAAAAAAAAATGTATGATGTGCATAATAATAGTTCTAACAGTGTTAAGTTCTGAGGAAGTTACTCTTCTGTACCATACTGCAGCAAACTTGCTAAAAGATGCAATTTTCCATTCCTACGAGTTGCAATAATCAGCATCTTCTCCGATAAAGTTATTTGGTTCACAGAGTGACTGAAATTGTCCAGAGAGCAAAGTCGATCGAGTAAACGAACCTTTTCGGTTTCCTGCTGTGCGTAAAAGTTTACGAAAGAACAGGACTTGAAATCTCTAAAGCTTAGCCGCATTCTCCATAAGCATTCATTTTAGGACAAGTAGCACTGGGGACGGGAATAATGCTGCTGTCGAGCCAAACGCATGTTATTGTCTAGGCTACTCCGAAGCCATTCTCGTCCCCAGAGGCTGCGCCCCTTTTGGTCAGCACTAAGAATCGCGACCTCTGGGAAGTCCAACACCGGAAGGCCGCGATTCACGGACTTCCCGACACTCTACGCATGCCCAGAGTCAAGTTTGACAAATCTGATTGGCTGAGAGTACAAAATGAATTCTCTAGGCAAGCTCAGAAAACCGGACTCAGCCAGAGTTCACGATTCTTGGTGCTGAATAAAAGGGGCGCGGCATCCGGGGACGAGAGAATAGGACTGCGACGGCAAGGACGACGCGCCTGTTAAAAAATGTGTTTCTATTTAACCTTGGAATTTCACACTTAATAATAACAGCATCTATTTAAACACGATTAAAAGTTCAGCAAAGCTGATGTGGACTTGTACAACTATCTAGCTTGTCTGTTGATATTAAAGCTTGCCATTGCTGAATATGCTACGAAATGACCGTTAGCCGAGCAAACCGGCCCTTGCTTGGACCAGTTTAAAAAAAAAAAAGCTAATCTTGAACCTCGGTGGTTACCGGTCAACTAGCCCCTAGAAGGTTAACCCCAAACCAGAATTTGATTAGCACCCATTTGCGCTTCAAGAACGAGAAATAGACAGTATTTCAACTTCTGGTTGGTGGGCTAAACGGTTAGAGACTAATCGACTTGAGAGCTAAGCGACCGAACACTCCATAGACCGGTGATTTTAACAAGACAGGTTTAAAAGGGTGCAATTGTATGTTTCCAGGAATCAGACCTACTCAGATGTACAATACGCCATATAATTCTAATTGTCAGAAGGTCGGGGGGTGGGGGGGAGGTATAGAAGATAGATACTGGCTGGAAAACACACTCTAGCCACGGGTGGTAAGATTGTATGGCCAAGAAGACTAAACGAAATCAGGAAAGACCAACAATACAGCAAACTGCGTGGATGCAATATGTAACTCTAGGATCCGGATCAGGATTTAGGATCCGATCGTATCATGACATAGTAAAGAGGCAGAGCAATCCTTTTCCAAAATGGATTTGTTTCTGTTCCATTGATCTATCAGGATCCGAGTGATCTTGGATGGCGTACATCCTGATACGGATCATTTCAAACACACTCCAAACTGTCCACCATTATCATGATGTTGAAAGACGAAAGTCTATACAAACAACAGGCGAGGGAGAGTTAAAGCATCACTGCCTGTATCGTTTTTGTTATGTACATAGTTGAGTCGGAAGCAGCAGCTGACAGAAAATTTTGCATTTTGCATTTTGTATGTTGTATTTTGTACATATCATTGGATTTCTATAAAGAGAACAAATTGATTATTGAAGACCACTTTACAGTAGATTACTACAGTTTTGATGAATTATGACAGCCCAACTTGTAACTCTTTTGAAAAGTGTTCCAAGATGTTTTTCCTTTCTTTACTTACTGTTTGCTTAAAGACGATTTCCAGTCCGCACGGCGCAATCTCGAGAGTTCGCTCGCATTTTCACAAATGCAAACATTTCGCAACTACCTACATGATGCGAAGCGGTCAAAGTGTTATGCTTCGTTTTTTGCATATCACTTACACCTTCGCAGCTGCAAAAATCAATGAAGCTGCTGGAAAAAGAATTTGAAAGGCCTCAAAGAGAAGGTATGTGGCTCGTAACGAATAACATTGATTCGAATTCCATCGAGTGAGATTTACAATGTGCTGAGACTGCGCAGTACGGATTGGAATTTTTAGCCGGTAAAACTTCTAAAATTTAAGCTAATTTAAACGTCAACAAGTAGCCAAAAATGAAGGGCCGAGTACCTAAGGAGACACTGTGCACAAGTAGGTTAAATGACGTTTTTCTCAAAATCTACCCGTGCAACCTAACTTAAACATTCAGTACTGAGAAGATCGTTCTGAGAAATTGGCTCAGATTTAACATTCATGCAAAGCAAAACAAAAATCTGTGAGGCAGAGTTTTCGCAAACTAAGGCTCGGTTCATAACTGGATTTTCCCCTATGTCGAGTTCAATTCAATTAAGTGCTGCACAAATGCCACTGTCGATTCATACGTCGCACTTTTGTCGAACCACTTTTTCAGATTTAATGCTGTCGGTTACATATGTTGGTCAGCGGAAATGTTTTAGACGTAGAGTATTCGGACCGAGATACTGAGTGACGAAGGACTTAAATTTTTGCGAAAAATTATCCGCCGATGGAACGAGGAGGAGACATTGCAGCAGTTTGTTTCGCAATATGTTCAGGTTCCGTTGGGACGAGAATGGCCAAGTTTCTTCTTCTTCGGTGGGACCAAATTTACGCATGCTCAATGTATTAACATAATGTATGAATTAGATTCGACACGACAGAAATTCGGTGTCGCATCTCTGTCGGATAGCGAAATTTAAAAGCCCAGTAGAACGTGAGGCAGAAATGAGACGTATGAACCGGGCCTAAGTAAATGTGAAATCAAAATTTCTCAAAATCTGTTTTACAAATTTTTTGTAAAATTTTGGCTTTAAACGCGATTCATCCCTACAAATCAACTGTGAAAACTTCATCATAGGTTTTACGGTAGATTTTCGAGAAACTGTCCATCAAAGACCTGCTTTTACAACCGTGGACGGGAATTGAATTGCTCGTGCCCTTTATTTAAGCGCGCGCTCATTTGACGCCATGTCTTGCGTGCGAGAGAGCAAAAGTAAATTTGAGCTCTTTTACTGGTTGTTTATTGACCATTTTTTCATATTGTATTGGTCTTAGGCTTAAACACATGTTTGAACGGAATTTGAAGCTATCGCTTAGTATGTCAAAGTGAGCTAACGCCTTTCGAGTGCTGAGGGAGTTGTCGTTTATTCGTAGGGTTACTTGTGTCATTTTTCCACTTACAATAATACTGACGTCTGGCAGGCAATCGTAGTGCAAGCTACTGAGTCGGAAAAACTGTTGAAAGCCTTCTTAAGAGCAAAAACTTTACTCAGGATCACTTCGAAATATCCTAATGACAATCCTAATAGCCAAATCCTCTGGGGACGACATTTTCAGCAAAAAAACATTTTTAACCGTTCAATCAGCTTTTTTTGGCTACCATGATGCTAAATGGGCCTAAGTTTTGTTAAAAAACCTCTTTTTTGACCAAAAAGATAGATTTCCTTAGGATTAGGTAAAAAAATTGTGCAATATTTCAATTCGGTGTATGCGCATAAGCCAAAATTTGGACCTTTTTTGCCATTACCCGTTCTCAATTATTTTTCTTGCCCTTTCCCTTTCCTTTTTCTCGTTCTTTTACTCTCGCTAACTTTTTCGTTGCACATTCTTTCTGGCTGCTGTAAAAAGTTGGGTGTTAATTATGGCCAAAGCCTAGAAATGGACCTTGATTACAGGCATAGTGGTCCATTTTACCACCATTTCTTGCACTTAAACGGACAACATCATTTTTCAATTTACTACCTCAGAATATGGTCGATATCCCAAATTAACTGTTGTACGGAAAGGTCTATCCTAGCTCTACCATCCGCTTATTACGAACATCTGGTAACATTTAAATTGATGACGTCACAAGTGGTACAAAGAGCATTACCATAAACTACACATATATGTGTAGATGGTACCCAAAGGGTTAACAGTAAGTGGAGACGCTCGCTCCGACATACAAGGACCAGACGCCAACTGGATCCAGCTGCGCCTTGTTATAGCGTACTTCTCAATAAAACGTTGACGTACAAGAACGTAGCCTGTGTACGGCCACCCCCTCCCCTAAAAAAAGTCGCGGAGAGAGAAACAGGATTAGCGACGCCGCTACATAGACGTCTCTCTTTCCTATGTTTTTCAGGGGAGAGGTTGGTTGAACACTCGCTAACTAGGAGCAGGAGACAAACAACATTTCGAATTCTCTGACCCTGACCAAAAGAACTTTAAACGAGACTTCAACATATACTAGGGGAATAGTTTCACCATTCAGTGTGATCAAACGGCAGCTAAATGGCAGAAATAACCATGAAAAGTAACTAATGTTTGGAGGAGGCCGGGAGAATCACCCTCGGCTATAGGAAAAGAAAGAAAGAGGAATGGATGTCAGAACACTCTCGGCCAATGTGGCTGAAGAGAAGAATATAAAGAAGCGTCCAAATGACAACAACAACCAAAGCTTCGAGAAAGAATTAGTCATGAATACAGAGAAAATTAAATAGAAAATGAAGAGAAAATGAAAGATAGCAAGATATGATAAACATGAGTATTTAGGGAGACCAATACGCCGGAGACTGAAAAGGGGTAGAGCACAAAGCATGAAATGAGCTAATTTCTAAATTCATGGTTAATAATAATGAGAAAAGGTTTTTATTCAAAGTTAATTTCCCCTTCTCCTTTCGCCTTCTCTTCTGATGACGGTTACTGAGTGCTTTTTTCCTTGTTCTAGTCTGCCTACTGTTGTTTATCTTGTCACCAACAGCAGAGATAAACGTCTGCTTTTTTGCCTATCTGCAACAGCACCTTTCCAAGAGTGCAGTGCACCACCACGTTTAAAGGTATCTTTGAATCTTATACGAAAAAAGCGACAGATCATTCTAAAGGTTTGACTGTTTATCACAGCGAAGTGCTCTGAATGGTCGTTTTAATTTGGCATACGAACAGCACGACATATCTACAGCAGTCTGTTTCTTATGAAGGTGATTTTAATGTCTGTAGTTTTAGCACGATCCAAAACTTCATCATTTGTGACGTTTTATCTCAATTGATCTTAAGAATGGATCTAAGGTGCAATTATTAAATGGTTCTAAGTAGTATGAAATGATGGCCATCGATATACGATCAAGCTCTTGCTTCCATCCGTTACTAGAGGGACAACACATTGATTATATTGTTTAAAATTTTGTTTTTCCTGTCTCGTCAATTAACTTGCAATCTTTGGTGACATAGCGGCCAAGATATTTGAAAGGAACTACTTTGTTCAAGGTAAGTCCATCTATATAGAAGTCAGCTCGTTAATCAGCAATCAGAGTCTCGTTTTCTTGATGATAATCTGGAGACCCACCTTCTTTAACGGACGGCTATAGACAGAAGCATATTACTGGATATGGCAAGATCGTCTGCACACTAGGCTTCTGTTAAATATTTAGTGAGTATCTTTATCTTATGTGATAGATTTCAAGCGTCAAACCTAAGTGCTATATGATAGACTGATGTTCATAAGAGCGAGGTGC
>CM042747.1:32376072-32393572 GCA_022496165.2 Catalaphyllia jardinei
GTCCTCCTTGGAACTGCATACATTCTTAGGAGGACCCCATCCATAAACCTAGGGCAGTCATAAGTCTGCTTGATCACTTTATGGATGGGGTCCTCCTAAGAATGTATGCAGTTCCAAGGAGGACGGTCTTCTGTAGCTCTGTTATTATCATTATCATTATCGTTATCGTTATCATTGTCACTGTCATTGTCACTGTCATTGTCATTATCGTTATCGTTATCTTTATCATTATTATTATTATTATTGGTATTATGCTGGAGAGGTTCTTGTGTGGAGTCGCGCAAGATGGCGGCCATCCTACAAATAATAAGTTGAAAGAGACATGCAGCCTTGGTTGACCGTGTACTTCTTTGTTATTGGACATCCATGTTATGATCAACTGACACCTGTCAAAACAAGGTATCTGCTGACCAGTATCACGTGACCATATCCCGGGCTCAAGTCTACAACTCATCGAGGTCACGTGTTTTTTTTAAATTAACCGCTGACCAAAAGCTGTTTTTCGATTTATCGCGGGGTCATGTCAGGTTAACTTGTTGAAAACAGGGCAGGATTGTTCGGAAGCCGGTTAACGCTAGCCCAGGATTAAAAATTATGCGAATTATAACTTTTTCAACTATTCAATTTTTTTGCTGCTTTGTTTTGTGTATATGTTGATTATAAAACTCATAACAGAAAACCAATTAATAAACAGAAAACCTCACCGTAAAGTTACAAAACTCAAATAAAATTTCTACCTTTTCCTGGGTTAGATTAATCGGGCACTGAACAACCCGGCCATGAAGCTACGCTTTTAGGCTGGCCTAAATCTATATATTAATTCTACCTGGAGTTATGAAAACTGGGTCGGCAAACATTTATTGTAACTTTTCACAACTTCCCCTGTCTAAAAGCTTTTTTACTGTGTTGTTTACTTTGTCGTTTTTTTGGCTAGTTTTGTAGTTAGGGATTCTTGTAGAAGTGGATGTAGACAGAATTACTATCTTACTCCCCCCCCTCCCTCCCTTTTTTTCGTTCCTACCCGCTATTCTCTCTTTAATACAAGTAACAGCTATCTGAAATCAGTGCGCGCCTAAAGCTGGTTTCGGTGCCGTTTAGCTGTTTACTTTTAGATACTTTTAGAGACCTTTAGCACCGAGTTTTCAGAGAAAACCGCGAACCGCAAACCGCGGTTTGCGGTTCGGCGCTCGCCGTTCGCGGTTTGCGGGAACGTTGATTTTAGCAAGGCGTTCCTGGTTAAGTGGTAAAAGAACTGGATTGTGGGTATTCCCGTGGAAAATTAAAACTTTGTTGGTGAGAAAAATGGCTGCTGCTGCAAGACGAGATTTTAACGATCTTTAAACCGTAATTTCTCACCAAGACATCTCCGACTCTTCTGAGGACTAATCAGACGAAGATGATCTCGACACGCTTGTCCTTTTCTCCACGTTTCCTGACAATAAGAGCGATTTTATAATGAAAAACTTTGAAGATCTGACTAACTTCGAGTGCAAGGAGATGTTTAGGCAAGTGCTTTCGACATTTTACTGAATCAGTCATGTTTGTTTTTAGATTAACACCTTTTTTTCTCTCTGCAAAGGTTTGAAAAAGATGACATGTACCGGCTTCTAGATGCCCTTGACATACCAGAAAATTATATCTGCTGTCAGAGGACGAATGCCCCTGGAATAGAAGCCTTTATGATACTTTTGCGAAGGTTTGCCTACCCAAACAGATGGTGTGATCGTGTTTTCCTGTTTGGGAGGTCATCATCTGAGCTCAGTCTGATATTTCACAAGGTATTGTGACTGGTGTTTCATTTATCAAATCTTAGGAAATTCATATAATTATATTTCTTTCTCAGCAATTACGTTTTTCTATTTATTTGTTCTTGCTTTAAAGAGGACTAAGAAATTGTGCTATTTAACAATTAGACTACGAGCCCGAGTTTTCTACGAGCAGATAGTCAACGAGACGCAAACTATCGCTCGTAGAAAACTCGGGCTCGTAGTCTAATTGTTTTAGTACAATATTTACCGTAGTCTTAGTGCATAACAAGAAAAAAAGGTGAAGAAACGCGTAGCTAGAAAAGAACTGTTTTATTACGTTACATCAAGTTCAAACGTGATACGCGATGTGCACTGATGCGTAACTGTTTTCTATCAGCAGATAGAAAACGGTAATATAGACAATCAAATTCACGGATACGCAATAGACTACGGCAAATTTATACCAATTAGAATTGTGGCAGTGTTGTAGGCTAATAACCGCCCTCCGCCATTTTTCTTTTAAAGCATTTGTAGTATTATGCAATAGAACCAGAGCTCCTAATGTTCTGGCCCTTTTTTGTAGATTGTTGACGACATTTCTTACCGCTTTCGCCACCTCCTGAACTCTATAGATCTGTCTTGGCTGGATCCTGCCCTTTTTGCTGAAGTCATCCATAACAAAGGTGCCCCTCTTGAACAATGCTGGGGATTCATCGATGGCACACCCCGCCGAATGGCACGCCCCACAAGAAACCAGCATGTCATGTTCAGTGGACACAAGAGAGCGCACTGTATCAAGTTTCAGGTATCATACCATTCAACTTTTAGTCCCCTTTTCTGGTATGGGCTGAGTAGATTCTCATTTGTTTAAAATTTGTATTTTTATTTTTTCTAGTCCGTCCAAGCTCCCAATGGTTTGATTGCAAATATGTTTGGGCCAACAGAGGGCAAGAGGCATGATGCCTTCATGCTTTGAGTGGGTGGTTTAGCTGAGAAGCTCGGACGATTTCAGAGGCCTAATGGGGAACCTTACGATGAGGAGCAAATAAGTTTAGTGTACGATGATTGGTAACCTGGCCTTCGTTGAAGGCGGACGTGTTATTGCTAGCTCCTTTAGATGAAAATTCAAAACTTGTAAAATAATGTAATCAACGAAGGCTGCTTGGCTTTCATTCGCTCAAATAACATGGGAAAAGAAGACGCCCGAGCCGATAGTCGCAAGCGGTTAAGAGAAAGCGGCTCACAGACTGATGGGGAAGATGCGTTCGACGAAACCGACGGCCATTGTCGTGGCAAACTAGATGAAGTCAGTGAAAAGCTTGACAAAGTGCTAGCAAGACTCGACGAGTTAGAGGCTATGCATGGTAGAGTGGTAGAATTGGAAAAAGAAAATAAAAGTTTACAAGAAAGCCTGATCACCGCTCAACAAGACATCGTCGACCAAAAATTGTTATCAACCGCCACGTGTGCAACACTGGAAACCCACGCAAAGAATCTGGAAGACCTCAATGCTAAAATAAAACATCTTGAGTGCCGTAACATCAAGTTAGAAGCATACACAAGACGTGAAAATCTAAAAGTGTTTAATGTTCCAGAAGGAAGAGGTGAGTCAACTTCTGCTGAAGATCAATTAAAAAAAGTGATGCGCGATAAACTCAAGATCCCAGAGGAAGATATCGAACAAATCCAATTCGAACGCGTTCACCGCATCCCTACTAAGAAAAATACCAGTCAAGGACAGAACTCCAAACCTAGGCCTATTATAGCTAAATTCAGCTTCTTTCAAGACAAGGAGTATGTTTGGTCTTTTGTTAGAAACTTGAAAAACACTAACATTTCAATTGCGAATGATTTCCCCCGGGAAATTGATGAAATACAGAAAACGTTATATCCCATCTTAAAAATGGCCAAACAGAGAAAGCAAACAGCCTATTTCAAAGTTGATAAGCTAATTATAAACGGGCAAATCTACAGAGGTGAAGAAACAACCAATCTCCCATACTACGGTCTCATTATGGACACAAGAAACAGCGGAAACCAAAGCCAAAGCGGTCACCGCGCGACAGCACATCGATAGTTAAATTTAGTTTAAGGTTTATGTGTGTAATAAGTGCTAAACTATTTAACCCTTCTTGTTTAATTAGAAATGTGAATGCTCGGGAAACTTCTTACTTCATATGTTACTGTATGTTTTTTTGTAGATCAACAATTTGTTTTAGGCGAAGATTATCGGTTTATATGTACTATACTTTCTTGCACTCTGCTACACCATTGATTTCATTTTCGTTTTATATGACTTCTTCTATAATACCACTTCCCCGATTCAGCTACAATGACCGATCGTTCTCTTAATCTACTATCTCTCAATGCGAGGGGACTCAGCAATTTCAGGAAAAGGCGAACAATTTTCACGTGGTGTCGAAAACGAAACTCGGATATAATATTCCTGCAAGAAACTCATTCGACATTGTCAACACAGTTAAAATGGAAAAACGAATGGGGTGCAGAACTTATTTGCTCCCATGGGAGCTCAAACTCTCGAGGTGTTGCAATCTTGATCAAAAAAGGTCTTGACTGCGTTATTCACTCTCAAATTGTAGATACATCGGGAAGGTATATCGTTGTTAAAGCCGATATCAAAGATAAAATGTATCTTCTGGTAAACATTTATGCACCAAACAAAGACGAAGACATCATTAAATTCCTCAAAAATGTATTAACTAAGCTGCAGACCGAAAATTTAGATTCAGAAGAAAATATAGTGATTGGAGGTGATTTCAATTGTCCTCTGAATCCTACACTGGACAAAAAAGGTGGCATAATGACGCCTAGGAAATGTGTGATAAATTTCATCAACGAAGTCCAAAGTCAATTAGATCTTGTAGATATATGGAGAGTTAAAAACGCGCAAACTAAAAGTTTTACCTGGAGTCAACAATCTCCGCTGATATTTTGTCGCCTTGACTATTGGTTGATTTCTAACAATTTACATGACTGGGTCAAAGCCACAAATATAATCCCCGCCATCAGAACTGACCATTCGGCTATTTATTTAGAATTTGGGAATGTGGACAAAGAGGCTAAGGGTCCTGGGTTCTGGAAGATGAACACCTCCATATTGGAGGATGATGAATACATTGATGACCTTACAAAAATGGTACCAATTTGGATCACGGAAGGCCGAAAAGAACTTTCCGACCACCGTAACACTTGGGACTGGATAAAATATAACATAAGAGCTCATGCTATAAAATATTCCAAAAAGAAGGCAAAGGAGAGAAACGAAAGAGGATCCAAACTTGAAAAAGAATATACTGAAGCGAAACAGGTTTTCGAAACGAACCCCAATGATTCGAATGGCGACAATTTAAATGCGGCTAAGGATAAGCTCGAATCATTTTATGATGAAAAAGTCAACGGAATAATAATCCGTGCCCGAGCACGATGGCATGAACACGGCGAGAAAAGTACCAAATATTTCCTTAACTTAGAAAAGAGAAATCATGTAAAAAAGCATATAAGGAAACTAGTAATAAGCGGCGTCGTAAAGACGGATCCCTATGACATTCTTCAAGAACAAAAACGTTTTTATCGAGAGTTATACAAAAGTTCAAATAGTGATGCGGAAAACCGTCAGAACATTGTAAAGTTTCTAGAGAATTTGAATATACCTCAATTAACCTAAGAACAAAAGTTGACCTGCGAAGACAAAATTTCAGCTGAGGAATGTTACAATATCCTCGAAAGCTTTCAAACCAACAAAACTCCTGGGAATGACGGAATTCCTATAGAATTTTACAAAGTGTTCTGGCCTCTAATAAGCGATCCTTTTCTTAAATGCGTGAGCGAAAACTTTGAAAAAGGTGAAATGTCTTGTTCTCAAAAACAAGCGGTAATTACTCTAATAGAAAAAAAAAGGAAAAGATCGTTCATATATTGAGAACTGGCGTCCAATTTCTTTCGTAAACGTTGACACAAAAATTATGTCTAAAGTGATCGCCACTAGAATCAAGAATGTTCTTCCAAACATTATATACCATAACCAAACTGGATACGTGAAAGACCGATATATCGGCGAAACAATTAGATCAGTTTTCGATATTATGGATTTCACTTCAAAAGAAAGTATTCCGGGACTAATGATATTTATTGATTTTGAAAAGGCATTTGATAGCGTAGAATGGGAATTTCTTCTCTATTGTTTGAAATCCTTCAATTTTGGCCCTAATTTTATCCATTGGGTCCAAACGTTCTACAGAAAAATACAAAGCTGTGTGATAAACAACGGACTTTCATCTGAATACTTTAATCTTGAACGTGGGGTACGGCAGGGGGACCCGCTCTCTCCTTACCTCTTTGTAGTTACTATAGAAACATTAGCAATCGCGATTCGACAAAATAGAGATATCAAAGGTATCTCTATTGGGAATGAGGAGACAAAAATTCTTCAATACGCAGATGATACGACAGCAATACTTGCCGACACAAGCTCTGCTACTGCTCTTTTTAGGTTGTTAGATGATTTCAAGATTGTCTCTGGCTTAAAGATTAATTGTTCCAAAACGGAAGCTATGTGGATAGGTTCTTCAAGGAACTGTAAAGCTCAGCCTTTTGGAATTAAATGGCCTAACGAACCTATAAAAGCTTTAGGAATTTATTACACATATGATCAAAAATTGCTTCTTGAAAAGAATTTCATAGAAAGATTAGACAGTATTAAAAACCTGACTAGAATTTGGTCCTCCAGAGGACTTTCTATTTATGGCAAAATTACACTTATCAAATCTCTATTAATTCCGAAATTTGTTTATGTGTCATCTTTATTACCTACCCCAAAAGAATTTGTAAGTCAGTTAAACCAGTTATTATTTCAATTCATTGCAATTATGATGTTAATATCCTTCCACTGAATATTTCTCTGTTCTATCTAGAATTACTGCAGTGGTGGTCAGAATTTAGAGATACGTTCTCTTCAGAAAAAGACTGGCGTTATATTCTTTGGAACAACAAACAAATACTCATTAACAATAAAACAGTTTATTATAAAAGCTACTTCGAAGCTGGTGTAGTTCATATCAGTGATCTATTCTTTGACTTAAATAACAAAGATTCCTTTTCCTTAGTTTCTAACAGGATTTCTAAAACTAATTTTTTAGTTTGGGCAGGTCTTCGGCACTCCATTCCTTCCATTTTAAAAAATTGTACTCATAAATTAACAACAGATGAATTTTCTCTAAAAATTGACGATAATATATTTGATGTTACTAAGAAGAAATCTAAAGACTATTATACTTTACTTGTAAGCAGAAAGGCTCTCTTTCCAACTATTGTAAACAAGCTGCAAAATGAATTTCATTTCACACTCGAGGAAGTTAAACAAATTTTTATGATCCCGCATAGTGTGGCTCTTGAAACATATGTTAAGGCATTTCAATACAAAATTCTTAACTCCATTCTCTATACTAATGCTAAACTTTACAAAATTGGCTTTAAATTGAATGATTCGTGTTCATTTTGTTCATCTGAACCAGAAACGCTATATCACTTCCTATATCTCTGTCCTTTCTCGATAGATTTTTGGCGTGACTTCGAAGTATTCTGGCACCAACTTTTAAAGGAAAACATTAGACTTTCGTTTCAAGATATTTTAGTTGGAATAATTCGACAAAACTCCCCTTCTGTTAAGCTTCTAAACTATCTAATTATGATTGGGAAATTGTACTTGTGGGATTGTAGAAGAGGTCAAATTCTTCCGAATATACACGGATTTAAAAAGAAAATTGCTGTAAAATATGAAACGGAAAAATATATTAGTCTGCATAGTAAAAAAACAAAGGATCTCTTTGAAGCTAAATGGATAGTGTCGCCTCTTGTTAATGCTTAACTATTTTAAAGGTTTTAATATGCATTCACTTTCTGTATGTAATTACTATATTATTTGCATTATACTTTGTAAACATTTCTAGTCTGTTTTGAATTTTGTAATAATAATAATATCAGTGTTAATTTGTTGTATTATATTATTAGTATTAGTAACACTAGTTATATTAGTTGTAACATTATAATCATGTAGGTAATTTAATAATTTACTGTATTGATATCAATTTGTTTCAATAAAGAATTATATCAAAAAAAAAAAAAAAAAAGGGGGAAGTTTAGTGTACGATAGCACACATCCTTGTTAGACTCTCCATCAAGAGGCTTATGCAACCTATAAAATTTTCTGTTCTGCGGGGTCCCATCAGAAGTTGCACCAATCACCCACAAACCTCACTTGTTGAGAAGTGTGCAAAGCAAACTTCAGTTCTGTGCACATACCATGCACAAGAAAGATCAAGGCATTAGGTGCAATCTCATCTGCCTTCTCAAGGCCGGTTAAATTCCAAGTCAAGCTCCAAGATCTCTGAAGCCGACAAGTTCACCAGTCACTTTATCCAGCACAGAATTAGTTTGTATCTTCGTTTCATCAAACAATAAGACAACATATCTCTGAACATCAAAGTAAGAGTTGCTGATTGTCTTAAGTTCTTCAATCACTTTGCCATTAAATCCCCTCTGTGGCTTTATGGCATTTCTATAATCCTTCAAATGCCTTTGACTTTGAAGTGTCAAAACTCCACTATTCCTCAATTCTTCATAGCATGATGGGAATTTTGATGTTTAAGACAGGCAGAAACGGATAATCATTGGATGATAACGAACACCTGTCACACTACTTGAGAACAGTTTCTGTTGTTGTAGCCAGAAAAGGCTCATAAATGGAGTAATCTCGTTGTTTGCTGAACTCAAAAGTTTAGCAAAGTCATTACTTAGTTCATGATCAACATTAATGCTAGATTTCTGGAGCTCACTACGCATTTCACACAGTTCTCGTTCAAGTTCAGAACATCTCAACCTCGGTTCTTGGAGAGTAAGCTTGAGTCTCACTGGATCTGTTTTAGACACAGGTGCTTTCACATGTGCTGACTTGGTTAGACGCCTCTGCTTTGCCTTCTGAGCAGCCCCAGTATGTATCGCATAATCATTGCATCTATCGCACACTGATTCTTGGCTATACAACACACACCCTTTAGCCCTCCAATATCCTTCATGTGGGAACTGCTCTGTCTCTGAATCATCTAAATCACAACGTTTTGGAATGACATGATGGAACAGTTTGTAATGAGTATTGTCTGCTTCCACACCACAACAAACAACATAGTATTCCAGTTCAGCTATCAAATTGGAGATTGAAATGTTCCCTACAGAACGCCGGTATTTCACATATACAGGATGATCTTCTGGTAAAAAGCAGCCGTAAACTTTGACGGTAAAACTCAGACTGTCGTCCATTATAATTTAAGTCTTTGGCAAAGATAGGGGTCGACCATCTTCTTAAGAACAACTTAATCTTCAAGTGATTTAGTGTTCCACTGACTTAAAGATTTGATCCTCTTAAGTCTCTGAGGAAACTCAAGCAAACGTTTGTAGCAATGTTGATTAGTTTGTTGCATTTCCTCTATAATAACTGGACGACTTTGTCTTGCTCTTGGTTGTGGCTTCGGTGTCTCGTGGCTCTTTCTTGGCATGTTTACTTTCGGAATTGCTCCAAATCCCGGTCTCTTTTTCGTCATCTTCTCGGAGTGAACTGCAAGATAATTAGTCATTTTACATTAATTCAAGATTCTCACTCTGCAAAAGCGTGCACTCGCCTAATTTTGCTTTGCCAGCAAAAGATCTCATGCCATCCCTCTTTTTGTTGCTTCCAACATCCTACCTGTTAATATGCTCTACTTTGAAACAGTCTCAACCATAATGCATGATGTTTCTACTCATTCTACACCTAAAAATATTCGTGAACTCTTCATACATTCATCTGAAGTTCATGCCTACAACACGCGTTTGTCGTGTGCAGCTAATCTTTTTGTACAGAAATCCAGATTGCGTATAAAAGTTACGTCTTTTCCTGCGTTTGGTACGAGATTGTGGAATTGTCTACACCCCGATTGGGGTAAGCTTACAAAAAGAGCATTTAAAAGGAAAATTCATAAGTTGCTTGTAACTGTACTTGAAATTGAGGACTATTATGTTGATGCCCATTCTCTAAAACTGAACTTAAACACAAGTAATTATTATACACAATAGCTTTCAAACTTGCATTTAGCCGTTTATCTACTTTACACCTCTCAATTTGCTTTACCTTTTTACTTTTGTGCTTAATTAACTATTAATATGTGTGTATGTTTATTTACTTAGTAGCTGTTCGGTAAATATGACTATAATTAGTACAACCCGCCTAGATTAGCTATGCTATAAGCGGGTGTTGTAGATATTTAAATTATTTATATTATGTTAATTCCTGTTATTTTTTATTGAAATTTAAATTAATGTAATTAAATTAATGCAATGTAATGTAATTAATGTAAAATTAATAATTAATACATTGTAACCTATTAATGATTTTTAGAACGGTCAATAAATCAATCAATAAAGTTATAAAGTTATCATATGTTACTAACATAACAGTTGAAAAAGTGACAAGAATGAAATCGTAGTAATAAAACGGCAAATATAAGCAAGTACGTATGACATGTTTACTCATCGAGTATGTTGGCATGTGCTTCGATTTACTTACATATTTCGATGTCTTCTGCCGCGAAATGTTTTTCACATGTAAACACATGGTCTTTTACTAATAGTTCTTTAAAAAGACGATCCAGATCTCATGATCGAGTGATCTGTTGGAGCCATTCATCTCTCCATTTCTTGTGAGCTTCATCCTTCGGCGCAGGAAGTTTCCATATGCCGATGCCTTTCTTCCGTCTACAGGACCCACGTCCAAGAATCGCGCAGTTTTCACCAGGCATTATTGCACTGGGATTGTTTTCAGACAGATCGAGGTTACATTAAACTTTTTTATGCTAGAATAATGGTGATAAACTTTTCTTTTGCTCTGAAATACAACAGCTGTAGTGTTCTGACTGTGCAGGGTCAATACCACGTGACCACGCAAAAACCATAACAATAACATGTCCCTTTGAAGTTTGCCGGGTTTCATGACCAGTCCCCTCCATTAACTATGGTTAATATACTAACAAAGCATCTAATACTGCAACGCTGACCAAGCTTCTAAACATACTAAATAACAACTAAGGTCTCAGAATAAGAAATGCGTCTTCATCAGTACACAATCACGAATCTTTTTCACAACGGAGAGGTGACAATATTCCTTCTGCAAGCTGAAAAATATGAATTTATTAGCTGTGAAGTAAACTTAAACACAGGGCAATTATGATGGACTGTTCGAAGTGTTCTGCATGCCCGTTGCATTGATATTACCATGCCTTCTTTTGTTTTAAGTATTCAAAACACAAGAAGGCATGAACTCAGTGAATAATCAAGATCGGCAGCAGTTTGGTTATCTGTAACCAGCTTCATAAACGTGGTCAGTTTTGTTCTTTATTTGAATCACTTTACAAATCAAAACCTTATCTATTACACTTTATATAATAACCCAAGTTATTCTCGCATTTTGATTGGTTCTCGCCTATGATCTATTAGAGGACAGATGCACGATTGACGTCATCATTACAAAGTTTTTCCCTCTGCCATTTTAAAATGGCGGAAAGTTTTGAGAATTAGGATAATATTTTACGTGACTGGGCAAGAGATAAGGTACAAAAAAATCTTGCCGAGGCATTGAACAGGTTCGAGAAGCCAGAAAACGAAAGATAAAGCCGTTTTTTTTCAGAAAATGATACAGAAATAATTTTCTAGGAGCCTCAGTCGGCAGCCGAGCTAGACTAAATCGCGCACAAACTTGGTCTTGGTAAGCTGAGAACCACTGCTTTATCTCGAAATTAACAAACCCGATAAACAAAATGTTTCTGAGATTAATTTATTTTAAAAATTCAACTTTTCCCAGTGTCAAAACATCTGTTGACACACTGATTGATGTCAGGAATGATTGAAACATCAAAACATTACTTCTTAAAATCGGTCAAATAAAATACATAACCTTCCTTTCTGATGCGAATGTTCCTGTCCGTTTCAGGGAACAGCAGCGAGCTACGTATAGCTAACCACAGCTCACGGTCAACAGTATTGCAGCTAAAATGTGTGTCCCACACTATATCAACCACAGAAGACAAACATTTTCACCGTCATTTACACTCCTTTCATTCAAAACTCGAATCAAATCGGCCTCTAGGCTGACCGCAACCACAAGTTTTCCGAGGGTATTTTTTCAACTCCTGTAATTTTCAAGGCAACGTCCAAGCTTTTCAGCTCACAGGGCTGCTCCGATGACAAAAACTCACTTGATTTTTCCAGCATTTTCTTCAAGATTTGTAGATTTCGCAGTTCGATTCTGCTTTTGCTGTAAGTTTTCATTCAACGAGGAGCGACGCTCGAGTCAGGTTTGACAGTGGCGTCATTTTTATCGACCAATTACAGTTCTTTGCTACGCATAGCAACTAATGAAATTGCTTCATTTTGTATAGATCATAATGGCTTTTTTCGTGCAAAGGCGGGGCAAAAGGCCGGCTTTCGCCTTATGTTGAAATATTTTGACAAAAACAAGGCTTTTCGTTATTATATAAAACAAATAGATTCCATGTTGCTGTGCGTGTGATTCAGTAATAGATCACAGAAGACGTCAAAATGCGGTAAGAACATCAGTGACACACTCGGCTACGCCTCGTGTGCCACTTTTTTGTTCTTACCACATTTTGACGTCATCTGTGATCTGTTACTGAACAGACGCACGGCAACATGGAATCTATTTGTTAAATATTTTTCTTGAGTAGGTTTTTTACTAGCTAAATTTAATTCATTCCTGCTACAGTTCGCGTCATGAGATGCGGGGCAGAAACACTGATCGAATGCGGTTCATCTTGCTGAATATGATATAGCCGTAGTTTTGATGGACTGGCATTTTGTACAAATATAAGGTCCATTTCACACACATAAACACACACACTCACACCTAGGAGATGATAAGAAAAAACAAAAACAAACAACACAAACAAAAATAAAATAGATAACACAAAGGTTCAGTGTGCTAACACCTTAATTATTACCATCGGTACACCTTACACTGAGCAGCTGAGCTTTTCAATGAACGTTCGTTGAAATAACGAGGCGATGCATGCTGTACCTCGCAGTAACCTTTGCCCATAGTGGGTTCATTGGCCATGTTCATGCAAATGTAGAGATGTATGCAGGAAAAAAAATTGACTGACTTCCGTTGCGGTTTATTTTCTGACGGTAAAAATTGAAATGAACACTGAGGAAAACAAACGCTCTAAAAAGCAGTTGCCAGCTTACGCTACATGAATGGTGAGCGTTTTTCGTATCCACTGTGAATCTGGTGAAGTGAATCTGGTTTGTTTCAAGCTTGACCTTGATCTAATGTTGTTTATGTTATCGCTTACACACGTAGCATACTTAACCCTTAAAACGCTTTTTACTGGTTACAGTTGTGGCTGGTACGAATTTTTTTATACCACTGCATCATCTAAATATTTGCCAACACAAAATAGCGTAAACAAGACATCAATATAACTACAGACGCCGAAAAACGTAACCAAGACCTTTTTGTTCACGTTCTTAAAAAAATGGGGTCAACACACCTGTTGGTCTTTCTTACTTAAATAGTTGAGAAAAAGCCTTTCCCCAGTTTTTATTTTATTATATTCGATTTTTCAAGTTGTCCTTTGGAATCTAAGTTGTGTCAGCCAGCACTTCGAAAAGTGTTTTTCGCTGTTCAGGTTTAAACTATGCTTTACTGATGTTCAAGTTGCTCTTCTGTATTTCGTAATTGAAGACATTATCTTGCATATGATAAAAATTGTTCTCTTGGTGAGGTGGTGAACGACGAGTAATAACCTTCGAACCCTCGTAAAACAAAAAGTAATTAAAATGTTTCTTAGGGTGTCCTTTCGGTCAAAAGAATACAATTGAATACAGTTTGTTTTTACGCTACATGAAACTTGCTAAATGCAAACTTTCTAAAGAGTGATTTTGATAAGAGAAGAGTTATGTCCAGAACAAATTTGTTCTTTGAATTGACGACTCGATCAAACAACTCATTCTTGCTGATTATAAGCAAAGATGGTGCCTTTTTGAACGTGAAATGGTTTAATTAGCTGAAACACTGGCTATTCGTGAAAAGCTTGAGTCCATAAATGCAAGGCTATATAAAGATCAATTTCAACATAATAGTCTCAAAATATCCAACAGCGTCATTTCCATCATAGGAAGCAAGGTGTATTCACAACCCGGCAAACTCGTCAGTTGTGACAAAGTGCGGTTCGTTCAAGCAGTGAAGTCGATCATCAAAGGTTAGCCGATTTGCTGATTTTTTTTCCTGACTTCACGTTCAAAAAATTCAATCAAGGCTTATAGTAAGGTTATAAAATTAAGATCGAAACTAGGGAGGATAATAAACACTTTCAAGTATAAACGCTAACAACAACGAATTTAAATCAACAATGCAGACCACCAATAACCATATTGGACTATTTGAAATCTCTTAAACTTTGCTCCACTGAACCTTTCCACTGAAGATAACTAGCAGAGACCAAGACTGTTGCGTGTACAAGTCAAACGAAGAAAAGCTGAGAAAGTAGAGAACGGGTACATTACAAATTTGCCTCAAATGTTAGTTTTGTCACTGGACTTTCGATGGGAGATCACATGTTATTTCACGTGTCATATTCACTTACTAAACGACGCCCTTCCGTTTGTTCAAGTTTGCACGACGTTGAGAGCATCCTACAAGAAAACTACAGTTGTGTTTTATGCGTACCAGTTTAGTTGATATGCTTTTCATATGGAAGGGATTTCATGTATTGCTGTTATCAATGACTTTCAATGCTACCTTCAGAAAGGAACCCGCCTTGAGCCAAACAGAAATATCTGGCAAGTATTAACTGATGAACCGCAGCTAATTAGCTAAAATATAAACAACTCGATGACATAGAACTTTCTGCTTTGTTGTCGCGCTGTCGGTGATTTATTAAGCCATTGGCTCAAACCAAGCTCAAAAAATTCGAAAAAGGAGAAATGTTACCCCAAAGTCAGAACGACTGCACCAAAAAGAAGTGCTTTTCACAAATCACACTGTGATTACAGTACTGTAGATCTCTTTCACAGTCACGGTTGAACGGTTTGAAAAGTTTAGCCTAAATTGTTCAATTTCGTTGTTTGTAATCCGTGTCAACAAGAGACTATGAGGTGAGAGAACCCATCCCCGTGCCCCATGATAATCTTTTTAAATCTATTTTAAGCTTCGCGCGCTATATTTAGTTTCATTTAGTTTCATTCCCATGACCGCGCGGCCATTGATCAATGCGAAGTTTTCCCACTTTTTTCAAAATCAAAGTTTTCAGATTCATCGACAAACTTGATGTCTACGACAGACGCCATTTTCTCAAAGTAGAACCATCAAGCTGAACAGCAAAGCGGTCATTACGTCATTACATTATTACAACTGACCAATCAGGTGTCTTTCCTAAAATAGCCTCGCAGCTTGACTACGAGCTAAAATTAGATTTAAAAAGATTATCATGGGAAGAGGCCCATGTATGGGGGATGGGCTCTCTCACCTCATAGTCTCTTGGTGTCAATCTTCTCCATCCTTAACCATCCTTGTGCCTTTATGGCTTATTAGTATCTCTTTTCTGTTTGTATATCTTTGTTAAGCATTATTTTTAAGGTTTCCTCCAATTTAGCTGTAGTTTTTTCCATGGTCAAAATAGCTCAAAATACCGCGACTGTGCTCCTTTAAAGATTAAAAGTTACAAAGTTTAAATTATTAATGGACTGATGGAATAGGCCTTTTTACAGTTGTGTGATTAGTTATCTAGCCATGAATGCAAGCGAGGCTGGAGTTGACCTTGCTTTGATACAGACCTCTCTGCTTTTGTCATGTCAATGCAATCTAGTTAGCAAAAGAATAATTTCATTTGAATGACAAAAGCAGTAAGGTCTGTATCAAAACAAGGTCAACTCCAGCCTCGCTGCCAACTAGAGGCTGGGTCTCTAAGTCGACAACTGTAAAATGGTCTTTTCGTAAAGTCTAACAAAATTCAAAAGGGAAGGCCATTATCCTTTGGCTCAAAAGCAAGGAAACTTGTCCAAACGCAACAAATGCACTTACCAGGGAAAAAGAAGAAATCCTGAAAAAAGAGATGCTGACTTGTTGACTGAACAAAACTTGGTGACTGGTGACCCAACATTTTTGTTTAAAGCAGAAATCTTCAAGTTTGCAAAGGATAAACGTTTGCCGATTCAAACTTCATCAAGAGGAGAAAATCTCCCATAAAGAAGATAAGTTAACTCCAAGAAGTAATACTTGGGAAAAAACTTGACAGGTAGAAAGCGCCAAGCATATAGAACAATAGTCATATAAAATTTGTGAACAAAATAATCGTACTATTCAAAACGACGCGAACGTATATAAAGCGTTCTTAGAGTCGTTATTTTCGCGGTCATAATTTGCATCACAGAGTAACGGTTTTGTGCACTCTTTCATCAATATCTTTTTTTCCTTCCGATAATTTTTTTTAATATTTTTTTAAGTTCATGAGGATAATATATATAGATTACTTACTTTGGAAAACGAAAGAGTGAGCGCAGCGAACGAGTGAGTTTTTCAAAGTTTTGCAACTCGTGAATAAAAATCCGTACAAAGCACTTTCTATGCTGTAATTTGTTTATTGTACACATAGCGAGAATTAAACATATCCTTAAAACCAGTTTTATTTTCTCCCGATAACATAAGCTTACATGTAGAACAGCAAAAAATTCAAGACTGATGTGAATGACCGAACGTAATAAAAAACAAATTCGCTTTCCTGTCCATCAACAAGCGGACAAAGAGCCTATACAAGCTAAAATACAATACGGGGAATTCGTATTTAAAACAAAAAGTGTGAAATCTTTTCGCTTGTCCATAACGGCGCTTCGTGCTCTGCAATGACAAATTCGGACTCCGTTGACTTACGCTGTTTATAGAAATGTTGAATGTTCCTCCTTGAATGTTCGCCCTTGAAACAGAGATAAGACTTGCTGAGGTGATTGTTGGCTGAAGCTGAAGTGCTAACGATCAAGTGTTGGATATATTCAGCTGCTGTTTCCGAAAGTGAACTAAAACGGGAAGCCGAAAACAAAAACTTCAAGAGGACGTTGATTTCTAGACCACGCTTCTGGAAAGCCATTTGAATGCTTTGCTCTGATTGGCTAAGCGATTCTACCCTGGGCGATGATTGGTTATATTTTTACATGTGAAGAACGCTATACGCGAAGTTGATTGGACGTATCGCTTTTTCACATGTGAAAATATAGCACATATAGAATTCTATTTTCAGGGTTATTATCTAAAATCCTCGCTATATATACATTAAATACACTTTAATTTTGCAATCAAACATATAGGTTTCCATGCTCTACACGCTTCACATCACAGATGGTAGCATGCTAGAGACTCTCTGATAACTGCTAAAATAAAGTCAATATTGTTTGATTTTACTTAGAAAAGTTAATCTTTTAAATTTCTTGCAAAAGGTCAACATTATTAAGAACCGTAACCCGGCGGCATGTCATCCGACCAGTACGTTTACTGTAAGTGTGACATTTTCTTTGCATCGTTTCTCATGCCAATGCCAACGCAAAAAAATCTTCTAAAATATAGATTTAGGCCAGCCTAAAAGCGTAGCTCCAGGTTGTTCAGTGCTCAATAAAGCTAACCCAGGAAAAGGTAGAATTTT
>CM042747.1:32403572-32412643 GCA_022496165.2 Catalaphyllia jardinei
TCCCAAATTTTATTTTCCGATTGACAAAATTGCTCGAGGATTATTGCACTAGTGGTTGAAGCGATAAAAAACGTTTATAGCCCAGGAAAAACCTCGAATATCTCAGAAGTTACTTGAGGCAGCTGCTCTAACATGATGAAATAGCTTTTAATCACGTCTGTGCTGAAATGGCCTTCTGCAACGCATCCGTCACAAATATTCCTTGATCTGTGTTCTAACAATTCCAAAACTCTAGAAGCGGTTGTATAGGGCTTGACCTTCTGAAACGGACTTGGTTGGGACTTTCTACTAGACTCCACAAAACCGTGTGGTTGATTTTCCACAAAAAAAAGAACTACTTCCACTACCTAAAAATTTGTCGCAACCATCGCCATTTTTCATACACGCAAAGCAGGCGCATACCAGCGGTTACTCACATCAAAATACTTTCTGCGGAGCATGCGCAAACAAAATGCCTCTATGCTGCAACGTCGTCGTTCGTCGTCATTGGGCGCACGCGCCCGTTATCCATGCCGCTAACCATTTTGACCATAGAAAAAGAGTTGCATGGGTTCCTATTTCTATGCATACGCGTGGTTCTGTTTCTATGTGGTGCTCCGCTTGGCGGCTCTTCGGGCCGCGGAGCTCCGCTACAAGTGTTTCCACCATGTCCACCAAACTTCAAGTTGAAATTATTTTTGGATTACAGCAACAATCACCTTTTACACTTTTTTGTGTATCTGATGCTATGGATAGCAGTTTTGTAGACTGATATCGATTTTATGTGCATATCAGTTTTTGTGGACTGATATCAATTTCATGTGGATATCAGTTTTTAAGTCACCAGCAAATTGTATACCCAAGCGCGCTCACATGGAATAATTGGTGAATATTCGCAATATCAGAGGTCTTCTTATACGTCTATACCTATGTTAAAATTTTAAAAGCTGGCGAGCCATGTATAAGAGGGAAAGCACTTCCTTTAAAACATTGTTTGTTGGACTCACATCACCACGTATCGCAAGCTGCCAAAAATTGTCAGGTTTGATTTATTCTTTTAGTATTCAGTTATTTGTTGTATACGCTATACTAGTTTACTGACCCGTGAACAAGCAAATGAAATTTCGTTGATGACGGAATAAAATAAAATTAAGGAAAGTTTCATGACAACAAATATGAGCTGGGAAATTGATGGACAAAAGTATCTCATTTTTGTATCTATATCCACCGCGTTTGACTGATTTTAAATCTAGTAAGACGGGTTTTTTTTTTCATATTTGTCAGTAGGGTTGTAAAACCACTGTGCCCTATGTTAATAACTAACATAAGCAAGAAATACTCAGCATTGAATCCACGTTATTCCTTCCTCACAGTTCTTCGATATTGTCCGGCGAATAAACTACTCACTTAGAAATCTTTATCAACTCTTTTTAATCGTTTAGCGTTAACATCTCAGCTCAAATGAGAAACATAGCTATCTATTTCATTTCTAGTAAGTAGTTACAAAATTACCTGTTTTTGTAAACGGGTTACGTACCAGTTCAGTAATTTGAGTTGATAGGGTATTTAACATTTTTCTTTCAGCACCTTGCCTGGCCAATGTTTACAAGGTGGGTCATTGATTTTAGAAAATAAGTTACTTGCTTGTTTATAAATCGGCTAATTTTAAATCTCTTATTATATACTTTTTTTGGAATGAAGAATTTCTAAAACATAAATCGTTGACATCGATCACTTTTATGCAAATTCAGTTCTTGGGATTATATCTCTAAGATAGTACGTGCGCTGTATATGTGATTGGCCGTGCAGTAGAGTACGGCCTGCTAAAATTTAATCTTTTTTTGTCGCCAAATTGTTGCGTGATTTATCGCCAAAATTTCTTAACTTATATAGCAAGTAAAAGTTTCAAGCTTTCTTTTACTCAAAATTGTGTACTAAAATCGTGCTAACGACTTAAAAACGATTTCAAATGGACTCGTTTTGCTTTCGACCTGCTTTATTCTCATGAATGGAAATCATTCCCGAACCCGTCAGACACACAATAGAATAAAATAATTACGTTATTTAAGAAATAGAAAACATGTACCATGTTTGTATCGAGTTATACCAACACGAGTGGAAGTTTGGGAGAACGAAAAATGCTGTGGGAACACGAGCCGCAGGCGAGTGTTTCCACATGTTGCGTGCTTTTGGCCACCTTGTTGTGAAGTGTTGCGATGTGTTGCGACATGTTGGGTGTTATTGGCTCAAATTTGAAAATGGTCAACTTTTTCACGCAACATTTGTGGATGTTGCATGATGTTGCTTGGCCAGGTTCGTTTGGGCAGGTTCGTGCAACAATGTTGCGTCTGGGCATACGAAATGGTTCGATGTTCACTTGCAACATGTCGCAACACGTTGCAACAGGATAGCCAAACGCGTGCAACTTGTTGCACCCAACAATGTTGCGATCTATTGCCTTCAAATGTTGCGATCCTTTGGCCGGGACTTGCAAATATTGGGCCAACAATGTTGCGTTGAGATGTTGCTACCGTTTGGTTCAAGAATTGGTTCATGCTTTTAGCTGTGCGTATATCGAGTAATGGATGCACTGGGGAAGTTTGGAGAGCACTCAAGAAGCTAGGGTTGCTCTCGGCTATCGCCTCGAGCAACTCTTAAGGCCCGTTTACACAGGCGATTTTTGTCGCGGCAAGTCGATACAATTTTTGTCGCAGCAAAATTGCATCGAGTTTCAAACATGGTCGAAACCCCTGCGATATCGCGGGGACAAACGCACTGAAAATTGCACCTGGGTTACACGCGCGATTTTGAAGTTGCACCTTAAAGCGCCACAAAAATTGCCTCTAGTTGCTGCGAAAAAAATCGCCTGTGTAAACGGGCCTTTACGCTTCTTTCGTGCTCTCCAAACTTCCCACGTACATCCATAACTCGATATACGCACGCTAAGCATGAACCAACTAGCCTCGTCTTCTCGTTTCGTACTGTAAGTTATGGATCCTTGTTTTCCCCTTCGATTGGCTTCGCTTCGCGCTTGGGCCATAAATGGATGTGTAAAATACTCGGTCTGTAACTTACGGTACGGACCTAGAAATCAGTTAGTAAGAGGTATGTAACTTTGCACTTTAAATTAAAATTTAACACTTAACATCTACTTTTAAAAGAGTCATTTTGTTGCATGCTTTTAGCGGGATCGATGGATATAACATAGATAGCGTAGAATGCCTGGACATCATTAATTATTAAATTCTCAACTTCGGATAATGCAATTCTAGCTTTCTGATTGATTCACTGTATCTCGGTTACCAGCCATTATACCTACGTTTGATTAATGCGCCAAATGTAGCTTGGCATAAAATTTTTTGTGGGAAGCCAAGCTCCGTCGACAAAAGAAGAACAAATGCGGTGAGCTGTCTACAGAAGAAATACAAGAAATTAGGGACAATGCCATACCAGTGACCACAAAAAGCCATAAAGTTCGGAATGAGAATATTCAACGGTATGTACCCGTCAGGTTTCCCTTACAATTTTCAAACATGAACATCGAAATTTTACGCATTCATGAAGATTACGTAACAACAACAACAATTTTTACGTTGATGTTACTGAATGGCTTGCTAGTCCTGGTGGCACCAAATTTTCGAACCAGGTAGAAGAAATGTCAAAAGAAGATCTGAATGTTTTTCGGAAGAGTTTTTGAACTTCTGCGAGGAATAAAGATGGCACAATGTCAGTTCATCAATGAAATCCATCTGAGAGCCGCCATTGATCGTTTCCTTCACTCGCTGTCACTCAATAAACCGTTTTCCACTATCTCTGACCACTCTTTTACTGAGGAAAATGAAAATAAAGCATAAGAGCATTTGCAAAAGACCTCAGAAAACCGGGCAACATTGCCGGCCTAATAGAGCCAATAAGAAAGGGTCAGAAACCAATTTTTCTATAAACAGATTAAGAAACTGTTCGACAGCGGTGAGCTCGGACGGCAGAGAGCAAAAATCCCACAAAACTACAGAGGACGACCTAGTTTTACCTCAGTCTCGTTTTTGGTCGACGAGGACAAGAGATTCAACGCCAGCTAACGCCAACAATTTTGTCCTTGCGAAAAATCCATCAAGTAGTTGAGTATTTTGAAGAGCTGAACCGAAGCATCGGCTCGAATCTTTACCAGCCACGAAAAACCATCAAGGTCTTGGAGATTCTGAAGATGAATCCGATGCTAAGATATTTTCTGGCCCTGACTCTGAAACTGGCCCGAACAATCATCTCCACATACCAGCTCAAACTGATGCGAAGGCAGCCACAGCAAGGGAACGCTGATACAGTTCTTGTCGAGAATAATTTTGACACAAAGCCTGTCACATGGCGATCAAAATTTCCCGCAGCAATTTTCTTTTAAATTAGACAGTGACCAACTCGTGTCAGAAACGCATGAAAATTGGGAGGTCACTGTATTTGTTTTCAGGTAAAGCGTTTTGTTCAAAGATGGTACTGTTTCCCACCATTCCTCCACTCAGCTTTAACTCTCCAGATAGTCATGCACACCTGAATTAGTAGAAAAATTTGATTTAACGTGAGAAGAAAAAGAGGAATATTGAACATTTCTTATATTCAGACTTTTATTTTAATAAACAGAATGAGTGAAGGAAGTGATCTGTGAAAAACAAAATTTGCTTACATAACGAAAATTGCTCGCAACTGAAGCTAAGTTTACACTAGAGGAGATTTTTCCGGATTCGTAAATGTTTCCGGATTCACCAGTTTTAGAGTATCCGGATTCTTATGAGTTTACGCAAAACTGAGGATATTCGGATTCCAGACCGCTTACACACGGCATCAACTCAAGGAACATTCATAATGAAATGGTTAACATGCTGTTTGTTGCCTCGACAACGAGAAACAAAATGCAGCCGAAAAAAGGCTAGGGGTAGTTTGAGACCGTCTGAAGTTTCTTTCCACTCCCAATAACACGCTATTGTTGCCAATCATGATTATGTTGTTCAACCAGGCAATTGTCCTGTTCTTATCCAGAATCTCCCAGGTCTTCGATCGTGCCATCGTCGTCAAGTCAACATTGCTTGCGTCGATAATTTTGGTGTCTAGGGAATATAGCATTACCTATTCTAAAAGATTGCCTGGACCTGTAGCAGAATGAGGGCAACCAGCGACCGCCATTAATGGCTATCGATGTGACTACGACTCTGACTACATTAATTGATCCGCCATTTGGTTCTACCGGGAGCTCAAAAGTTCGCTGCTGAAAAAGTATCAGGATTCGAGAGAAAATCGTTACACTACAAAACTCTCCAGATTCAAAGTTTCCGCTTTAAATTCCGGATTCAAAATCTCCGGAGACACGACCAAACCGAGGAGTTTATAATTCGGATTCGTCCACTTGTGTGTACATAGAAAACCCAGCAATCCGGTACTAAAACGTACCGGATTGAAAGCTTCCTCTAGTGTAAACCTAGTCCGAGGTATTACCCATCTGGGTCACGTGTAACAGTCAGTTCTGCAAAATTCAAATTTTTGTAAATCAGGAATATTTTCAGTGTCTGTGAAAAACTACCCCTTCAAAGGAAGCTTTAGAAGATGTCGAAATTGACAATTCAATTTAAACACTGGGATATAAAAATGGTACACGCTTTTCATCATGCAACAATCTGAATTTTCGTATGTAGATAATTGACAGCCGCTGGAGTCCTCCTTTGCACCTGAAATATGTAAGAACAAACGGGATATCTATGTATCAAATCACATGCAAGTGATGAAGACATTTACATTATGGGTTTAAATTAATTAGTTGGTTATATATACAGATTTTAGATTGCTGGAGATTTATCTATGTCATAGGCTTTGTAGTATATATAGTTTGTACATATATTTATTTATTTATTATATAGATATTTACATATTTATATATATCTACATACAAGTACATATAGTATATATGTATACATATATCTCTTCTGGGGGTCAGCTTTATATCAAGATTAAGTTCTTCCCTGTTGGCACCCTATTTGCATTTGTACTTTTTGTTCCTCTAGTGTATGTGTATGCAAATAAAGTTGTTATAAATATAAAATCAGACGTGCCACACGATTTGTTCATTATCATGTAAGAACGCACTTGAACAATGACAGTTAGTGCGTATAAAACACATCCCAACGTGCCAAAGGACAATTGACAACCAAATTATTGACGTCGAAATAATCGTACAAGAAAATGACCCCGTCGAATTACTATTATTCGAAGCGTTTCATAACCGAAAGTGTAACCACGAACTCAATAGCAATTCCCGTGAAGAATGTACTAAACTCAGAATCCTTTTATTTTAAACTGGACTTCTGACTTAGATCTTTTGTTCTCGCTACTACCCATTAGTGGTTTTCTCTGTTATTGTGTTACCTTCGCCACATTTGTAAAAACTCATGTGCTTTAATTATTTGTCACCTAGATCGCTTTTTTATATCACGCACAATGAAATACTTTCTTTACATTCCCTGACGATGCTGTAGATCGCCAAAAGCTTGGAATTAAAAGAATCACAGTAGCTCAAGGTCTCAGGCTAATCGTCTATATAAACTGGCTTTAATAGTAATTTAAAAGGATCAGAGAAAGAATAGTTTAATAAACAAACGCTAGTTCATCTCTCCTCATTATACCAACCAGGGAACTCTTTAAGCGACCAAGACGAAGAAAGAGGATACCTTTTAAGACGGGTAAAGAAGGTAGATGACATCAACAGTGAGCTTCAGGGAAACAGAATCAAGAAACTTGCAAGAACTGGATCAAACCATGAAAAAAAAGGCCAGAATGTCGTTCAATCAGTGGTAGATATTTCAGATCTGGAGAGAAAGTTTACGTTTGGAGAGACGGTGTTACTGCAGATCTTTCTTTTGAGAATCATTCCGAGGATGCATGTCTTCAGCTTGAAGAGCAAGGAAAAAATTACAGACGAGCTGCAGTCATAACTCAAGGACCATTTGTCAATGATAATTCGCGAACAGAAGAAGAGAATCCTTTAAATATCAAGATAACTTCTTCTTTCTCTCTTAAAACAGATTTGCCCTTGACCTCGTTCCGCGACAAGGAACTACCATTGAGGTTAAATCACCCACTGCCAATTAGGACTGAATCTGCTGGGAACATATTGTCCTCCCGATTTTCGTCTTGTCCCGTTCTTTGGCAGCAACAAAAGCAACCGATTAAGAGTAATGTGCCAAACCAAAGTGAACACAGGAGGGCTTTCTTTGCGACTGAAAGCAACAGCACCTTACCAAGGTGTTTTGAGGTTCAAAAAGACGCGAAAGATTTGAGCTGGTCCAATGGAAAACACAATACCGAAAAGCAAGGGTACACAAGATGGGGGGGGGGGGGGCGGGAATCGAGAATTCGATTCTGCCAATCTACAAGGCATTTGGAGCAACCGTTCTGCAGCAAACGAAGATGATACGTATCCCTTAAAGATCTCTCTCTGCACAGGATCACCAAACCAATGTATTTCTAGTGAACGTGGGCCATCCATTTTATTTCAACGGGATCATGATACAAGCGAAAACGCAGCAGCCACCATGCCAAGAAATGTGGAGTTTGAGACAAAAAGCAAGCCATTATATCAGCTCGAGACATGTTCTATTTGTTCATCTGAGGAACTTAGAAATAATTTTCGCAATGGTGACGATTTCAAGAATCATTATTCACAAACAGCACGCATTGACAACCTTTATGTGGGAAGATATCCACCACACTTAAATGACCCCAGATCCCTGTCTTTCACAACAATCAGAAGAACGAAACGAACTCGAGAACACGATGAATCGATTGCCAGCGACATGATTATGGAATGCCATCATTGCTAAGCACCACTTCTGGCGAGCATTATTTGCCAATGGCTCTCAGTAGCCACACTAACAATAACACTAATAAACAATTTAAGGGCATTCCAGAAAGCCCGCTTGTGAATTATAATGCAAAAGCTTTTTTGCCTTGGCGATTCCAAAATATGTCACCAGGTTCTCTTCATGAATTGAAGACCTCGAAAGAAGCCTTAGCCCAATTGCAGCAAAGCAACGTTCATCCTTGCATTTCCTCGGGAAGCAATGACAATGCAGCTGTCTCCTTAAAGTTATCTATAAAGGTAAACAAGAACTGGAAAGACCATTGAAATTTAATTCAGTTGATTCTAAGAGAACATTTTCCAGAATACAGTTTTTCATAACACCAGCTCCCAAAACGCTTAACAGCTTGGAGACGACGACGCTAGAAAATGGCGAAAAACCTATAGTCAAGATATCCAACTATTTCCTAGATTTCACCCCTGAGGACAGACCAAATGATCATTCAGCCCCTAAGTTAGGCCCACAACAGGGTTGCTCCTCCTGCGACAAAGCCAACTGCAAATCATTAGACAATGTGGTCAAGAAAGACATGAGCGCATGACAGACAAAAACGATGTCAGAGCAAAATGTAACCACCGAGACAAAGGTTTAACGTTTAGTCAAACCTTCCAAAACGCGAGTTGTGTCTTCCCTAGAAAACGCAGCAAATGCCAGACACTTAACATTTTCACACTACAGTGAAGGGCATACCTCTGTTCCAACGCCTCAAGTGAACGCTGATGTTTCAAACACAACAGTGACAGAGATACCTCCCCAAGTGCCGACTTGGCCGGATGCATACAAAGGAAAGGTTCCCATTCTCACTCTACCTTTGAAAATGACCGTTAATGCAAGGTCTTCAAACGTAGTTCACACGACTTTAGAATTTGCAATCTGCTTTCACAATCCACAGAGGCCAACTGTGAGCGTGTCACAAATCAGGTCATAGTGGTATCCAGCGGAGCTAATTCTGGCAAATGTTTCCAATGTAACTTGCATCAGAAACCTACCATAAAAAAACCCACGATGTTTCAGCGAGGAGTTTAACAGAAAGATTACGGAAGAACGTAGACATTGCACTGCGTTGGAAAGAAAACATGGTCTTTTGTACAGGGAAGATAAAGTTTCTTTAAGTTCTGCAAAACATCGTATTTTAACTGAACAAGAAACCAGGGTGGAATCCCTGGAAAAGAAAGAAGAATTTACTTTGAACAG
>CM042747.1:32426968-32439280 GCA_022496165.2 Catalaphyllia jardinei
TCTGTTTCCTCTAGAGCCTCTCAGGCATAGAAGTGCCCCCCTCAGTATTATTGTTATTAAACAAGCCGCGATACGGAACACTTCTGACAAGTTAAAGGGACGTTGAGTACAATCGCGCACTGGATGCCGGTATGATTGTGAACAACTTCGACCCAGTTTTGAAAATATCTTCCGAATTTGTTTTCTGGTTGCCTGGTTGAAAAGAAATTTAAAATTTGAGAGAGTTTTAAAAATTGTTTGCGCAAAAACATGCCTCCTGGTTAGCGCATGTGTGGGAAATAGGGAATCCTTCCGCGTGACTCGATAAATAGTTTCCCTTCAAACACATCGTTTTCTCTGGATTTATCGTTTTCCTTCTTCGATTTGCGGCATGCATAGGTAACCTATCCATTATTTCATTCCTGCCTTTTTTGTTCACCCTCTTCCTGCTTAACTAGATTGCAGGAGACATGCGGCTGTGCGACGGCTTCTAATACTTTTTGAAGGTTAAGCTTCATGAATCAGGTGGCAGCATATGAAAAATATTAACCCAACAGTTGCAAAATAGGTTGCCTCTATTGACCATCATCAATATTTTTAGCTAATATCCCTGGAGAACACGTTAAGTTTCTGTCACCAAGTTTTCAATATCAGGTTATTTATCCACACGTTTTGTCTCCAGGACGAACTGGGCTACCCCGATTTTTCGTTACATTTCTGGCCCAGGCAACGTTAGAAGATTACTTCCCGACTCTTTTTTGACATTTTTAAACATTATTAATGTTTCGAAGTTGTTTCTAACATAACAAATATTCCACTTGCGCTTATACTATTGTATATGAAAAGTTCAGTGCCTTGTCGGCATTTACCACCCCATATCCAAATTACGCAAATACCTGGCATAATAATAAATTAACCTCATTAGCTATTGGTAAGTATTCAGATTAAAGACTTACCTTATACACTGGTATACAGATGAAATCAATGAAACCGACTTGCATCTTTGGTAGCTCATCCTTCTTTTTTCTGTCCATCATGGGCTGCAAATGAATTTATATATCGGGCATTGTTTCTATTCCAGAAATTGTTGTTAACAAAGCTTCAAACGTTCGGCTAGTTAAGAAACAAGAAAACGGCGAACAACAAATAGAGGAATGGTATAGGGGAGAGAGCGTACCTATTTGATCTGATGATCAGAACTTATTTGTGTAGATGCTGTACAAGTTGATATGCATTGATCAAATGATACCTCCGCTGTTAACATTTAAGTTACTTTATTTAAGGATGTTCGCGTTCCAAATGTTCCCAGACGCAGACTTGTTGAAACTTGCTTAGGCAATGAGGTAAAGATCTTTTGCCAACAAGACCAAAACAATAGGGGGCGTTGGTCGCTGGATGGATGGATGGATGGATAGGTTAGGATAGGAAACTTTATTTCTCCAAGTGATTTTGATCAAAAGATTACAAAATTATATTGCACTTTTGTTCTTCACAAAAGCCGTGCAAATAATTACAACTTACGTTTTAAAACATATCTACAAGTTTACATCAATATATTAAATAAACGAATTATGCAACTTAACTGTATCACTAAAAGTCAATAGAGAGATTGAGAGATTCTAATTTGCGCTTAAAAGCTCTCATGGATTCTTCGTATTTCATTTCATCAGGTAATGAATTCCAGATTTTTGCCCCAGTAAAAGCAAAACTGTTCCGGTAGTAATCGGTTTTAATTACCGGTAGGGCTAGATTACGTCTTGAGATCCTTAGATTATAAACCGATCTCCCGATATTTCTCGTAAAAAGATCTTCTAAATACTCTGGGATCATACCATTCATAATTTTAAACATCATGAGGGCTTTTTGCCTGTTTCTCTTCTCCTTAAGACTGGACCAGCCGAGTTTACTCAATAAGTCACTAGTAGGCATTCGGTAATCGGCGCCTGTGATTACTCGTGCAGCACGATTTTGTAATATTTGAAATTTGTCCGTGAGTTTGTCACTGATGACATCCCGTACAACGCTGCAGTAATCTAAATACGGTTCGACAATTGACTGGTAAACACTTATCAAGTTGGAAGTAGGAACAAATGGCTTGATCTTCTTAATGACCCCTATATCAGATGATGCTTTTTAGTGCACTAGCAACATGAGCATCCCATGTCAAAAACTCGTAAATTTCTACACCAAGATATTTGCTACTATTTACTCTTTCAAGCGAAATTCCGTTAATGGAGAGAGATCAAGTTCTTGGATAAATGGATGGATGGATGGATGGATGGACGAACGGACGGACGGACGGACGGACGGACGGACGGATGGATGGATGGAACAATAAAAAATGGCTAGTTTAGACATCAATACTGACGACGAGAGATTTCAGTTTGTTCCTAAACGTTTCGAAGCAAAGCTCGGATTTCATATCGTTAGGGAGTGCATTCCAGATCTTAGCCCCCGTATATGCGAAACTCTTCCTGTAATAGTCCGTTCTGGCCCTCGGTATGGCAATATCATCCTATGATGTTCTGAGGTTGTATACAGAGGCTTCCGGTCTCACTGAGACAATATCTTTTGAATAACGGGGTGCCATGCCATAGACAAGTCTGAACATGATAAGGGCTTTTTGTTTATTTCTTATCTCCTTAAGATTAGACCAGCCAAGTTTTAGGACGGATGGATAGATGGATGGATGAATGGATATAACAAGTTATTCATGGTTATAAATGTTTAATATAACATGACCCGTAGAATAATAAGAACTCACAATAGGTTCTGAGTTGAGCTGAAATCTTTCGATGTCCCCTTGCTCAAAGAACTCGCTAGCAACTAGTTCGGCAACCTAATGGAGGATAACAATTAAGTCAAATTCACTTGGCTCAACAGCTCTTCAACGCAGTTTTGTAAACAACAAGAGGATAAATGTAGCCTACATAAAATACACTCCCAGATAAAGCAAAATAAGGCCAATCTATGAACACCAGCTCCCCTGTATAGCAAAACAAGGATAACATCCTCAAATGGGAAGCGAATTTTCCCAATTACGACACAACTTTACAAAGGGAAATTTGATTGGTTCTTGATAGCTTAATAATCCTGATAATAGCCTATTTATAATAAATATTTTAGAATTCTTAATCGATAGCCACAGGTTTATTAGTTGTACTAACTGTTAAGTGTAAACCCTCTCTAAATAAAGTTTGATTGATTGACTGAAATTTGATTAGTATGAAATACTCACTCACACACTTTCTGCATCAATCATCGCCACAACTATGCGTTATTTTATTGGAGAGGAAAACCAACCTCGTTCCCAGGGTCTCTCATTTTACCGCAGGGAGGGGTAAGATGAGAGACCCTGGGAACGAGGTTGAGGAAAACCCTAATAAATAGTGTGTGCATGATTCTTTGGCACATTAAGTCAAAAGGGTGTTGTTGGCTCATAACTTGTAAGAAATGTGCCAATCAGTAAGTACAACACCAGTGGCTGAACATAAATAGCATCAGCCGATGATATGGTTATAATATATAGATTTAGGCCAGCCTAAAAGCGTAGCTCCTTGGCCGGGTTGTTCAGTGCCCGACTGTGCTAACCCAGGAAAAGGTAGAATGTTGATTTTAGTTTTGTAACTTTGCGGTGAGGTTTTCAGTTTACTCTTTGACTTTCTGTTTTGAGTTTTATAGTCACCATGTACTCAAACCAAAGCAGCAAAAAAACATTTGTATAGAAGAAAAAGTTATAAAAACGAATAAATTTTAATCCTGGGCTAGCGTTAACAGGCTTCCGAACAATACTGCCCTGTTTTCAACAAGTTAACCTGACATGCGCCCGCGATCCAATCGAAAACCAGCACCCGGTCAGCTGCCAACTTTAAACAAACACGTGACCTCGATGAGCTGTACACTTTAGCCCGCGATATGGTCACGTGACAGTGGTCAGCAGATACCCTGCTTTGACAGGTGTCAATTGATCATATCATGGATGTCCAATATCAAAGAAGTACACGGTAAACCAAGGCTACATGTTTCTGTCAACCTATTATTTGGAGTATAGCCGCCATGCTGCGCAGCTCCACCGTCATCGCCTTCGTCGCCGTCGTACGTACGCGCCCAGGAGTAATGCCGCTCGCGATGATAACCATGACAAAATCAACTCATGGGTTTTCTTTTCTTTCCTATATGAGTATGGGCTCCCAAAGCTCCGCTATAAAACTCTTTACTCAGCGTTACTGAACCCCTTGCAAAAACAAGAACATTATAGAGAGAAGCAATATGCTTAGTCTCGCTTCTATTAGGAACAACAAATACTATCTCCGTGGTGCGGGAATGTGTTCCTAGCAAGAGTTTACATCACAGTATCATACTGAGAGTTGCAATTGAAACTCTAATTAACACAGCGCCTAAGCAGCTTACAAGGCAGCCTGGCAAATTATCACAACTGAGATGAACAGTATACCTTGTTTTATTCAAAATGCTGCTCCAAATGGGAAACTTGACAGAATCTGAATTGCCTAACAGTACATATTACAAACCTTATGTTGAATTTCCCATGGCTTAGTGATTGCCGCCAAGTCACACGCTGTCATCATCATTGCTCTCAACAGTTCTCGGTTAGAACCGTGGCTCCAGTTGACTGTATTAGAATGGATAATTTTTTCGAAACTGCCTCTCTTCCTGCAAAATAAAGGAAATAGTTCATGTCCCGAGTCTAAAAGCACGGAAGAGGCTTTAAGAACACGAGAGAAGAACATACAACTGAAACAAGCACTTTTCGAGCGAACTGTCGTGGAGCGCGCAATTCATTGAATATTTTACAATGAATACAAATCCCTCGTCAAGGTCACAAACAGCGCGATCAGTTGCTGGGAGAAAACACTTTTGCCAAATGTGGTATTTTCCCCTATCCACGAAACTGCACTTTTCCAGTTAGCGATCTATAAATTCAAAACAAATCCTAAACAGACAACCAGTGAGGAGTCATTAAAACCGGTGTTGGCATACTGTTCAATCCTGTAACCAAGCTTCCCTGTAGCATTTTGAACGCACTGCACTTATGAAACAGAACCCTTTGGCACAATGATTGTGAAATTTCAAAGGAAACTTTCCCTGCAATAGTTACGAATATATATGATTGTTTCATAAACAACGGAATCATATGGGGTTGCAGCTGCCATATTCCTCGATCAGTGAAACAATCTCTTTAACATAACAGAATGAATGGATTTTTTGAATAGGAGAATGAACTTACTGAAAATAGAGAGCAAGGTCTGTAGACAATATAGCGTGCTCCAATATCTTGATAGTAGAACGATAATCATCTGGGGACAGCCCCTCGAATATATTGTTTCCCTTAAAAAAGAAGATCACGTAAGTCAGTAGTTACATATTAAGCCTCTTGGAAGGCCTTTTGCTTCATATGTCGTGTGATTCTGAGAACCCTGAATAAAAGCTATATCATTTAAGTGATCCGCCGGAGATCGTATTATCTAATTGAATATCTCTGTGTAAATTGCGTCAGTGGACCAATCAGGTTGCATGTATTATTTTGCTGACGCCAATGTTCAAGATAAGAGCTCGCTCTTTCAGTTTTCTGATTATTTAAAAATCGGGGAAATTTACAAAGTTTCTGAAGATGTAACAAGCCGTTTTATTAAAGAAACAAAACCAAAAATACTGCGTGAAAGAGTTGAAGAGGTGGGATTGTTTAAGTCTTTTTAAAGGCAAGAATATTACTTAAAGAACTGGATACTGTACGAAAATAAGATGGAATTTGTCATAACAGACACTTTTACGCTCCTTCGTCGCAAGCTTCAAATGATGTCTGAAGAAAAAAAACACGCTGACACGTCTTTACGTAGTTGGTTTCGCACGAAGAAATACAACTGAACTAATTGCTTTGTGGTTGTGTATTTCTTATGGCTCTTACTGAATATGCGCTTACAAATCATTACATGCTAGGAGCGTGATATCTTTTTTTCAGAGTTTTTCACAACATATTGTCAACGAGCGCTTCCTCGAGCGAGTAAGCAATTAAGTTGGAAATTTCAGAAAATAAATGAAAGGGAGGAAAAAGAGCCGTCATCTCCAAACAAAGTGACGTGCAGCAGTGATGAGGTAAGACATGGAATTAATCTGATATCACTACAGTCTCACAAATCACTACACTGAACAAATGATGACACCAGATTATAACACCTTACTTCAGAGTTCAAGATCATGATACAATGATCAAAGTGGTGGTGCTCCATTGTAGACGTGCCATACAACTGGGCTAGCGGGGATTCCGTCCTGTGATAAAAAGCATGAATGATTTATTTTACATTGCCATAACTTTTGCATTGTGATATGCCAGCAGTTAGTCCAATCACGGATCTTCTCTTTTCCTGTAAGATCGCTGAGTGTGTGAGTGGAAGAAGTGCGAACGATGTTTTAGCTAACCATTAACGCAGTAAATTCGAAACATTTATATAATTTTTACATTCCATGTAATTCTCTACATGCTACGCAAAGTTCCACTACTGTTCACGAATTTCAGTTGTACCGTACTGGTTTACCAACATTTATACCGAGACGATTATGTGGAGCATGGATGGGCAGCCTCGCCTATCTCCGGCAGCACCAGATCTCCGTGACAGAAATGATATCGAATGAAAACTAAATGCCGAATAGCAATATGAATGAACGGCAATATTATCCCTTGCTAAACTGAAGTTCAATGTAATAGTTCCGTTTTGAAGGAGTCAACAGAAAACCTATGCGTAGGTTCCTAATTACTTTTATCGAAACAAATCAGATCAGTCTCAAAGAATCTCTCGGGGTAGTCTCATTTAGGATATTTGCATGATACTCACTTGGTTTGAAATGCGTTATTGGTTCCACGGTGATCAAGATCGTGACAATAACAGGCCACCATTAAAGCAAACACTTCCAAGTCACTAAAAAACCTCTTCATGTTACCCGTCTATAAATAAAAAAATAACTAAATAAACTGCAAGTTTTAGAGAGGAAGCCACATCAGCCTTAGCTGGTTTCCATCCTGTCTATTGTACGAGTTACTTCATCGTTACCATTCTCATTTGTCTTTCTGACATTGCTGGAAATGGCAGGACTAAATGGTCTCTGCTCTGAGCAAATAAATAAGCAACAAGTAACATGAAGTTATTTCCATTAACTAAGTCAGGGAATTGGATCTGCTAAAGCCTATTTATTCCTTTACTAATAGTAAGAGGGCAAGAGCTGAAGTTAAGGGGTGTCAGTGTTCAACCATTGGAACGTAAACTTTCTGTCACATTAAAGGGGATACTGGCGATTATCTCTTCCAGCTGTACAGTTACTCCAGCTGTACAGACTTACTCAGAGAAAGTATTTTTTACTCGAATAACACCTGAGACAGTGAAAGAACCAAAATTCTGCATTTTTGTGCAAACAGAAGAACTTCAAGAAGTTGCCATTGCAGTTCAAAGGGAGCTGCTACATACCGTAATCATTGTAAACATACTCTGTGCCACGTTAAAGGCGTGTCTCCAATTGTGATAAATGACAGGACGGTAGTTTTTCTTCACACTCAGTACCCATCGACAGAGTGTCTGAAAAATTGAGGTTACCGTTAGTATAGGTCACTTTTGGTACGGTTAAACAGACTGTCACGTTATCAAACAGGCATGCATCTTGTATAAAACAATAAGTTCGGTAAATTAGTATAATTGTCATTTTCTAACCAAATCTCAGCTACATTTAACTGCTCATCCTAGGTTTAACACTACTTTGAGCAAGAGTCTTTTAAGCCCTTATAATTCCTGGTTAGTTATTACTAAAGGAGCGACTTTCCGAGGGCGATCATCCACTTTCAAACTAAAACGTCATCTGCAGAAAGTTATTCTAGCGTCCGACAAAACAGGACTGGAGTAAAGGCAGAAGGAAATTGGTTATATGTAAAAGAAACACTTGCATTGCCTCTTTCTGCAGACGCTGGCAGTCGCAAAAATGCCATTCGGTGAGCCACAATGTGCAATATAAAACACTACCGAACTAAAGCTATTGGACATTTGTCGTGAAAACTGATCAAGAATCGACCATAACGGCTCCGAGATGTTTGCCTAAAGGATACCACAAAAGTAGTGGCTATCAAACGTTTGTTTACACAAAGATTTATGAGGTGAACTGAAACGCAGTCGGAAGACGCTTAGTTCAAGACCACTTAGCTGAAAAAGTCACTAGACTAGACTCTTGCAGCGGATTGTCGCAGCTTTACCAATGAAATTTTGACAATATCATGCAGCTACATTGCCAAAAAATCATAAACATCATGCTCCTGAAATATTGATATAGCAGATGGCAGGATGTTAACACGTCTCCAGTGGACTATGCAAAAAGAGGATTGTCGCCAACGCTTCCTGTCCGGTCGATAGTTGCAGCTGTAATCTTAAAAAAAAGAAGAACTTTCTTGAAACTCCCACTTAGTAGAATCTTTTTCTGCCACTGGTGATTTAATGACTTGAACCTTTTCAGCCCTTGGGGGAATAGGTCCTTAAGGTAGTCTATTCATTCCGGTCTATCTTGTGATTGCTAATCCAACCGTTGCTAGTTGAAGCCTGCCTCTCATCTCCCCCTTCATCGCTAGCCGTTACAGGCCTCCCTCTCTTCCGCTTCCCCTGTGGTTTCCGTCTTAAGGCCTGCATGGCAGTGTTGGCATTTAGTTTGCGCAGAGCGTGACCCTGCCAACCCCAGCGTCTTCTCTTGATCCGCAATTCCAAGTTATCCTTTCCTGTTGTTTGCCATAGGTCGTCGTGTGAGAAAATTTGTTAATGATAATAACGTGACAGAATGCGGAGTTTATTTTATTCCATTTAAATCCATATTGTATATTCCTTTCTGAGCCACTTTATTGCATCTCATCGAGTTAATTTGTAGTCATTTACCTCTCGTTTAGTGTGCACAGCATTGAGAAAGTCCAGTTCTAGCATCATTCGCATTGACGCAAGAAGTGTTTCATCGTCAGTCAGCTCAAAATCATTGAACCCAAAAGTGTGAAGCTTAAATTGGTCAGCGCTGGGAAGTTCCAGGTTCTGAAACAGAGCAAACATTACATAAACACCTCCATACAACGAACTCTGCAGAGAACGTAAAAAGCGAACCCCAGATACCTAAGAACGGTATAAAAAATTCAAAGTGATTAGAAGACACTTCCCCCCCCCCCTATAATAACAATTAGCATAAGGAAAGCAAGAGCCTACCAAAACAGCAGCCAATTTCTACTCCTTAGGCAGGAAAGCCTTGTTTCATTGACCGTAACACGATGGTGACTATCTACAACACTAATAAATTATTATCGAAGCCAGCAAAAATCCCTTGACTTTGGCCATATATTTAAGTTTCCCTGACTATGATACTAAATTCTATGACTATTTACCTGACGTGCGGCAACTGTGAAAACTTAAGCTTTTAACATGCAGGCTTATCTGTTCAGAGGACGTAACTGTTTATAAACTGCACGCAAACAAGCCCCAATAGTCATCAAACTCCGAAAATATGATATTGTACACAACCAGAAATCCACCCACCCCAGGAAAAATTCAAAATCCTGCCACCCTCAGTCACCCATGATTATAAAACTGCCCAGGGATCACTTGAGAAATCTTAATAAAATTAGATTGTGCTCTCGCAATCGCACACGGATAGCCAGTTTAAAACATTTTGGTGTATGCAGGAATGTCATTACAGCAAATTGCATTCTGATGAAAACTGCTCAAGAAAACCATGGTGGCGAACAATCGTGTTTTTTTTTAAGAACTACATATACAAAGTAGGAAAAACATGCATACGGCCAAGGGAAACTACTAATTAAAATGCATAAACGAAAACTTCTATGTTTTCATACTATCCAGCAGACATTTTCACAGCTAAAGGCTGATTTTCTGTGAATCTACCAATAAGATATGGTGTTCTTTGTACTCTGTAAGTTTACTGTGTAAAGTATTTTTGTGCACTCTGGCTTACCATGAGCTTGTCAACTTCTGCTGGTTGAGCTGAGGCATGGTAAGATAAAACCTAAACAAAGTCATGATAACATCTCATTTAATAACAAGACCTCAAACAAAACTAGATTGATTGAATTCAATGGCTTAGTCCAGGTATAACATGAAACAAACGTACAGCAGTTTAAAAATTAAAAGAGCCGCAAAATGTGACAGGCTTGAAATGCACCTTGTTAAAATACACTCATATGCCTGCATGAAGAACCATCATCATCATTATTATTCATCATTATTTGTATTTCTTAGTATAACCTACATTTTACAGTTGGACTGTAACAGGCGCTCTGTCCATAACAGATTATATAATAACCCAAGTTATTCTCGCATTTTGATTGGTTCTCGCCTATGATCTGTTAGAAGACACATGCACGATTGATGTCGTCACTACAAAGTTTTTCCTTCTGCCATTTTAAAATGGCGGAAAGTTTTGAGAATTAGGATAATATTTTACGTGACTGGGTAAACGATAAGGTATAAAAAAGTCTTGCCGAGGCATTGAACAGGTTCGAGAAGCCAGAAAAGAGGAGAAAGAAAATAAGAAAATAAGAAAAAAGAAAATAATACAGAAATAATTTTCTAGCAGCCTCAGTCGGCAGTTGAGCGAGACTAAAGCACGCACAAACTTAGTCTTGGTAAGCCGAGAACCATTGCTTTATCTCGAATTTAACAAACCCAATAAACAAAATGTTTCTGAGATTAATTTATTTAAAAAATTCAACTTTTCCCAGTGTCAAAACAACTGTTGACACACTGATTGAGGTCAGGAATGAAACATCAAAACATCTCTTCTTAAAATCGGTAAAATAAAATACATAACCTTCCTTTCCGATGTGAATGTTCCTGTCCGTTTCAAGGCATAGCAGCGACCAAAGTATAGCTAACCACAGCTCACGATCAACAGTATCGCAGCTAAAATGTGTCTCCGACACTATATCAAGTTGATTTGAGAATCACCAACCACAGAAGACAAAAATCTCCGCCGTCATTTACGCTCCTTTCATTCAAAACTCGAATCAAATGGCCTCTAGGTTGACAGCAACCACAAGTTTTCCGAGGGTATTTTCTCAACTCCTGTAATTTTCAAGGCAACGTCCAAGCTTTTCGGCTCACGGGGCTGCTCCGATGACAAAAACTGACTTGATTTTTCCAGCATTTTCTTCAAGATTTGTAGATTTCGCAGTTCAATTCTGCTTTCGCTGTAAGTTTTCATTTAAAGAGGAGCGACGCTCGAGTCGGGTTTGACAGTAGCGTGAATTTTTTCGACCAATCACAATTCTTTGCTTCGCATAGCAACCAATGAAATTGCTTCATTTTGTATAGATCATAGATCACGTCAAATAGCTTTTTTTCGTGCAAAGGTGGGGCAAAAGGCCGGCTTTCGCCTTATGTTGAAATATTTTGAAACAAACAAGTCTTTTCGTTATTATATAAAACAAATAGATTCCATGTTGCCGTGCGTCTGATTCAGTAAAGATCACAGAAGACGTCAAAATGTGGTAAGAACATCAGTGACACACTCGGCTACGCCTCATGTGCCACTTTTTTTTGACGTCATCTGTGATCTATTACTGAACAGACGCACGGCAACATGGAATCTGTTTGTTAAATACATACTATAACACATAGATAACATGAACCTTCCCAGCATGAGTCTGAACTCGCATGAAATATTTTGAGAAATAACACAACGCTTTTTAAATTTAAAAACATGTTTCGACAGAAACTTTTGTCATCTTCAGTTTAAAGTACAAAGTACAAATATATAGTGTGAACCAAAATGCTAATTAACTATAAGAACAAAAGGAAACATGATAATGTAAAATATTACATTAACGTTTTTAATAACCGTGATAAAGTTGATGCTTAAGAGTAGGTTTTTCCCATTGAATATGAATGGCTTCTTTTATCTTGAGTTGGAAGGTGGTGCAAGGGTGACCTAGGATGCTAAAACAGTCATTAGACCATAAAGTGCGGCAATGTTCAGAGTTTTGTAAAAGTTTAAAAATGTGCGAGGCCCTATCACTGAAAATGTGCTCGCGTAGGCGAGTGGAAAAATGCCGGGTAGTTTCACAGACATAGCAGGCACTACAGCCCGCACACAAAAACTTGTATACCACACCCGCACGGAGCCGACGAGGGACAGGATCCTTCACACTGAAAATATTGCCGATTTTAAAGGATGAGAAAACTAACTTAATATCAATGTTATTACAATAACTCTGAAGTGTAGATTTAAGTGCTAATTTAACCCATGAATAACCCACTGGGCGTTAGCCCTAGTAAAGGGAATCAGGGAACCACA
>CM042747.1:32446574-32460328 GCA_022496165.2 Catalaphyllia jardinei
ATCATTATCATTATCATTATCATTATCATTATCATTATCATTATCATCATTATCATTATCATTATTATTATTAGCAGAGCTTCAGCGGCGCCCCATAACCGTATAGGAAAAAGAAGCCCAGGTATTGATTTTCTCATGGTTATCATGGGCAGCGGTATTGCTCGTGGGCGCGTACGCACGACGGCGACAACCACGACGACGACGACGGTGGACATGCAACATGCGGCCATACTTCCAATAATAGCGGAGCTCCGGCGACCCGAAGGGCCGCCAAGCGGGACCCCATACTCATATAGGAAATAAAAGAAAACCCATGAGTTGATTTCTCATGTTTATCATGGCCAGCGGCATTGCTCGTGGGCCCGTGCGCACGACAACGACTGTCTGTAGCGTATAGTTTGCGTTTAATTTTATTGTGCATCTTTTTTAAAAAATAGAATGTGATTTTGGGAATTTATTGTAGCAATTAACTGCAAAAATTACCTTGAAAAACGTTTACTGCGTATTTTGTTGCATAATATTTTGTTGTCTTCGCTTGAGCTCCCTCAACGAGGTCGTCTAGCTCACTAACATCGAGGCATGGAAAGCGCTGTTGTACTTCTTTCTTTTGCCTTCTTTCCACGGGTCAGAGGGAAAGAGATGGCCAATCCCCAAATCAAAACTTGGAAAAGTTTTCTTCATTTGAATTCCTTAATATTTGTACTTGAGAGTTAGACTACCGGCTTTAAAATGGTTTCAAATTGCCGGGAAAACACGGAAAACGTGACATCTCAACCGTGTTTGCATACTGTCACCTAAAGACACCTATTGACCAATGAGAATGCACGTACTGTCGTAAATATTTTATAAGGTGATTATAAAATTCAAAACAGAAAGCCAAACAATTAACAGAAAACATCACCGCAAAGTTACAAAACTCAAATCCAAATTCTACCTACTCCTTGGTTAGCTTAGTCGGGCACTGAACAACCTAGCCAAGGAGCTACGCTTTTAGGCTGGCCTAAATCAAGAGAAAATGATGGGACAGAGAGGGACATTGAGGGCGTTGGCTGGGATATGTCGATTCCACTAAAGTTATTTTTAGCTTTAGGCGGAAACGGAAGTCTATTTCCCCAGACGTCGGCACGATGCCTTTCATCTGTTGATCTAGGAATTTTGAAATGGCGGTCTGCGTGGAAATACGTTTCGTCAGTAGAAGCGGCTAAAGAACCACAACCTCTTTGGAATAAAAACGGTAGGGGGCATTAAGGGATATCAATGTTTTTCTTCCGAGAACTTGAACCAAAGAAAAAAGCGATGAAAACAATAAAGAATTTAGTTGCTTTCATTTGTTAATTGTAAACAACATGCAGAGAACTATCGTATTGTTCGATATTGTAACACAACATGAAACACTATTTCAATCTGTAGCGATCCTGATACCTCTGAACGCATCGACAAAAGAAATCTTAGCACACCGAACAAAAGTAGTTTGGGTCCCATCACGGAAAAACTATTTTTGAACCGAGCGACAAAATTGCTCTCAACCCGGCTGGAGGAGTAATCATGGTCGAGCTGCAAAACCATTCAGAGCCCGGGATTCACAGGGTCACTAAAACATTTTGAATCCAGGCGGGAGCCAAAACAACTCGAAGCCTAGTGATTAGCAACAGAAACCAATTTGAATACTATCCATACCTCAACCATGCGATAGAGGTATATTTTAAACCGTAGCAGCGCGGATAAAACAACACGCGGCTACACAGCCAATTTTTTTCCGAGAATAGACTCACTTTGGAGGTTGGTTGGTTGCATCTTGATATGCTTTAATGTGACAGCGTGATGCTGTTAGTGAGTTCATGTGTGCCAGTCATTACTTGGCTGTGTAGCCGCGTGATGCGGTTCCAGTCGAGACCCATAAATTGACCCTTGTTCACCAGAGTCTTCAGTAGCTCAGTGGTTAGAGCATCCGACTAGATCACGGAGGGTCGTGGGTTCAAATTCCATCTGGGGCTCGGATTTTTTCCGAGTTCTCCAAACATTATTATTAGTATCTTGTTTGCAGCTGTTTTGACTTCTTGTAAAGACACATAGGTACAAAATTATTTCAAGTCAGAAGAGTTTAAATTCGTAATTGTATGATGATTATTATTATTGTAAATTTAAGATTCTTTGAATTTCTTGATAAAGTTTTGTTTATTATCATTATTATTATTATTATTATTATTTTAGAAAAAAAATGAGCGATATAAAAATAGAACGACGTTTCGATGACTCCATGTCATCATTATCAAGTTCAAAGTACATGAAAGAATTAATTGCATATATAGTGGTAACAGTGTGAAAATATGTAAGGAATTAAGAATTAAAAACTAAAAATAAAAAGCGTAGGGAATCAAAAAAAAGGTATACAAATATTCAATTGTTATGTAAAAAGTTTGGCACGGATTGAATCCGATTGCGTGTTGAGTTTTGGTTTTATGTTCCTAATGAACAGCATCTCATAGATTAGACAATCAAACTTTGTGCGGCATTTCTTTTGAACTTTAAATTGGTCTTGTAGATTGGTTGGTTGCAGCCTGTGTTCTTCTTTCAAGTGTTTACCAATAGAAGAATGTTTATGTTCGGCGATGCGTTGAAAGAGGTGTCGGGATGTGTATCCGACAAAATCTGTATCGCACAGATCACATGAAAACTTGTAGACAACGCAATGTTGGTTAATTAGGGGAGGTGAAAGGGTGTGGCTCAGGACGGCTTTCTACATTCTTCTGAAAACCTCTCGGTACCTATCTAAGCCCACTAACGTCTTGACTTCTTCCTTCAGACTCCTTGAGTAACCACCAATAGCATCAATAACGATGCGGAACTGTCGAATCTTATACCCTGGATGGCGACTCTTGAGCTCTAGTTGCAAAGGCGCATACTTTAAGTTTAAGGTGTTCTCCTCTTCTCAGTTCTGCTTTCTGTTATCCATCCAGAGACAACTCATCTCTATCAGCATCACCTCCCTGTTTTCCCTGTCTAGGAACTTACTTGCAGGTGCTCCGCGAAAACAGGCACATCCCAATACGCCGTCGCCTTGTCGTCTTGATACACAGGTTTGGGCAAGGCGACAAAAGTTTGCTTTGTCGCAGCCCCAGGCTTGCTACGCGACGTTCGCTTATGGATTAAAACATCAATGGACGAACTTTCTGAGGACTCTGCCCGATTTAGAAGATTTCATAGCACCTCTGGAGCACACAATAGCTGATGTCCTCATACCGTCCATTACAGGGCACTATTGTGCACATGATGAACGGGAGCTGCTGGCGCTGCCGGTGAGAATGGGAGGCATGGGCCTATCAAATCCAAGTCAAAAAGCAAGCTCAGAGTATGTAGCATCGGCTAACATCTCTGAACCATTAGCCAAACACATAAGACCACAGTTGCACGAGCCACCAGACAAAAATGAAATATACGCTGTGCAACGGGGGATGTGCCTAGTGAAGAATCAGTATCTGAACGAAAAACTTGATCAAGTGAAGAGCTCGGTCTCTGAGAGCTGTAGACCTTGCTACTCGGAAGGGTGCTGCTAATTGGCTTACTGTTTTGCCAATTAGAGATTTGAACTTGAGTGAATTTAGAGATGCTGTGAAACTCAGTTACGACTGGAAAGTTCCTGATATGCGCTCTGTTTGTGTTTGCGGGGACCACTTCAATGTGGATCACGCTATGATAAGCAAAAGGGGCGGTTTTGTCATCCAACGCCATAATTAACTGAGGGATCCGGGGGCCGAAATGGTTCGCATGGCGTGTAATGGCGTCGAAATGGAACCCGTTTTACAAGACATCACAGGAGAAGAGCTCAACAGGGGAGCCAACACCGCACCAGATGCGCGGCTGGGTATTGTGGCAAGGGGGTTCTGGGAGAGGCAGAGGTCGGCTTCCTTCGATGTGAGAATTTGCCCCCCAAATGCAGACTCTTACAGGGATATGGATCAAAAACAGATTTACAGGCAACATGAAACTGAGAAGAAACGCCAGCACGCTAGCCGAATTCTAGAAGTGGAGCAAGCTACATTCACGCCATTACTTTTTAGCACGACAGGTGGAATGGAGGTGAAATGTAAGCGATACCATAGAAGGCTTACTTAGTTAGTTGCTACAAAGAAGGGCGAAAGCTATGCGACTACTATGTCATGGATCAGGGCTAGGGTGTCCTTTACGCTGCTGAGATCACTATTACTATGCTTGAGAGGTTTTCGAGCTAAGAGGAGGATCCATTTCGAATTGTCGAACATTGACTTTGACATCGAGAAAGGACATGCGAATATTCTTTAAAAACATTGAGGACGATATTTTATTTCTTACTTTTTATTATTTTTCTTAGTAGATTTCCATATTTGAACTTTATATCTTAGATCTTATTATCTATATTGCTATATCAGTGTTGATTCTAGACGATTGAAATTTTTATGCAAGAAACACAATTTCTAAGAATTCTGAACCATAGCACGGAATTTTTTAGTTCTACGGTCAAGTCTGTGACAACAGAAGAGAAGAAAAATTTGATCTTGAAGTAAGTCATTTAAAAGTTATTCTACTAGTATGGGTTGCTTTTACGGATTTTCCAGTTTTCTTTGCTGTTTATAAATAAAATTATTATTATTATTATTAGTATTAAAATTAGTATTAGTATTAGTATTATTGTTATTATTATTATTAGTAGTAGTAGTAGTAGTAGTAGCAGTAGTAGTAGTATAATAAGATAGTTTTTATGAGATCAAGAAGAGTTCATTGTAGAATATAATATTATTGTAGCAATATATATCCCAGCTATTATTACTTGTGAAAATTTTCCCGTTTCACAATTTGTAAACATATAACAATAGCTGTGTTTTAAGTTGGAAAAAGTTTATATTTAGTGCTTTTTTAAGAACACAGAACTTATCTAATTTAATCTGTTTTGTTCTGTTAAGAGCGTAAAATTGTTGTGTTAGGATGGAAGACAATAAAAATATAATATTACTATTATTATTAATGTTTTTATTATTATTATTATTATTATTATTATTATAACATTTTAAACCTCTCTAAATTTTAATTATGTTCACCACCCTGACATCTCTGATTTAATTTATATACTTGCTAAAATTTTCAGAGAATTTATAGTCCTGGGATGGTCATGGTTAAATATACGTAAGTGAAATCCTGTTAACTTCCAACAGGAAAAAAATAAAAGAAAAATATCATGCAATTTCAAATAGATTATCTTTACCTCGCCAGTACCTGCAACTAATGCAGCAATTCCTGAATTCATTGACCAGTGAGTTTTACTTGTTCTGCAAAAAAGGTGGTATCAGACTATTGTATTACTTCATACCGATTACCAAAAAACAATAACAAATAAATGCATTTCATAGTGATATATTTAGTTCATACAGCTTCGAAGCAGCAATACACAAAACCATACCGTCGGTCATCTTTAAATAAATGGAAAGACTGGCAGACGTTTCAGAGCCACTAAGCTTAGAGAAATGGGCTAAACGTGTTTTATTTATTAAAAAAAGAGTTTGTGTCAGTTTTTTAAGCTAACTGTATCCGAGCTGTAAAAAAGATAGCAATGCACCAAGTTGACAGCCTGGCAGTCTCTGTGTCTCAAAATCTGATATGAAACACAATAGAGAAAATTTACAAATTGTAATCAGATAAGAAATGAACTTTCTGCAAAGATTAAAGGACGTGTTACATTTACCAAGTGTTTCAACGGTTTAGTCATTATCAAAGAAAAATGTTTAATGGCATTCCTCACTATACCATATTAGTATTATGAGTGGGTCATACACAAGCACATGCCTAATTTCTGTTACTTGCACCATGATGAAAATTATGAAATGCACTTGAAGCAAGCGTCGATCTCTTTGATTATGCTTGGAGGAAATTTGGTCACTTAATCTGGGACAGTTTTTGGCATATGTCTGATAATATATTGCTTGTTAACTTATTTTAAAACATTTTTTATTAAACCTACGTAGGTCCTGTCTCTTCATCAGCTCCTGGATGTAGATCAAATGCCTTGGAGAAAGTAACGTCTTGCTGCATAGAGACAGGTTTTAAAACTGAATTATGTACAAATTCTATACTTCCTTCATAACAGCTATCTATCATTTGGTATCTATATACGTTGTGCTTCAATGTTAACCCTTGTTACCATTTGATATTCAAAATGTGGTAAGAACAAAAAAGTGGCACACGAGGCATAACCGAATGTGGCACTGATATTCTTACCACATTTTGACGTCTTCTGTGATCTATTACTGAATCAGACGCACGGCAACATGGAATCTATTTGTTTTATATAATAACGAAAAGCCTTTTTTGTTTCAAAATATTTCAACATGAAGCGAAAGCCGGCCTTTTGCCCCACCTTTGCACGAAAAAAAGCTATTTGACGTGATCTATGATCTATACAAAATGAAGCAATTTCATTGGTTGCTATGCGTAGCAAAGAATTGTGATTAGTCAAAAAAAATCACGCCACTGTCAAACCCGACTCGAGCGTCGCTCCTCTTTGAATGAAAACTTACAGCAAAAGCAGAATTGAATTGCGAAATCTACAAATCTTGAAGAAAATGCTGGAAAAATCAAGTCAGTTTTTGTCATCGGAGCAGCCCTGTGAGCCGAAAAGCTTGGACGTTGCCTTGAAAATTACTGGAGTTGAAAAAATACCCTCGGAAAACTTGTGGTTGCGGTCAACCTAGAAATGAGCGTAAATGACGGTGGAGATTTTTGTCTTATGTGGTTGATGATTCTCAAATCAGCTTGATATAGTGTCGGACACATTTTAGCTGCGATACTGTTGACCGTGAGCTGTAGTTAGCTATACTTAGCTCGCTATTGTGCCCTGAAACAGACAGGAACATTCGCATCGGAAAGCAAGGTTATGTATTTTATTTCACCAATTTTAAGAAGAGATGTTTTGATATTTTATTCCTGACCTCAATCCGTGTGCCAACAGGTTGTTTTGGCACTGGGAAAAGTTGAATTTTTGAAATAAATTAATCTTAGAAATATTTTGTTTATTGGGTTTGTTAACTTCGAGATAAAGCAATGGTTCTCGGCTTACCAAGACCAAGTTTGTGCGTGGTTTAGTCTCGCTTGACTGCCGACTGAGGCTGCTAAAAAATTATTTCTGTATCATGTTCTAAAAGAAATGGCTATATCTTTCGTTTTCTGGCTTCTCGAATCTGTTCAATACCTCGGCAAGACGTTTTTGTACCTAATCTTTTGCCCAGTCACGTAAAATATTATCCTAATTCTCAAAACTTTCCGCCATTTTAAAGCGGCAATAGGAAAAACTTGGTAGTGATGACGTCAATCGTGCATCTGTCCTCTAATAGATCATAGGCGAGAACCAATCAAAATGCGAGAATAACTTGGGTTATTATATAATGTTTCATACACATAATAATTGTTACGTGCATGTATTGCTATTTTCAAACCAAAAGAAATACCAAATTGTGTAATTAAAATTGAAGCACAACACAAATATTTAACAAATAGATTCCATGTTAACGTGCGTCTGTTCAGAAATAGATAACAGATGACGTCAAAATGTGGTAAGAACAAAAAAGTGGCACACGAGGCGTAGCGGCGAGGCGATAGCCGGCCTTTTGCCCCGCCTTTGCCCCGCCTTTGCACGAAAAAAAGCCATTTGACGTGATCTATACATTCAAATTGAAGCAGTTTCATTGGTTGCTATGCGAAGCAAAGAATTGTGATTGCTCGGGAAAAATCACGCCACTGTCAAACCTGACTCGAGCGTCGCTTCTCGTGGAATGAAAACTTATAGCGAAAGCAAAATTGAACTGCAAAATCTACAAATCTTGAAGAAAATTCTGGAATAATCAAGTCAGTTTTTGTCATTGGAGCAGCCCTGTGAGCCGAAAAGCTTGGACGTTGCCTTGAAAATTGCAGGAGCTGAAAAAATAGTCTCGGAAAACTTGTGGTTGCGGTCAACCTAGAGGCCATTTGATTCGAGTTTTGAATGAAAGGAGCGTAAATGACGGTGGAGATTTTTGTCTTCTGTGGTTGGTGATTCTCAAATCAACTTGATGTAGTGTCGGAGACGCATTTTAGCTGCGATACTGTTGACCGTGAGCTGTGGTTAGCTATACTTAGCTCGCTGCTGTGCCCTGAAACGGACAGGGACATTCGCATCGGAAAGCAAGGTTATGTATTTTATTTTACCAATTTTAAGAAATGATGTTTTGATGTTTCATTCCTGACATCAATCAGTGAGTCAACAGTTGTTTTGACACTGGGAAAAGTTAAATTATTTAAATAAATTAATCCCAGAAACATTTTGTTTATTGGGTTTGTTAAATTTGAGAAAACGGAGTGGTTCTCGGCTTACCAAGACCAAGTGTGTGTGTGGTTTAGTCGCGCTCAACTGCCGACTGAGACTGCTAGAAAATTATTTCTGTATCATTTTTTTAAAAGAAACGGCTTTATCTTTCGTTTTCTGGCTTCTCAAACCTGTTCAATTCCTCGGCAAGACTTTTTTGTATCTTACCCTTTGCCCAGTCACGTAAAATATTATCCTAATTCTCAAAACTTTCCGCCATTTTAAAACGGCAGAGGCAAAAAGTTTTTAATGATGAAGTCAATTGTGCATCTGTCCTCTAATAGGTGAGAACCAATCAAAATGCGAGAATAACTTGGATTATTATATAAATAACAATTATTCCACGAGCCCGCGTTGGTTATAATCAGTTCATATCCAACAAGGGCGAATGGAATAATTGTGTTAGTAAATTCTCAAACCGGGTTTTGCCGCCGATTTTTATTTCTACAATTTTTACAAAGCGAAAAATTTTAAGTTTGACGCACTATTTTCCATATGATGTAAAACTCCGACTATTGGCTCATAGTCGAAGTTTCTTAGCCAATCAAAAAGCTAAAAATGCAATAGTCGGAGTTGAGAATTTACTAATATTAGATATTGAAAGTCACTCTGCAAAAATTCTTCAATCGTTCAATGAAATTATTACTGATTTAATTTGCTTTTGTCAACAATAGCTGCAGCTACATACTGCCTGTAGCTGTGGCCTTTAAACACCTTGTTTCAAGCTTTAAGTATATACCTACACTTTCACATGAGTCATCAATAAGGAAAACCATACATCTTTCAACATCAAGTAATTCTTGTGCCTCAACCATAATGTTATGAACACATATGTCAAGGTTACTTTGCTCTTCAAATATCCCACGTGCTAGTTGAAGGAGAATCTGTAATTAAATCAACAAAGCTACCTTAGTTGTACTTGGTAATGGGGCAATAGTGTATAATTTTATGCAGTTGACTGACTTTTTCGGTTCTACAGTTACAAAACAGTGTTCAATAATATTGTATCCTAATGTTTGTTATTTATCCACAGGCCACGCAAACTCAACATCTGACCGTTGATTCAATAGACAAACTTAATCGTTTGTCTCACGATGTAATCACTTAGGATGTGAACCGCGATTCACACATCCTAAATGACCTCGCTCCCAATGTGTGGCTTCATAGCTCAGTTGGTAGAGCATCGCACCGGTATTCGTGGAGGTCGTGAGTTCGAATCATGATTGAAGCCCTGATTTTTTCAGGCTTCTTCTTTCCAATTGCTTAAATTGGAAAATTCACTGCCATGATTATTCTTAACTTTCATCTACAACCCAGTTCAAATATAAATTATTTTAGAAAACAGTCCTAAGGAAGCACGTGCGCTGATTGGTTAAAAAGCCTGTTTGTATAACTCGATGGAGACAGAACTAAGCGCGCGATGTTGACGTAGTGATGGCGCGAACAAAGAGAATTTACATTTTCATAATCAAAGTTTACAAGTTGTTTTCCTTTTTCTCGTCGTGGTGTTTTCTAAAAAAAATAGAAAACATGTAGTCCGTGTTTGTATCGAGTTATACAAACACTCGTGAAAGTTTGGGAGAACTCGAAAAATCTGTGGAAACACTCGCCTGCGGCTCGTGTTCCCACAGCTTTTCTCGTTCTCCCAAACTTCCACTCGTGTTTGTATAACTCGATACAAACACGGTACATGTTTTCTATTTCTTAATCATATACTTCACATCATAGACAAACTTTGTATGGGAAATTCCCTTTACTGGTCCTAATACTAAGTACTTTCTTCTAACACTTGACTTACATTTTTCGGTTCTACAGTTACAAAAAAGTGTTCAATAATTATGTCCTAATGTTTGTAACTTATCCAGAGGCCACACAAACTCAACATCTGACCGCTGATTCAATAGACAAACTTTGTATGGAAAATTCCTTTACTGGTCCTAAGTATACTATAATCAAGCATAAAAATAAACTTCTAAACATTCTGGGCGCAAATTGAGTCAATTTTTGACGGGTTTGCGGTTTTATTTCTTTTGTTGTTGTTGTTGTTTTTCCTCGAGGTTTTGTTACGCGTCACACACGGTGGACTAAGCGAAAGAGGGACTCCTCGTAGTCTAAAGCGCCATAAAAACACAACTGCCATATAGAGGCCAGATAAATTAACCATCGTTTTGACTCATCACGGCAACCGTACTGCGCTAAGAATTTCAAATGCCAATCGGTTTTCTGTGATCTTCTATGCGCTCGGCTTTGTTTCGTTTCCTCAGAAACGAAACGATATTGTATTTAGTTCAGGGGTGAACTAATTACATAGTGGAGGTAATATCCAATTAGAGTTAAGTTGGTAGTTGTCAATGTAAATAGTTAAATACGGCGGCAAAATTTCAGCCAAAATTCTGTACATTGAAATTTCAATTAGTGCCTTCTACGAAATGGGGAATTATCGACTGAAACTCTCATTATCGGCATATTACACAAGAAAACTACGAACTGGACTTCTAATCGGATAGTGATAGTGAAAAGGAAACATATTTTCGAGGTAGAGACGCCGCCACACCACGCGATTTGTCCACCAACGCGATATTTTAAGCCGATTGAAACAGTTAGTTTTGTTTAGTTCAACAAAGAAATAGTACTGTTTTTCGTTTTAGAGTGATTTATTGACATAGTGAGTATGAAAGTTATCAATGTAACGCTTGTAATTCACAAGAAAGTAAATAAGTGCAGCAAAAATATCCTTTTGAAACTAAATTTAATTTCGTGTCAAGGAAACAAAAGGAAATTAAAATGTCACAAACAGTGGCGGATCTAGGGGCCTAAAAAAAGAAGAAATGACAGAAGGGAAAAAGATCAGCAAGGCAAGTAAATGAAGACGGGAACCCTCCCCTCCCCTCCCAACTCCCACTCCCTTCCCCACTCCCACTCCCTTAGCTCAAGGTCTGGATCCACCACTGACAAAGGCAGAAATAACTGGAGACTTACATGGTTAAAAGTCAGACTGAAACGATATGATTCTAGAGAAACGAAGGCATCTGTTTCCTGGCTTGATTTAAACGTGATTAAGATCACAAAAACGGCGACATGACTTTGGTCAAATCAGAGTTATCAAAAATAACAATCCCGCCGATTTTCTGTGGCTGCTTACGGGAAAAGAACACGCACTTGGAACGCTTTGACTATGCTACAGACAAATACGATATAATATGGAAGGTAACTAATTCATCAGATTGTGTTTTAATTAACCTTGCTATATTGCAAAAGAGGTACAATATGGCTTTCTTATAAGGTGGACATTTTCCATATTTAATTGAATTTGTCAAATTTTCCGCCACAATTTAAGTAGCTTTACTTCTTATAGAGCTCGTCGTATTATAAAATTTTAGAAATAACAAACTTTTTATTTTGACTAAGTGCGGCTGAGCTGGTTTCCATGAAAACACCGATAGCATTTGTATTTTGGGTTCATAATATTTAAGCCGAAGGTAGAGGAATAATTTCACAACTATCGTCAGCACATGCCTTCTGAAAAGAAAAATACTTCCGCAGCCGGCTGCCTGGCACACAATGGAAAAACTATGCGTCAAATGCCTTTGCCTCTTAGCTTCATTTTGCCTCACACATGATACGATTACATTGAATTTATGAAACATTTGGCGGGGCTGTGCGGCCCGCTTCCCCAAACACTTACCCTATTTAAGACCAAAACTGATCTATGATTTTTCTTCTCTATTTAGGACCTGACCCTTAAATTTATACCCCATTTCAAACCTGCCTTAGTTCCTTATTTCAGAATGTTTGAGCTGGTAGTGAGCAATGGAAAGCGAATCAAGCCTGAGAAAGGAATTCTCGATTTCAGAAAATAATGTTGTTAAAGGTATTGTGAATGGCTTTAATTGATGGTGTTATCGATAATGATGAAAAACTAGCTTCTTCTAAAATAACACTGAACATGTCTAATTAAAGACCAAAGTGCAAAAACCATACGCAGTTTGAGACCAAGATTACCAAAATCGATACTCTATTTCTGACCAAAATGTCTTTAAAAAAACCATACCCTTTGAGGCCGGGCATACCTATAAAGCCCATATTACGAAGTACCCTTCTCTCCTTAGGAAGAGTCAAAAGGATCAGCAACTGAGCGAATCAGTGAGGCACAAAGCAGCGCATTAGCAGAAATCCCCTCCACCCCTGGACTTCTCATGCACAATATATCAAACTTCCAGCCTTTGTCAGACTGAATATCTTTCCGGAAACGAAACACTATTTCCTTCTGAGAAGTAGCTTCTTGTTGCTTCTCTTGCCAAGTGTAGCATTTACTGAGTAAAACGTCAATGTAAAATTAAATGATGATACATATGGGTTAATGACCAAGTGTGAGGTGAAGATGGCTGGATATTGGCCAAGTTCTTTTTTTTTTTTTGCGTATTTATGGACCGAGACGGATTTGAGGTCCATAAACTCGCAAAAAAGAATGAAGCTAATATCCAGCCATCTTGACCGAACAAGCTTGGTCAATAAAGGATTTATTATATGGCGTTCGGGGAATATTTCTTGCGGGACACAGCGCGAAGTCCCGAGCGAGCAAGAGAGCTCCATCTTGCCAGCTCAGGCAGCCAATCACAGTGCAGGATTCGGTTCATCTTGCCCGCTCAGGGAGCAAGCCATATAATAAAATACAATACAAAGTTTATTGACACTCCCTAAAGAGGGCTTTTCAGTGACAACGGTCTAAATAGTAAATAGGTTACTGACACGCATCTTGACACTTACATGCAACATGACTACGTACTTTTAATATTATTCCCTGCCTAAATTACACGATTCTGATAAGCTGAGAACAGTGCAGTTCAAGTTTAACACCAGTGCAATACACATCGTAATTTTGGATTATGATAGACTGAAAGAAAATAGAAAACTTTCTAAGCCAATGATATCACGGAAAATGATGACGAAAATTTTGTGCGGAAACTTTTAAAAAGGTTTCTCCACGCGAATTTTTTCATGTATATTCTATTAATAAGTAATCATAAGGTTTTTCTCGTTCAAATTGGAATTAATTAACTCTCGTGAGTTTTTCAAAAAGCTGAAATTGAACTCGCCGAAGAGGCTCGTGCAAATTCAGCTTTTTGAAAAACTCACCCGTGCAAATTAATTCCAAATTAAACTCAAAACCGTATGATTATCTATAATTATTCTCTACTATCGTTAGGAGAAATCTGCAAGAGAACATCCACTCGAGAAGCCACGAGATGTGCTTGGATCTGCGCGGATATATGTCGTCAAGGTGGCGCAATTTGGTTTAAAAATAGGAAAATTGTTCCCTGCATATCATTGGTGCGCGCGGAACCCAAGACGTACGGTCTCTGTCCCCGATTATGGCTACTGAGTATCA
>CM042747.1:32475648-32478148 GCA_022496165.2 Catalaphyllia jardinei
CTCAATCAAACTTCAACTTCCGGTAAGTTTCGTTTAATTTTACAATTCTACTTCGTCATTGGTCAATGTCGCTAAGGAGTCACGTGAGACTTTAAAGCGTCATGATCATGAGCTGAAATCATGAACATCAATCAAATTTAATGACAACAGGGTGCTGAGACAAAGTACACAGCCATCAGGATGTGAAATCTTTACAGGTGACCTAACAGTAACAATATGGTCAACAAGTCTGGTTGAAAAAACCATGTTATAAGCATCAACAGCTATTATGCAGTAGCTCATGCCCAAAATTTTTGGCAGTGTCTTGGATAGGTTTATCGTAAAAACGAGCAAAGGTGCTCTCACTACTCCAACCTGCTGAAGACAAGATAGTATCAATAGGGACCTGTTTTCCCTTTGCAGCTGATGTAGCAGCTGCTCTCGTGCTGTGCGCTTTATACACACGAGTGTCAATTCCTGCTTTGGCCATGACATTCTTAAGCCATCGAGCAATAGTGTTAGTTGAAGCAGGTTTGTGCGGTTTGTGATAGCCAATCAGCAACTGGTCCGTTTCTCCTCTTAGGGGAGATGTTCTATCAATATAAGCTTGTAGATGTTGTACAACACACAGGTTCTGGTCAGGCTCATATGCCAAAAACTTAATTCGACTTAGGTGCTTGCCTGGCCGAGTGGTCTTCAGGGGCGTGTCAATCGTAAATACACATTTGTTTGCAGTTAAAGTCATCGAGCTCAGAGTAAGTGCCTTCAGTGTCTGTACTCTCTGGCCAGACAAGAGAGCAAGCAACATGGTTAGCTTCCAGGACATATCTCTGAGACCCAATTTCACTCCAAGAGTCCAGGTTGCAAGTATCTTAAGGACAGAGTTTACATCCCATATTTCTTTGTATCGGGGGAGAGAAGGCCTAGTTTCAAAAACACCTTTAACAAACCTGGTAACGAGTGGATGGCTACCAAAGTGAACACTCCCTGGAAGCACAATAATAGATGATAGGGCACTACGCGCAGTGTTTATACAGCTGTATCCTACACCAGTAGCAAAGAGATCTCCAAGGAAATTTATACCATCCTGTAAAGTGGCCTGAAGGGGATTAATGTTCCGTCGACAGCAGAATGATTCCCACTTCTTGTAGTAAGTTTGGTACTGGGTTGTGGTGCCTGATCTCCAGGACTGCATGATGATCCTTGAAGCTTCTGTCGAAATTCCTTGGCTTTCAAGAGATCTCCAGACAAGTGGCACATCAGCAGCTCTAGTTTTGGATACAGAGGGTGAATCATTTCTGGGCTGCTTGGAAGAAACAGCAGTTTCTTTCTGTTGGGTAGTAGTACTGGATTGTCGATCAGCATTCTCATCAAGACAGGCCACCATGTTTGGGTTGGCCATTTCGGAACAATAATAATTCCTTGGACCCTCTCCCGTTGGATCTTCTGCAATACTCTGCTGATAAGAGAAAATGGAGGGAACATGTAAGGCACATATTGCTTCCATGATAAGTGAAATGCATCAACTGCCACAGCCCCTGGGTCAGGATGCCATGATACATAAGGCAGAAACTGGTGGTTTAGTCTGGAAGCAAATAAGTCAATATTGGGCACAACCTTTACTACATTGAGGCAGTCCCTGAAAATAGTTCTGTCTAGTGTCCACCCAAGTTGCGAGTGAGACTGTCTAGATTGTTTATCAGCTTCCACATTCTCTACACCAGGGATATGGACAGCTGTAAGCCAAATATTTCTTTGGGCACACCATAACCAAATTTCTCTGGCTAGATCATTTCTTTTTTCAGAGCTACTAGTACCCATATGGTTTACATCAGACAGGGCAGTCATATTATCTACCATGACCTTCACATGCTGCCCATTAATGATGGATGAAAAAGATTTAAGAGCCAAGTATATGGCTAGGAGCTCCAAATAGTTTATGTGGTTTGTGGCCTCCTCTGTAGTCCAGTGTCCACCTGTACTGGTGTCATTTAGGGCACAGCCCCACCCAGTGGATGAGGCATCAGTTGACATGACAACTGTAGGCTCACCATGACTAATGACATTGTAGCTGGCTTCAAGGTGTGTATTCCACCAAATTAATTCATTACACGCTTTGTCTGATACTACCATAAAAGCATCATAATCACCCTTGCTGTATTTTAGGGCAAGAGTTTTCTCCCTCTCTAATTGACGGAAATAAAGTGGGCCATACATGACACCTGGGAAACTAGATACCATATATCCAAGGGCTCTTGCAACCTCCCGTATAGTGGTATTTTGGGCCTTGATAAGCTTGGTACAGATTGATTTGAGCTTGCCAGCTTTTTCATTTGTCAAATAAATTCTCATCTGGGCTGAGTCCAAGATAAACCCCAAAAATACTAATTTTTGTGTAGGGGTAAAAACTGACTTCTGAGGGTGAAGAATGAAGCCAAATGAGAGGAACATTTTCACAGTGTCTAGGACATTAGCTAGGCATTCCTCATAACTTCCCCCTTGTAGGTATGAGTCATCAATA
>CM042747.1:32483148-32492210 GCA_022496165.2 Catalaphyllia jardinei
GGACAACGAGTCCGTTGACCTCTATAGATTCACTGTTCCCCAAGGATGGCGAAACGAGCAAGGACAGTACAAAATCTGAGAAAGCTATCGAAAGCGATTTTTTAGGGTCCATTGCCACTGAATACGATCTTGATGAGGCATGTTCAAGTGATGTGGACCCAAAACTTGCCAAGATAATAAATAAAATGATCCGGACAAAGTTGTCGGACGATAAGTTGAAAGAAAAACTTCCAACCTGCAGCAGACCTGGGAACTGTGAAAATGTAACAGAGACTAAGGTCAACCTTGAAGTCTGGTCTAAAATTAGATCAGGCACGAGGAGTCGAGACCTGAAACTCCAAAGACTCCGAAACGTGATTCAGAAAGCAATGATCCCACTGATCAAACTTACAGATCAGCGTATGAAACGTAAAATTTCAACCTTGAAATTGTCAGATGAAAGTAGTATAGAAGATAGGGTTTCCAGCACACCCTCTGTCAGCGTACGCTAAAATGAGCACACACGCTAAAATTTTGTGCGTACGTTAAAAAATTTGATGATCTATTTTGTGTGATAGTAATCTTTGGTAAAATATTTAGTATAAAGGTCAACATAATTATTATAACCATCAATAAAATCTTTTATATCGATGCATGACTCTACGGAACGCTAACTCTGCTTGAAGTCGCACTAGTTTGCTGAAGAATGCGCAATAAATCTTAACACATGAATTGGATGAATTTGGCCACACAAGTGGCGTGTTTAATATGATCCAGGACACTTAATTGTGGCAACACATTAAATCTACAAGATTTCCATTGTTCAGCAAAGGTGGGGCGAAAAAGACGCCACATGCCACCGGTTGTGGCAGCCCCACCAAGACAAAAGCAGAGTTAGCGTGGCGGAAAAAGTCGAATAACATGAGACTTAATCTTGATGTTGTGCCTAATTATATATAGAAATTGCTACCAACAAGCCTGTTTAGTCTTTACAGGCAAGCGTGAAACCGCCGCCCTTGCCTGACCAGCTTCAATAAAAAGTAATTAGCACGTGCAACAAATTATTTTGCAGAATAATATATCATATAATACAAGTTTATTTGTTTATCTATTTTGTGTGATAGTAATCTTTGGTAAAATATTTAGTATAAAGGTCAACATGATTTTTATAACCATTAATAAAATCTTCTTCTTTTAAACTTCATTTTTTAAATGTTTTTAAACCACTTCAGTGTCTAAATTTTTGATCATTTGTTGTGCGCATTGTTTTGATCTTTCATCGTCTTTCGTATATTTTCTTTTTCCATGTCCCATTTAATTAAATATAGTTTATCAATTTTTCGGCGCTCATAACTTTGATAAGCATATTTGCAATTATTCATGTTTTCATTGACGTTTTTAAAATCAAGTAAAATTCGATTAATACCGAACCAGCTAGAGTAATAATGGTCAAAACAGATCCAGAGACAATTAGTGATGGTATTCCACCAGCAGCAATCACACTTGAAAACAATCTTGATCCATTTGTAATCATTTTGTAGTGTTTATGAGCTTTTTTTAATATAAAAACCATTTTTGATGAATTGTTTTGTAATAGTCCATTAGTTCACGAATTTGTTTTTGATCTAAGTCTGGTGAAAAATGATTGAAATCACAAATTTTTTTTGTCATATTTATAAATAATTTCTAAAAATTACTTATAAAATGCTAGAAAAATATTGGACAAAACTAGTGGCCACCAGACCTCTCAGGAGAGACTCTTTTATTTTTGTGCACACCCACCCGCCTCTCCTAAGGAGGTTTTATTTTATTTTTTTTTTCCCACCTTCACACCGTTAGCAGACTCACCTCGTGAGTAAAGGGTTTTATTTATTTTTTTTATTTATTTTTTTGCCCACGGATTTGAGATCAAGCCGGCACTTCTGCCGTATATATTTATACGACTATAGCTCTACCCAATGATCCGACATCGTCTTCGAGCGATAATTTTTTTAATGCTAACAATTTATTAACTGAAGACATAAGGCTGGGGTTTCTCTCATGCCTCGAGGGTGTGTATGGTGTATTCAGAGGAGAGCCCCAGCTTTTTCTGACCAAGCTATACCCCATACATCACCGACCTTAGAATGAGCAAATCGGCAATATACATAGTTCGTATCGAGATTTCCTACGCATATGGTGCAAAAAACTTCGTCCCTCTAATATCATATTTCGGGAAAGTCCCGTTATTCTCGTGACTGATCACTACAAAGACTAAATAAATAAACGATGACTGATGTCTGTAGGGGATTCCCCTATTTTAGAAAGGTCACTTTTTGTCGTCCACGCATTTAGTTTATTCAGAAACGAGTTTCAGCACTGCTTTTTGAAGTTCGCCAACCGTAGCTTCTAGCGTGTTGACTTTATCCTTTAATGCTGTAAGCTCAAATTTATCTGCGTTTAAACCTAAAGCTTTCTTGACGTACATTGTACCGGCTTTTGTTTTTAATAAATCCGTGACGAATTTTATAGTGGTTGCGTCATGGTTATCAACAGGAGCAGAGGCATTAGTTAGTCTTTTACCTTTCAAATGGTAATGTTTGATCCGCGGTCAACGCAAAACCGATGCCTTTTGGCCTCCCTTTTTCTCTGCTTTCACTTCTGGTTTTGGTTCTCCATTACTGAAACCCATATGTTATAACCATAAATAATATTTGTAGCTCCTAGCAACTTCAACATTATTTTTCCGGTATTAATTTATGAGTTTCATCTTCATCAAAAATCTCAATCTCACCTGTCTTAAAATCAAAACACCATTGTTTTGTCCTTTTAGCAGTCTTAGGAATTTCAGGAAGATTTTTTTTTTAAAGTTTCCTTTAAAGTTTCATCTGTTTCTAACTCAGGCATAAGTTCACGGATTGCTTTACAAAGAAAGTTTTCATTGAAGTTTTGTTCTTTGACTAACATTATATAATGTTAATTAATATTTTTTAAATGATTGTTCCTTCACTCTTTTCATATTCTTTTATATCTCCATAAGCATCACTATTCAAATTTTGGATATTTTTGGTTATTAAACCTCTCTTTATCGTTAAAGGAGTATCTGTTACTTTTATTCTTAGTAAATTATCGTTTGAATCTTTATGATAAGAATGAGATTCAGAGATTGGTGTAGAGAGTCCACTAAACATAATTGGGATATTTCCATCTCTAATTACTACCCAGAGCCATAATTGTTTTCCTTTATTCTTATTTAGAATATTATAAGTATTTTTAGTACTTAAAGTAATTAATTTATCTTTTGAAATATTTATATAATAATAACCAGTTGCACCTGTAAATGCAAATTGTATTCCCATGTTATCATTTGTAGTTGCGTTATGTACGAATGTCAAATGAAAAGTTATTACATCTCCTCGGTTATTACCAGTTGTCTCATAAACATAATCATTTGTAACAAGAACTCTATCTTCATTAGAATCAGGGAAATAAATCTGTCTTATTAATGAAAATGTTGATCCCTGAACAATTAAATGTTTTAATATAGTTTGGATTAGATTACTATTACTGCTAACAATTTGATTTACTTTTCCAATCTCACTACTAACGTAATTTGCAATATTAGTTTCCATTTCATTTAGTTGTTTTACATTAACGGCATCACTATCTTCATTTCCATCTAAGAGTTGTCTATTACTCATATCAATAGGTGCTTCAAAATGGATCACTCTATTGTCAATATAGAAAATTCTATCCCAAATTCTTACGTCTACATCACTTTGTGTACCTGAGACACCATAAACGACGACAAATATTCGAGTATCATTTTCATAAGCTTCTTCGGCGCAGTTTTTTAAAGCGATATCAATGTCAGTATCATCAAAACTAGGGTTAATGATAGCTTTGTAAAAATTAATGATTGACCGAGTATGATCACTAGAAACTTTTGTATTAATTTTACTGACTGCTAGCGTACCACTACTAGCACCTACTGTTATCTGATCCATGTCTATTTTAGTAGAAGGATACATTTCAAAGGCAATGGTGTAATAGCCTCTCGGTAAATAGACTAAATCAATAGATAAACGCGTACTGTGGTAACCGATTCCAGAATCATAGTCAATTCGGAAAAGATAAGTATTCTGATTAACTCGGTGGAAGTCGTTATCTACAGCTCCTACTTTATGAATGCCATCATCATCTTCTTTAAAAAGGTCATCATCCATTACTTTCAAAAAGACATTTTCTCTCTGTGATGATTGGATTGATGCTTCTTCTGATTCTTTTATCTTTGTGTCAATGATACCTCAAATGATTGCGTTACTATCATCAACACTCTTACTGACAAAATGAACTGTAGCTGCGTAACTACTATCACTACTTAGTGGATCTTTTAGACTAGCGATACTATGTCTTTTCATATTTAAATCACCTTCCATGGGATCAGAACCATCAAGAGATAATAATTTACTCATTTTAATTTCTAGATCGCGTTTTAATTTACCTCTGTCATATTTATGTTTTTCAAAATTAACTGCTTGGAATTTGATTTGATTTTATTAGGATGTTTATCATCAACTTCAACAATCGTTTTTAAATTGTTAATAGATTACCTTGCATTGAACGATCGCCTGATAATGGAAAATAAGTCGCTTTAGCACGACCAACAGTTAAAGCAGCATTATCTGCAGAAGAACTACGGATTCCAATAACAGTGTGATTACCCATATTTAAATTACCAGTCATCGCTTTACTTCCATTTAATTTCAAGACAACTGTATCAAGTTTTGGCAATTTGCCAATTTCAGTGTCAACATATTTTCTTGAGACCAAATCATTTTCACCAAAAAGACCATCATAATAAGGCTCACAGTTTTTATTACCTTTTGCTTTAAATCATAATAATTTTCATTTGCATCTGTTTTAAGAAATTTATGATTTAGATATTCTTCATTGACGGCACTTTTTAAATCTTTAGCGCGATAATTGAGTGGGTCATCTACTTTGCAATCAGTGAAACTTTCCAAAGAGAGAATATTTTGAGATCCTCTATCTAAATCACCTGTCATAGCCTTACTTCTATCACGAGGAAGCAATTTATCATCTCCATTATCCACATATGTTTCACTAGCTTTAACAGCAATAGCAATGTCTTGCTTTGCGTTTTCAGTGTCAACGTATCCTTTATTAGCAGCATCAGCGTCATCTACAGGATCGGCTAAACGTTCTATCTTATTATCATTCATTGTTAAATTCTCAAAATAAAGGATCTTATGATTATCTGCGACATCAGTCAAATTAAAAATATTATGGTTAAAATATGTTGTCTCTCTGCCTTTCAAACTCTAGAATAAAATAGAAATTTCACGTTTTTATTAAATTGAGCACCATAATATCTTATTTGAAAAGTTATCTCGCCGCCTTGACCATCACTAGTGAATTGAATAATAGATTTAGTATAATGATTATCGATTTTATCACTATCAAACGTATTCATCTGATAATGACTATCATCATGGACATTAAAAATTATGGTATCATCTACACGAAAACAACCAGCTTGACCAATAACAAATATTTTAAAAATAGAAGTATAACTACCACTAGGTAAATTATCATTAGTCATTTTTATACTAGACCATACTTGTCCACTTGTCCACTTGTGAGTTTTTCAAAAAGCGAAATTGCACTCGCCGAAGCGGCTCGTGCAATTTCAGCTTTTTGAAAAACTCACTCGTGCAAATTAATTTCAAATTGAACTCGAAACCGTATGATTAACCATACTTGTCCAATACTCTGACAAATTTATGCATAGCATTGTATTGTATTCTATTGTTTTGCGTCGTTCTCAACTTTATTGTATTGTTAATCTATTGTTATGTGGATATAATACAATACAATGCTAACTGGATTTGTCGGAGTATTGGACAACCCTCTGATTACCTATACAAACATATTAATAAAGGTCAGTACGGAACATTAGTTTAAAAATATTTTTCTATTTAATATAATGGAAAGAGAAATAACGCTAAGAGGTGATTTTAGTACAAGGTTTACACCAACAATGATACTAGATAATAATACTAACTACTACATTGGTTTTAACCGAATTATCTCAATGTTTTTTTCATGGACTAAGGTCAATGCAGGATACAATAATCAGAAAATAGCGTTTAGTAAAGATAATGGTAATACGTGGACAGATATTGATTTTGCTCTGGGTGTTTGGACATATAATGATTTAGACAATTATATTAAAGAGGAGACAAAAATCATAGAGGGTGAGGGTAATGAAGACTACCCTATTACACTGACTTTTGATGATGCTACTTTTTAATGTTATCACTTTAGAGACAAACTATCAGCTTGATTTAACTAAATCTGATTTTAATGAACTGATTGGCTATGATAAGAGGATTTTAAGAGATGAGAAGAATATTGGTGTTAGAGTACCTAATCTAAGTCAAGATACTGATGTTTTAAATATTCATTGTGATTTAACTAGTACTTCATTAGTTAATGGTCAAGAATCTGATATTATTTACAGTTTTGGTACTTCATAATGGTTCTTCTAATGCTTCATATGGTTTTGCTTTAGAACCTCGTCGTGTTCTTTTTAACCCAGTTAATAAAACAAGTATTTCTAGAATACGTATCTATGTTACTGATGGATTAAGACGACCTGTTTATTTAAATAATGCAGACACTGCATTTTCATTGATATTAAAAAAAAATACCTATCTAATAATTATATGAAATCACGTGAATTCAAAAAGATTTATCACCTATCTTTGGGTAGATATGTGTATGAACACAGAGGCAATGGTCTGATCGTCGACAATATTATGAAACCACTGAAAGCAGCTCTTAGTGCAGCTGCAAGCAAAGCTAGTAGTACAGTAGCTAAAAAATAGGTGGCAAATAGAGAAGTTCAAAGGTGCTGAAAAATCAGGTGAACTTCTAAAAATGGCAGAACCTCGAAATCCAAAATGTCTCAAAATGAAGTTAACACATTAATTAATAATCTCATAGCACGATCTTAAAAAAATATATTTTTATAATATATAATGGCTTTTCGCTCAGCAGAGAATGTCCAAAGAAATGAAGAAGTGCGATTTCTACTTGAAAGTAATATAAGACCTCCAGCAAATGGCACAGAGCAACCAAAAATGGTTATAAATTCACAATCAATGATCGAAGTTCTTATATTGATGGGTATAATGCTTATTTTGAAGTGCGATTTAAATTAGATCTTAAAGCTGATGGTGGAGATAACGCTGATACTCGTACCACAATCATTAGTGGCGCACATTCATTGATTAGACATATTGTTATTAAGAGTGCAGGCAAAAATATCTATGATACTGATAATCTTCATCTAGTTACTTTTGTAAAAAATCTATTAGAATACTAAGACGATTATGCTCGTATTGTAGCTAAAAATAGTCTTTGGTATCTAGATAGTGCTGAATCTGCAGTAGCTGCAGCTAACCCTAATTTCGAAGCAAGACGCTTATTAACAGCAAATGATCAACCAGTTTTGTAACTATTCCATTAAACAGATACTCTTTTTTTGAAGAATTAGAAGGACGTATTTTACCGCCCAGGCAACTTGACTTTGAAATAGACTTAACACCTGATGCAAAAGTGCTATATGGAGCAGCTAATACAGTTAGATTAGTCATTGATCGTTTTTACCTTTGGGTTCCTCGATTACGACCTAAGGATGGTTATTTTAGAATCTCAGCGTCTATTGATAAAGTTAAATATGTCTTTGTCTATTTACAGAGAAATAAGAGTAATCTAATGACAGCTAATCCATATATCTACGTACGATACATTTAAACTTAATGCAGGTGATGCTAAGCTGTCGACTTGAATATGGTGATAGAGTCTTTTATCCAGAACGTGATTATGATAGTGACAGTAAAGCAAGAATCTTTTCTAATTTAATGAATCATTCATGGAAAAGGATGATTATAATACTGGGACTCAACTAAATGTCACTAATTTTACAACTTTGTATCCTCTTATCTTTTTTGATCTAAGTTACCAAGCTGAGCAAGTGAGCAGAGATCCTAAACAACTTATGTTAAAACACCAAATTAACACTACTGATGGTGATAATTTTCGAGTGCATGCAATTGTTCTTTATGAAAAAGATGTTGTCATTGACCAAGTAGGAGATCAACTAGTTATAGTATAAACCTACGCTTAGAATAAATATAAAAATAAAAATAATGCAAAAGTTAAAGCGAGAAAATTATCCAGCCCACAGAAAGATCTACCGCAATCAAAAACTTAAGAAGACTGAGCGGTACTGTGATATCTGTAAGAATGGAAAAAAACTATACTTCTAGGGGTAAATGGTCTCATTTAAAAACTAAAAAGGATGACCGTAACTATTATAACGCTAATCCATTAATAACATTATAAGAATATATTTTCATAATTTTTTTCATTTTAACGAAAAAATGATGAACATAAATATATAGCATGATGAAAAAATCATTAAATAAATCATTTAAGAAAAGTATCTTAGATGCTGATGTACCTAATAAAAAATAAAGTTTTTTCCAAGTGGAAATAAATTAAACCCAATAAAATCAAAACTAATTAAATTCTTACCTGAGCCTTTAAAACCATCAAAATACGTCCCTTCACCAGTGAAAAAACCAGTTCCAAAACCTAGAATAAGCCCGAAACCTCCGGTAGCTTTACCAAGATCAAATCTCTATCCAAGACCAATTAATGAAAAAGTTAAAAAACGGATTGATGAAATTACTCCTTATTATAAGCCTGAAGCAATAAGTGAATTTCAGAAGATTTTGAGAGACAAGAAAAATCTCAAAATTAAGATTAAAGAAAAAAGTACATCTTTAAAAGGCACTGTCAAATCATTTGAAGTAAACATCATTGAAAGTAAAGATCCAGCCAAACAGTTACACTACACTACATCTGATGTTGCTAAAGAATTAGAAAAATTACTCCTTAGTGATAGAGGATTAAAAGCCTATGTCACTCTTCATGTACTGTTTAAAACACGAGCAGCAGTGTTTTATCGGGTTTAAAAACACGAGGCGTAGCCGAGTGTTTTTAAACCC
>CM042747.1:32492310-32507037 GCA_022496165.2 Catalaphyllia jardinei
TGCATGCGAATTGTTGTGCGGCTTCAAAAACCCGAGAAAACGCGTGCATTTCAATCGACAAAAATTCTGTTGTTTTCGTCGAGAGCTTTTTGAGTCGAAGCTTTTTGCCTCAGTCCTCATTATTTCCTTAGAAGAGTCGTGGTCATTTGTAATGCCTCCAAAATGAGCTTTTAGAAATTCTAAAAGTGTTAAGCAAGAACGGAATGTGAGCGATTTATTGGGGCCACCTCGTGATGTAGTGGATGTAGTGGATGTTCCCGACTTAGATTTGAATTACGAAGTTAGGGATGAAGAATTATGTAACATGCCAATGCCGAGTGAAGTATTTCATATAGAGATGTCTAAGTCAGTGTTTCACAACTGAAAATGAAAGTAGTTTACCCTTATGACTACAGGATAGCTTCGATAAGTTTAATGAAGCAGAATTACCAAGTAGAGAAGATTTTTATAGTTTATTAACTTAAGAAGAGATCAGTGATGATGATTACAGTCATGCAAAAGATGTTTGGAATACTTTCAAGTTGAAAAACGTGGGTGAGTATCATGATTTATATCTTAAGTCTGATGTACTACTGTTAGCTGATGTTTTTGAAAATTTTAGAATATTATAAACTAGATCCATGTCATTATGTCTCTTCACCAGGTTTATCTTAACCTAGAATTAATTAAGGCCCGTTTACACAGGCGATTTTTGTCGCGCTAAAGTTGCAACTTCAAAATCGCACGTGTAAACCAGGTGCGATTTTCAGTGCGATTTGTCGCCGCGATATCGCAGGGGTTTCGAGCATGTTTGAAACTTGTTGCAACTTTAGCGCGACAAAAATTGCATCGAGTTGCCGCGACGAAAATCGCATGTGTAAACGGGCCTTTACAGAGATTGATATGATGCTTTTTATTGGAAAAGGCTTGCGTGGTGGTACTTCTTATATTGCACATCGTCTTGCTGAAGCCAAAATTCCATACACCAAAAACTATAATCCTAAGAGAGAAAATAGTTATATTATGTATTTAGATGCTAATAATCTTTATGGATGGTCACAACCATTACCCTATGCTAATTTCAAATGGGTAAAATCAGATGGTATCATCCATAAAGTAGAAGGTATTGGCCATATTTATGAAGTTGAATACCCTGAAGAATTGCACCATTTGCATAATGATTATCCATGCGCAGCTGAAAAAATTAATGTTACTGATGATATGCTTTCTGATTATTGTCGAGTTATCAAAGATCAATATAGAATTAGTACTGGTAAAGTTAGAAAATTAATACCTTCACTTTATAATAAAGAAAAATATGTTCTTCATGAAAAAAATTCAGAGCTTTATTTAAGCCCAGGTTTAAAGTTAAAGCGAGTGCATCGTGTTTCAGAATTCAGTGAAAAACCATGGTTGAAACAATATATTGATTTTAATACTGAAAAGAGAAAAGAAGCCAAAAACAGTTTCGAAAAAGACTTTTTTTAAATTGATGAATAACAGTGTCTTCGGAAAAACTATGGAGAATGTCAGAAAACGCTGCAATGTTAAATTAGAAACTGATCAGAAGCATTTAGAACGTCAAATAGCCAAACCAACTTCTGTCTCATAAAATGTTTCATGAAAATTTGGTAGCTGTCAATATGAAACTCAAGAGTCTAATGCTCGATAAACCAACCTATGGATTTAGCATTTTGGATTTGAGTAAAGTAAAAATGTATGATTTCCATTACAACTTCATCAAAAAATGTACAACGAAAGAGCAAAATTGTTATTCACTGATACAGATTCATTATGCTATCATATCCAGACAGATGATGTTTATAGAGATTTAGACAAGCATAGAGAGCTATTTGGCAATAGTGACTATCATAAATCTTCTAAGTTCTTTTTTGATGAAAATAAAAAAGTAATTGGCAAATTTAAAGATGAATCAGCTGGCCAGCCGATTACTAGTTTTGTAGGACTAAAAAGCAAAATGTATTCTTATAAGACTGAGACTAAACATAACAAGACAGCAAAAGGCCTTAAAAAGAATATTATCAAACGTGACATTGAACATCAAGATTACTTAAATTGTCTTCAAAATAATACCATCATGCGGCATAAGATGAAGACCATTCGATCAGAATACCATCAAAGCTCTAGGTATGAAATCAATAAAACCAGTTTATCATGTTATGATGACAAACGTTGCATTTTAGATGATGGTATTAGTAGTTATGCTTATGGCCATTACCAAACTACACAATAGATAAACAAATTTTTTAGCGTACGCACAAAATTCTAGCGTATGTGCTCATTTTAGCGTACGCTGACAGAGGGTGTGCTGGAAACCCTATCTTCTATACTACTGATGAAAATATTGTTCGAACCTTACTGGATGTCATTGCCTTGTTGTGCCATGCAAATTCAGAGACGACGAGACATGATCAGACCTGATCTCAACAACCAGTATCAGCAAATTTGTCCTTAACATGTTGGCTTTACTGATTTGTTGTTTGGGAATAACCTCCCAAAACAAATACAGGACATCAGTGCCACCAACAGGGTTGGGCAAAAACTACAAAGCAGCACCAAGGCCAACGATAATCACCACCGCAAATCTCACTTTTCAGAAAACGGCCAGACTCACCGATCGCACCCCTACAACCGGGGACAACGCTGGCAAAAGCTACTCACTCCATTCCGCAAACGGCAGGAGAAAGTGGAGCAAAAAATGTACCAATCCATAGTGAGTCGGTGAGTAAAGAATGTAAATTAGTAGATTCAAAAACCCAACCTGGGATATTTAAAGCTGGAAGGATTAAAGGTTACTTGTTAAACTGGGGCAAACTTACAACAGACCCACATATTTTAAATATGGTCAAAGGATGCGAAATTGATTTTGACCATCTCCCTCACCAGAGGCAGCCGCCTTGCCAACACAAACGTAGTAACAAAGACACTGAAACAATCAGTGCTGAGATTGAAAAATTAGTGCTTAAAGGTGATCTGTTAAAATCTTCACAAGAGGAAGGTGAATTTCTATACACTATCTTTTTGACACCTAATAAAGATGGAACTCATCGGATGATCCTCAATTTAATAAAGTTGAATAAATTTGTAGAGACATTGAAACATGTTATTAGCATGATGAGGCCAAACTGTTTCATGGCCTCTGTGGATCTGAAAGATGCATATTATTCAGTACCTATTCACCAAGATCATCAAAAATATCTAAAATTTAGCTTGTGTCCCTCGTTTATTTACGAAGTTACTCAAACCTGCTTACAGCACACTAAGGAAACATGCTTTTCAGTCAATTGGCTATATTGACGATTCTTATTTACAGGGTATCACTAAGCTCGAATGTGAGAATAATGTTCAAGTCAACACCGAGTTGTTTGATTGTCTGGGCCTCTATGTTCACCCAGACAAATCAATCTTCGAGCCATCACAGGTTCTAGAGTTCTAGGTTTTGTCTTAAATTCTGTGACCATGACTGTCACTTTGTCTCATGCCAAGGCAGAAAATATCAAGCATGTTTGCAAAGATCTTTTAACCAGAACACAAGCTACCATCAGGGAAGTGGCAGTTGTCATAGGCACACTTGTGGCCCGTTTTCCTGGGGTTGCTATGGGACCCCTGTTCTATAGGCAGCTAGAAAATGACAAAACTGCAGGCCTTAAGTTTCATCATGGTAATTTTGATGAAAGCATGAATACAGTGGCATGCCGACAGAGTAAGACGTGCCGAGCGATCTCCGCCTGAATATTTTTTTCTCCTGACATGGCCGCCAAAAATTTACGGTCCAAAAAAGGCTCTGAGGCAAGCAATGATCTTGCTGAAGATAATTTGGAACAAATAAGGTTGCTTATCGCCAGTTTAACAGACAAAATTGATAAACTAGACGCCGATAGGCGAAAGCGACATGACGCCATTTACGGGAAGCTCGAACACTTAGAAGAAAGAACGAAGACTTTGTTTAAAGACGTCGGTGAAATGAAAACAAGCCTTGACTTTGTAAACAGTGAAATTGAAGAAGTAAAACAGAGATTGAAGGACAAAGCAGACAAGAGCCGCGTAGCAAAATTGATGGCGAAGATTGACGACCTGGAGAACCGGTCAAAACGAAATAATGTCGTCTTCTGGAATATTCCAGAGGGTACTGAGGATGACTCCACGTGCGAAGGGATAATACAAGATATTTTAGTCAATCACATGAATCTTGAAAGAGACATTGAAATTATGAGAGCCGATCGCACAACAATAAAGAACAAACAAAAGAGACGAGATGGAGAGCAGCCATCAAGACCGATACACGTGGCATTGTTACGGTACCCTGACAAGCAGTTTATATTAAAAAAACGCCGCTGCAAAGCTAAGGACAATCCCTATCTTGGTGCGAAAATTTTCATCTCCGATAATGTTTCGAAAGCAGCAAGAGACGAAAGGAAGATCTTGAAAGACCGACATCTTGAGGAAATTCGCAGCCGAGAAGATGTAGAATACGCCTTCATTCCTTGGAGTATTCCTCCTCGTATCCTTTATAAAGGTAACGACTCAGCTAAATTGAAGTTTTTCTTCAGACCTATCTCCGACGTCTCCGAATAGTGAACAACTGCTGTGACTTTGATCAAAACTTTGAGCAAATAAGAAATGTGCGCTACTATATATTTTCCCTTTAATCTAAGTAATTATATATAATGAGCTTTAGAGTGTTTTAATGTCAGGTATAGCATTATTTTCCTGTACTGTCATCATTTGAGGAGCGGGACACGACTGAGGGAGTAAGAATCAGAATCTCCTTCAGTGCTAATGTTATAATATTAATTCCAGGCTTAGTCTTCTTCATAAAATATGTTAAATTGTGCGTGTGTCTGTGTTTGCGTGGTAAAGTGTTAAACAGTAGGCCAATTTTTTACAAGTTTCTTACACTTAAATTGAATTGCTTCAGCGTCTTTTCTCTGATTATGGGTAGAAAAAAAGAAAAAATTTAAAGATGGTGTCGGATGATTTTAAATTATTATCTTTAAATGTAAGAGGTCTAACTAATTTTTAAAAAAAGGCGAGCAGTGTTTACATGGTGCAGGAAGCAAAAACGGAGTATTATATTCCTTCAAGAAACGCATTCGACAGCAGATAAAGAAAAACAATGGAAAGCTGAATGGGGTGCTCCAATGGAATTTGCCCATGGGAGTAGTAGTGCAAGAGGTGCTGCTATTCTGTTGTCCAACGGCTTTGATTGTAAAATAAAGCGAAAGATTGTTGATCCCATGGGAAGATACATCGGCATAGAAGCTGAAATCAAGGATGAAAATTACCTTTTGTTCAATGTTTACGCACCTAACAACGATAGTCAATCCGCAAAGTTTTATGAACATATTATCAATGTTCTTAAAAAGGAAGACCAAATATACCGAGATAGAATGATAATTGGGGGAGACTTTAACTGCCCTTTCAATCCAAGCCTAGATAAAATGGGAGCGCTTTTGAGGACAAAATATATTTAATGTACATGACGTCTGGCGGATTAAACATCCAAGTCAAAAGAGCTTTACATGGTCACAAAAGTCCCCTTTCATTTTCTGTTGATTGGATTATTGGCTAATATCGGATTCTTTGTATGATGTGGTAGGGAACGTAGATATTGTACCGGCCATTAAAACAGACCATTCTGCTATAACACTACAATTTCAGAAAATAAAAGAAGGCGTAAAAGGGCCCGGTTTTTGGAAAATGAACACTTCTATTTTAAATGATGCTGCACATATCGATGAAGTGAAGAAAAAAGTATTAATATGGATAGAAGAAGCAAAAGAAGTTTCAGATAAGAGGGTAATTTGGGACTGGATTAAGTACAATGTCCGTTTATTTTCTATTGATTATTCTAAAAAAAGTGCGAAAGCTAATAGGGAGGAAGAGGAAAGGATTCAAAAGAAATATCAAAATGCACAAGTTGATTTTGAAAAAACCCTATCTGTCGAAACCAGAAAGACACTGGAGGAATGTAAGGTGGGGCTAGAAAGGTTTTATGATAAGAAAACTGAAGGTATAATTGTGCGCTCGAGGGCAAGATGGCATGAGCATAGAGAAAAAAGTAACAAGTATTTTTTAAATTTAGAAAAACGAAACCACACGAGAAAACATATTAGGAAACTGTCTCTTTGTGGAGTGATTACAACAGATCATAAGCTGATATTGAACTCGGCTTCAGATTATTACAAAAAACTGTATAGCAGCAAGAGCAATCTAAGTCAACGGGACTCACTTGACTCCTTTTTTGAAAAACTGAATATTCCAAAGCTGAACGAAGAACAAAGAACAAGCTGTGAAGGACTTATATCTAAGGAAGAGTGTAAGAAGGCAATTGAAATGTTCGAGAATGGTAAAACACCAGGAAATGATGGAATACCTATTTAATTTTATCAACTGGTCGACGTTTTTAACTACTCGTTCCACGTAGAGGAGATGACAACCTCACAAAGGCAAGCAATTATTACCCTTTTTGATAAGAAAGGAAAGGACAGATCCTACTTAGAAAATTAGAGGCCAATCTCTTTTGTTAATGTAGATGCAAAAATTGCCTCTAAGGTCATTGCTAATAGAATAAAATGCTGCCTCCCAGATATTATCCACCATAATCAATCTGGCTTCATAAAAGATAGGTTTATTGGAGAGACAGCTCGTTCAATACTTGATATTATAGACCACACAGAACGCTCTGAATTGCCAGGAATGATGATCTTTATTGACTTCGAAAAAGCATTTGACTCGATCGAATGTTGTTTTCTCTATAAGAGTTTAGAAGCTTTTAATTTCGGCCCACAATTTATAAAATGGATGAAAACGTTTTATAAAAACGTCTCTAACTGCGTAATTAATAACGGTGTAAGTTCTCCTTCATTTAAGTTGGGAAGAGGGGTAAGCACAGTCTTAACACTTTTGAAAAGTATTCAGGTTTGAAATGAATGTGTCTAAAACCAAAGCCATGTGGGTTGGGATAATGAAAAATTCTGCACAAAAACCTTTGGGCCTGGAATGGCTAATGACTATTAAAAATTTAGGACTATTTTTTCCCTGCGACCAGAAAGTGGTATCTTCGCAAACTTTTCAGGAAAAACTACATAAAATTCAGAAAGTTATAAATATCTGGAACATGAGAGGTCTATCTTTATTTGGGAGAGTGACAATTGTTAAAACTTTTCTGATACCTAAACTTTTGTATATATCTTCGATAATTCAAACCCCAATGGAAATCATGAAAAGGATGGAAAGAATGATTTTTAAATTTTTATGGAGAGGACCAGACAAGGTTACGCGAAGTTCTGTTGTAAAATCAGTTGAAAACGGTGGGTTAAACCTCATGGACGTTGAAACCCAGATTAAAGCATTGAGACTCTCCTGGATTCCGCGCATTTTAGATAGCAACAAAAAAGGACCTTGGAAATCGTATTTTAATCATTATTTAAAACCTTACGGAGGAGCCTTTCTATTGAAATGCAATTATGAACTCAAGGATCTGACTCCTTCACTAAGTGGCTTTTATTCAGATTTACTTCTTTGGTGGAAAGACATTTTCCGATATCAATTATGCACAAAGGATTATTTGGAATAATAAGGACATTAGAATAGACAATAGATCAGTCTGTTATAAATTGTATTATGAAAACGGGATTGTAGACGTACGTGACTTGTTACTTGAATTTGATAAAAAGCAGTCATGATTTTTATAAACAAAAAGGTCTTAAAACGGATTTCCTGACATGGACAGGTTAAGATTATCAGTTCTGAAAGAACTCATATCGTATGAACTGTTACCTGAAGTTGACCCGTTAAACTTTAAATATAATAACATACAATTTGACGTTAACAAGGCTAAGTGTAAACATTTCTATTAATAACAGCTAAGGCTAAATTGCCTAATATGTCTAAGAAACTAATTTCGGATTTTAGCAAGTCAAATTCTTTGGAGGAAATATACTCACTTCCAAAAACTGTTGCAAGTGAAACGTATATTTGGTCTTTCCAATACAGAGTGCTTAATTATGTATTGTATTCAAATGCAAAACTTTTCAAAATAGGTTTGTCGTTGAATGATAAATCTACTTCCTGTGACTCTTCAAAAGAAGAGTTGTATCCCCTTTTTTTCGAGTGCTCCCATACGCAAATCATTTGGAAAGCGTTCTCTTCTTGGTGGTTTGGACTTGTTAAGGAAAACATAGCTTTGACATTAAAAGATATTATACTTGGGCTTCTAAATAGGACTGATATAAACTATCTTATAATTTTCGGAAAACTGTGTATTTGGGAATGTAGAAAAGCCAGTATCCATCCTCATTTTAATATGTTTCTTAAAAAAGTTAAAATCAAGTTTGAAACCGAGAAATATGTAGCAAACAAAAATGGGACGTTTGCAAATTTCAAGAAAAGATGGGAAGCAATTCGTGTTAAATTTTTGTAGATATTGGTAATATTTAGTCCTATTATCTTTATATCTATGTGCCTATTGTGTTTGTGTTTGTGTGTTTTTTTTGTGTGTGTGATAATTAGTGATAATTTATTACTTGTTTTCAATCACAATTTTGTAATTTACTTGTTAAAAAAAATCTTATTTTTTAATGCTTAAAATGTTCATAAATTGTAATCAAGGTTAAACAATAAAAAAATGGTACTGTCTCCTACTGCAGAGTCAGATCTACAGTGGTGGGTTGAGAACATTGAAAATGTCTCTAAACCCATTTCACAAGGTAATCCGCCTGACATTCTTTATACAGATGCATCCTTACAGGGATGGGGAGCTGTTTTTCAGGGACAATCATCAGGAGGCCACTGCGCACCTGATGAAGCTCACCAGCATATTAATTGCCTTGAATTAAAAGCAGCTTATCTGGGATTACAGTCCTTCTGTACAACACTGTCTCGTACCCATGTGAGAATTTTTCTTGATAACACCACAGCAGTTTCTTATATCAATAATATTGGTGGCACTCATTCACTTGAATGCAATCACATTGCTAGAACCATTTGGATGTGGTGCATTACATGGGATAGTTGGCTATCTGCTGCACATTTGCCAGGGAAGTGCAATACAGCGGCTGATAAAGCCTCCAGAATTTTCATGACCATACGGAATGGAAGCTTGACTCCAACATTTATGTGTCAATCACGCAAGTTCTGGGGGCCCTATCTATTGATCTATTCGCATCCAGGCTTGATTTTCAGACTAAGCCTTACATAGCTTGGCATCCTGACCCTGGTGCATTTGCTATAGTGGCCTTTTCTGATGACTGCGAGAAGCACCATTTTTATGCTCCTCCTCCCTTTAATCTCAGTGATAGGGTTCTGCAGAAGGTGAAAGCCGACCAAGCCTCCGGGATGCTTATTGTGCCACAATGGATAACACAGCCATGGTTTCCAGTTTTGATGCGACTCCTTGTTCAGGAACCTCTCATTCTTCCTCGAGGAACGAAAGTACTCCAGCTGCCATACAACCCCAGTGCCATTCATCCACTCCACCACAAGTTGACCCTGATGGCCTGCAAATTGTCAGGATGTCTTTACAAAGTCAAAGACTTTCAGAGCAAGCTATTGACATTGTCATGTCATCATGGCGAGAATCAACTAAAAACCAGTTCAGGACCTACCTTGCGAGATGGCATAAGTTTTCAACTAAACGGTCTTGTGATCCCTTGCAACCGACTGTAACAGATGTTATTGAATTTTTGACTGAACTTTTTCAATCTGGCATTGGATATAGCTGCTTTAACACAGCTCGCAGTGCATTGTCAGCTGTCATTGTTTTTCCTGACAATACACCTGCTGGTAGCCATCCCTTAGTGGTACGATTCATGAAAGGAGTATTTGAGAGGAGACCTTCTTTGCCCAAGTACAAAAGTACTTGGGATGTTAATGTTGTTTTAGAATATTTACGAAAATTAAAGCATGTTAAAAAATTATCATTGAAAGAGCTTTCTTGGATTAAAACTATACACCTGCTAGATATTAGGTACATGACTTTGACAGAGTCAAGTTGTTCATTTTCTATTCCTAAACCAGTAAAACAAAAAAGACCCGGCACATGTACACATGTACACGACCTTGTTTTCCAGGCATATTTTAAGGATCCTGCACTTTGTATTGTAGAGTGTCTACAGGAGTATGTCATGCGTACAAAACCTCTTGGAGGAGAAGAAACACAACTCCTCATAAGTTGTGTCAAGCCACATAAGGCAGTTTCAAAAGATACTATTGGAAGATGGGTCAAGTGTGTTTTAGCAAATGCTGGTATAGATACAAACCAGTTTGGAGCCCATAGCACTCGTTCAGCCTCAACTTCAGATGCAAAGAGCTGCTGTATGGTCAAATGCGTCTACGTTTGCTCGGTTTTATAACAAGCCTATTGAACATAGTCCAGATGCTAATTTTGGTCAGGCAGTCTTATCTAGTGTTTAACAGTACAGTTTGTATTCAACTTTTGAGGTGTTATATTGTACTTTCACACACCTGCTGCTCTTACATTATGTTTGTTTCTTTAAGATTGTTGCCTCGTAATCACCTTGCTTTAAATTTTCACGTGGTCCCGTAGTGACGTCAGCAATGGTGAGGGAGAATCAAAAATTAAAGGAGCTTACCAGTAAGTGAAGTTTGATTGTGATTCTCCTGAACCATTGTGTAGACGAATTTGACTTAAGTGTAAATTTCTCTCTGAAACCTTCGGAAGTCCTGTTGCGGGCCTTCAGCCAATTTCGAATGTAGTCCTTTTTAAGCGAGCATTCTTGATGTGTTGTTGGCTTGATGTATTGCTTGTAGAGTGCATTCGTATTGTTTCGTAAGTGAGTGAGTGAGTGAGGGATGTATGTATGCATGTCACATCAATCAAATTGGGGCATCTGTAAACAACCAATCAAGTTAATTGTCGGTTGTAAAGGTACTGTTTTTCTATAATCAGAAACAAGTATTCTTGCCTTGGCCTTATTCCAACATTTCCGATGCTGCGTTTACTTTGATTAAGCCCAGGACTTTGTAGATAGGTTTAATTCGATAATCAGTCGAGGAAGCATAGTCTTTGGTATAAACTACTATGTCATCAAAGCTTTGCTTTTCGTCTTACTTGAAATTTTGAATGAAATGAGTCTTTCACCGCTAGAGAACTTGGTGATTTCTAGGACAGGAACGACTGTTTTACACTTTTGCATGGTGAGGAGGCTTTTGTCCGTGATGGTATTCGCAAGGTCAGTTCCCATCGATACCATTTGCATTACATGCAGTTCACGAAAAAAGAATCAAGTCGAAACCATTTATGTTTGCGCAAATTTTTTTTCGGTTCGTGAATGCAGATCTCAATTAAGTAGCGTTGTTTACGAAGTAATACTGTCTTCTCGTTAAAACGTTTCTTTCAATCAATTTTGGGATACTCATTTAAAGTGGTTTTCTCTGAAAAAACCAAAGAAATTACCGACGGCTAGTTATCAAAGGTATAAAAGCTAGCCCAAATAATAGCATTTTCAACAGATTCTTAAAATTGTCCAAAGTCTTCTGTTCTGGATACTACTGGGCAGCGAGTTCATAGCTTTGGGGCGGCAACACAAAATCCCGATCCCACAATGTCCTCTTTGTTCTCTCGTGGCAACTCAAGGAGAAGCTCTTTGTTTGATCTCAAAGAATAACGCTCTTAATACCATTTAAATCATTGATATGTCCCGGCGGAAGGTCGAGAATAGTTCCTTGTATCTTAAATTTAATTCTAAATTGCATGGCAGCAGGAGCCATAATAAGGGACGGGGACCGTAAGCAAGCGTCATTTCTTGTATTAGGGTTGGCCACATGTGTGGGACAATTTTTTTTATTTTTAGGACAATTTGCGCCATCGCGTGTGGCACACGGCGTACATTGCTGCAAGGATTTTCGCGGAGGTTGCGCAGGGGAAATGGCGTCCGAAATTCCGGAAATCGTTTATGGTTTTGGCCCACAACTCAACGCCTTTATGGCTGTTGGAATTTTGCTTAGTTTTTTCGTCGTAAGTTGCTCCAGTTTGAGTGACAGTGCCGAATTTAGGTTGCCACGCTTTATATCGCTGACCAAGTTGAGTTCCGCTGCTCCTTTTACAAGAACTTTTCATTACTCCAATCTAAATTTCACATACGAAGAAGATTAACAGCTTTTCTATAACACAGAAAAAAAATAATAACTGCACATGCTTGGATGTAACAGCCTTTAGGTCCAATAAGTGACTAGGCTTATGTCTATAGATGCTGCTTAGTTTTGTTTGTGTAAAAATCCAATAAATTGTCTGTTGTCGATGAATAAGAGCGCTCGCTTATGCGTGTTTTGCACAGATAGTAAAACATGACAAACTGGACTTCGCACTTTGGTGTGAAAACGTACATCGAACTCATATAATATCTCTAGTTTTTGAATATGTTTAAGATTGATTAATGTTTGAGAACATATTAAAAGCTTAGCTGAAAATATGTGAATACAGCAGAAATAATTAGTTACGATGACGCTTTTGAGGTGATTCCCTAGTTTTGCATTGCGCATTCCTACGTCCTACATTTTTACGTCATCAGCGCGCGCAAATGAGCGCGCGCGTAGAAAACGTAAGAGATTTGCCTTCAACTAAGCTCGATAGCGAGATAAATACGGTGGCTTCAAAGGGACATACACTTTTTTCTCTTTTTTCACTTGCGACTTAACTGCTACTTTCTTGCGACTTAGCTGCGACTTTCATGCTACTTTCTTGCGACTTGCTACTTTCTTGCGACTTAGCTGCGACTTTCCTGCCACTTTCTTGTGACTTAGCTGCTACTTTCTTGCGACTTAGCTGCGACTTAAGTCGCAAGAAAGTAGCAGCTAAGTCGCAAGAAAGTAGCAGCTAAGTCGCAAGAAAGTAGCAAGTCGAAAGAAAGTAGCAGGAAAGTCGCAGCTAAGTCGCAAGAAAGTAGCAAGTCGCAAGAAAGTAGCAGGAAAGTCGCAGCTAACTCGCAGCTAAGTCGCAAGAAAGTAGCAAGTCGCAAGAAAGTCGCAAGAAAGTCGCAGCTAAGTCGCAAGAAAGTCGAAGCTAAGTCGCAGGAAAGTCGCAGCTAAGTCGCAGGAAAGTCGCAGGAAAGTCGAAGCTAAGTCGCAAGAAAGTAGCAAGTCGCAAGAAAGTGGCAGGAAAGTCGCAGCTAACTCGCAGCTGAAGTCGCAAGAAAGTAGCAAGTCGCAAGAAAGTAGCAGGAAAGTCGCAAGAAAGTAGCAGCTAAGTCGCAAGTGAAAAAAAAGAGAGAGAAAAGTGTATGTCTCTTTGAAGCCACCGTAGATAAATACTACGACCACGGTGACCCCTACTTTTTATATTATAAATTCAATGAGAACAATATGCTTAATAACTGAGAAGAAAATTGGCAGAAATCTATGGCTACTTTTTTGGCAAATGGAATAAATGCTACAGATAGAGAGGTAACGGGCCCAACAGAGCAGTCCAAATTAAGTTTCTTTTAAAGGATAAAAATATTAATTAATAATGCAGGGTATTTGAAGCCATTTTTTCTGGGACGTAGACGAATAAACAATCAAATAAAGTCGAATTCTGTTTGATATAACACGCCCCACTGAAAAATAATCGCGCTTATTTGTTGCGCATGGAGATCACCAAAAGTCAACTTAATAACCGCAGTTGTCAGCATTGTGGCGTGAAAACAAGCACGGTGACTCCCTATTTTTATTACGTTTTTAATATCTCCTTGTCTTGTAACATCAACATACCAAGTTTCATCAGAAATCTATCTACGATTTTATTCATCCACAGCGCGAAAATTGAAGAAATTCTCGACCCTGAAAACACACCTTTTCCATTAAATCAGAGCATAAAAGTATATAGAAGAGTTTTGGCTCTTCTTCTCTACGTTGGTGAAAATTTTTGTAGCATCTCAGCACAAAAGACAGCGAAACAAATCTTTGACACGATTTGTTGATAATCTGAAAACGCCGACTCGAACTTAAAAGTGCATGCGCTGCACTGTGCTAAATGAGCTACTCGTACGCGTCAGACTTTCAAAAACTTTTGCAAACTAGCCAAACGGGCAGAAACAGCAACAAACTACCAAAAACAGGTTTTGGTTATGATAAAGCATTGTTTGGCAAACTCACAAATTAACTCGATACCGGAGTAGACAGTTTTCTCACAGAACTTTCCTCTACAGAACAAACACAAAAGTTTACGCGTATAACTAGTCGGCGAGCCGATTTTATTCATCCACAGCGCGAAAATTAAAGAAATTCTCGACCCTGAAAACGCACCTTTTCCATTAAATCAGAGCATAAAAGTACATAGAAGAGCTTTGGCTCTTCTTCTCTGCCTTATTCCCTGCCATCGCTGTGGAAAATCGGCAAGAGAATCTCGCAACTCTCACCATTTTATCACGCAACGTGACAACATCCACGCGAGAGTCCAAGACATGTGCGTGGATCTGCGCGCACATGACGTCAGGATGGCGCAATTTGTTCTTAAATTAGAAAAATTGTCCAATAACATGGGTCCGCGCGGATCCCAAGACTTGCAGTCTCCGTCCCTGATTATGGCTCCTGATGGCAGTCAATGAGCTGGAAAAGCACAGGCGATGTATGATCAATACGGGCATAAGGCACCTGGCTGTGTTTTGGACACGCTGCAACTTCGACAATTGTGTTTGCGGCAAACCATATATGAACTATCACAATAGTCAATTCTACTAGTAACTAGTGCATGGACTAACTTCTTAGTCGATTCAGTGATAGGTACTT
>CM042747.1:32522380-32535473 GCA_022496165.2 Catalaphyllia jardinei
TGTGAAGATCTCGGACATCTCTCCGAGCCACTCCTCTACAGTTGAAAGTCGAATTTTCATTCATGAAAATCTAACAGCGTATAGAAAGGGAATAGTAGCAGAAGCCAACAGACGCAGACGGGATGAAACTGTTCTTAGTAAGATGGTAAGATCTATGTAAAAACGTCTCCAGAAGGTACTCCCCAAAAAGTCTATTGAGGATCTCGACAACATCTAGGCTTAAATAGAGCGCATTCATGTAGTTGGCAGGCAGGGGTCTTTGAGCTCGAGGTTTCGAAAGCTTTATTTATTTATTCATCCTTATTTTTTATTTGTTTGCTTTTTTTAATCGCCATAATTATTTAAATTCATATGCTTGACTCGAATGTTTTCAAAATAATTTCTTTAATTTGAGAGGTATAAAAATCAACGTAAGCGAAAAGGCATCTTTTCTTATCTTAAGGATCAAAAATGTCATTGCTATTTTCTTCAGGAGACCTATTCTGACCCAAAAGATGAATTGATCGGGAAAAGTGAATGGGGTGATGAAATGTTATTTTCCCATGGTCCCAATCACCAAAAAGGTGTTTGCATCCTTTTGAACCCGTCAACATGCAATCTTTTGATTGAATCGCAGTATTCCGATGTTGATGGTCGGATAGTTTTGGTCAATATTGATTTCTAATTCTACCAAAGTCTCACTCTGTAATATTTATGCCCCGAACAATCTTGATCTCCAGCTGCAGTTTATTTCAACATTGAATGAGTTTTTATGTTCAAATGCAAATATCAGTGAACTTATTCTCGGTGGGGATTGGAACGTTGCTTTAGAAGCTATTGACAAAAGCGGCTGTATTCCATGGAGGCCTACCGCTTACCACGACAAGTTGTTAGCGTTCTCCAGGAAATTCGAAGTTGTTGACATCTTGAGAGTCAAGAATCCAAATGGGAAGTTTTACACTTCTGAATCCAAGGCACGTAAAACGAAGTCAAGAATTGATTACTTTCTTATTTCAAAATCGTGGGTTCACCTTGTTTCCGTGGCTGATATCAAAATCTCCATAGCTCCCGACCACAGAGCGGTCAGGTTGGGTGTTAAAATGGCCATAAATAAGCGCGGCCCAGGCCTTTGGAAGTTCAATAATTCTCTGAAAGATCAAGCATTTATAACGCTAATTGAAACAGTTTTCCTTTGATTAAAATAAAATATAGCGAGGTTGATGATGAGCGCTTAAGATGGGAATTAATTAAGATGGGCCATAAGATTACACATTGAGAATCTAGAAAACAAACAGTTGGCGGAGTTAGACATCATAATTTTATACCATACTGGCTCTCTGATGGATTTAGCGCAAAACCAATCGGCGCTCGAAAAATTAAAAAAAAGAGTTGCAATACTGTTATGATAAAAAAGGCGAGGGTGCAATATTCAGGTCTAAGCTGACATGGACGGAACAAGGTGAGAAACCGACGACGTATATCTTTAATTTGGAGGCCAAAAATTTTACCCAAAAACTATAGTTGAACTGAAGATCTCAGAACATAAAACTGCCATCTCTGATGCCTATATATTGAAACAAATTGAAATTTTTTACAGAGGATTGTATACCTCTCAATTTTCTGGTTTCGTTAAAAATGTTGATTTGCCACCATTGTCTGATGTCAATAAAAATGCTTTGGAAGGTGAATTAACTGTTGAAGATTCAAGGGCGTAGCCAGGGGGGTCCTGGGGTGCCCGTGACCCCCCCTCCCCTTTGTAAGCCATTTTTAAGCGAACAACTTAAAATATTCAGGTGACAATCTGGTGAGTACCCTCTGTATGACTCAGTGTGGGCCCCCCCCCCCCCCCTTTGAAAAATCCTGGCTACGCCCATGAGAATGTCGTCAGATTCTCAAAACGTTCCGTAATGGTAAGTCCCCCGAGGAAGACGGTTTCACAGCTGAGTTTTATGTCCAGTTTTTTGAGTTTCTTGCGCCCGATTTGCTTGCAAGTCTCAACACAGCCTATCTCCAAGGGGAAACGTCTATATCTCAGAGGAGAGGAGTTATTACACTGATTCCGAAAGACGACTCCGACTTCCTTGAGCTATCAAATTGGCGCCCATCCACGCTATTAATCGTGGACTATAAAATTGCTTCCAAAGCTATAGCAATGAGAATTCAAAAAGTGCTTTCAAATTTAATACATTCTGATCAATCTGGTTTCATGAAAGGTAGATTTATTGGTCAAAATACTAGATTGATCAAGCCGAATTACAGCAAGTTCCTGGCATTTTGCTGCAGCTGGACTTTAGGAAAGCTTTTGACACAGTTGAGTGGCCAGTTGTTCAACAAACTCCGTCGAAGTTCAACTTTGGTGATAGCATAAAGTGTTAGGTTCCAACATTCTACTGCAACGCTGAGAGCTCTATTCTTAACAATGGTCTTAGTACGGAACAAATATCTTTGTCAAGAGGCGTTAGACGAGGCTGCCCCTTGTCGCCATATCTCTTTATTCTGGTGCCAAGATACTAACTTCTAAAATAAGACATGATAAAACCATTCAAGGTATCAAGCTTTTTAACAAGGAAATTTTTATTGAGCCAGTTTGCTGATGACACTTCTCTTATATGTAAAAATCTAACCAGCGTTAGAAATGCGCTTATTGTTGTAGCTGATTTTGGTGCCGTCTCAGGTCTTCATTTAGAAAAGTCTAAAACAAAAGCCTTGTGGCTAGGACCTTGGAGATCTAACCGCAGCAGACCTCTTGGTCTAGCCTGGAGGGTTGTCCAATACTCCGACAAATTCAGTTAGCATTGTATTGTATTATATCCACATAACAATAGATTAACAATAGATTAACAATAGATTAACAATACAATACAGATGAGAACGACGCAAAACAATAGAATACAATACAATGCAATGCATAAATTTGTCAGAGTATTGGACAAGTATGCTAGCCTGGACCAACGAGCCGGTGAAAGTTTTGGGAACCTTTATTTTACATGATAGTGTTGGCAGTGAGAGGAGGACCTTTTCTAAGAAAGTGGATAATCTTAGGACAAAACTTGAAGCTTGCAGCTCGTTTATTCGGCTTCCATTCTTGAGACCCCCCAACAAATACTCACCTCTAATCCAGTCGCTACTTTTAATTCTTATGGAAAAACAAACCAGATAAAATCAAGAGACAAGTACTACGCCAATGGTGGTTTGCGGGTCACTAATGTTGAAATTATGTTTAAATCCCTGCGCTTAGCGTGGATCCAGCGTCTCCTAAAAAATGATGACGAAGAAGATGAAACTTGGTCTGTAATCCCAAAATTCTATTTTAACAAATATGGGGGTCTTAATTTTTCTCTTACGCTCCAACTATAAGAATTGCTAAAAGATTCAGACATACCATCCTTCTACAAGAATATATTGTTTTCTTTCCTGGATCTTTAAAAGTCTTTATAACTCTAGAGAAGAACAAAAATGATTCTCTTTAATAATAAATAGATTCTAATTGATGGTAAGGCCCTTTTTTACCACGATTGGGTTGAAAAAGGTGTTTTCACGCTGACCGATGTAATCGACGCCAATGGCAGTTTTTTATCATTTGAACTATTCCAACAGCGTTATGGAATTAAGTGTAATTTCCTCAAATTTTTCAAGTAATCTCTGCGATCCCGAGCGCCTCACGGAAAAAAGCCAAGGTGCGGGCTAAGCCTAATGTCAACTTTTTATTTCTGGCGGCACCTTATTTCAATTATCCTCGGCCTTAACCATCGATCCCTTGAAACTTAGATCTAAAGACTACTATTGGCTTTTTCTTGATAAACGGAAGTCTCAGGCACTGGTCCAATGAAATGGGACCGCGACTCTGCTCCGACGGCCTTGCCATGGAACCAAATCTTTAATAGAGTAAAGGTTGCAAAGAAAACCAACTGAGAGAAGTTTACTTTAAGCTAATCCATCGCATTGTCGCTACGAAGAAAGAGCTTACTCTCTATGGAATTACAGACAATAATAGATGTTTTTACTGTGGCGAGCTTGACGCAGTTCAGTCTTCACACATTTCAAAACTGTAGTACAACAACTTCTTTTCGTACTCGCTCAGGTGTTGAACTGGTTCACTGAGATGCATAACACCTCAATATCTCCGGCAAACTACGAATTATTATTTGAAATGTCGGGTGGGAAAGATAATAGCAATGTTAGGGAATTGAATCTTTGTTTATTATTTGCTAACCACTATCTACACTACCACAAAGTAAATGAGGGGAATCTTGACTGGATTGAATTTACCACAAAAGTAAACTACAAGTTAAGGATAGAAAATCAAATTTCTGTTTTTTTTATGATGCTTCTTCGCATTTATCTCTGCTTTTAAAAGGTTCTACATTGATAAAAGGATATGTTATTTTTTTTTTAAAGGAGGAAAAGGGAAAAGATTGGTATAAGGCCATACTTTATTGTATGTAGGGTATAACTGCGGACAAACGTTTTCAACTCGACAGGTGTATTTACAGTGACGCACACTTTAATCCGTAGGTTGAAACTAAAAGATAAACGAACTAAAAGTTACGACATGAATAAAAAAAAAGAATTTTACCAACTGTGAACGAAATACAGCTAATAAGAAATGACGGTAAAGATATACTTACATTGTAACGGCCACGAAAAACTACATTAAATTGCGCGTAGCGCGACTGCAAAGAAAACTGCTCCAAAAGCCCGCAAAAATAACAAAACTAAGCCTTATATATACAAACGTAGTAATTACATGCACAACACGACGAGACTTAACTTAAGGTATAAATTGTGATGAATGGTAAAAAACTAGGAGCGAAAGTGTGAAAACAACAACAATAAAATACTAATGAACAGGCTACAAGAAATAGTAATCAATATGAAGAGAAACGCTACCTACACACTAATCAACACCAGCTAAACATTAATCAACGCCCTGGGATCTTACATAGGGTAAAGAAGCTATCTTGTACTGTACTGTAAGTCGTGTTTATAGCTCCGCTATTTTGTAAGATTTCTTTGTACTGTTTTAGTGTAAAGCAGCAGTGAAAATATTGCTGAGTGTAAGCAAACAATAATAATAATAATAATAAAAGGGGGGGAGAAACTCAACTACAAATCTGTTGCTAAGGAAATCTCTAAACCTCCTTTTTTTGCTCCTGAAGCCCAGTGGGTATCAAAGTTTACCGTGTTTGTTCGATTCACGTTTCCTTTAAATGTTTTGAACCACGCCCATATTTGGTATGTCACGTGACCAAAATAAAAAAAAACGTCTACAAACTCGGACTGAGTGGATCGTTTTCGAAATATAACAATACGTTTTGCCAAAACGGCATTATCTACAACTTGTAGCACGCGTTTGAGGAAATGTACAATATTTCGAAAATTATAGATCTTTAAGAGGCTATTTAAGTACTTAAAGATCTATAATTTTCGAAACATTGTACATTTCCTCAAACGCATTCTGCAAGCCAACTGCGAGGTAAACTCAAGCCTGCTTCTTGAAACATTGCAAATGCCCCTCAACAGGTTAGCCCCAATGTACTTGCATGAATTATTCAGTGAGTGACATACAGACTATGACTTGCGTGATTCTTTCCGTAAGTTAAACTTACCCAAGCCGCGTACTGACTATTTGAAACGTAGCTTTGGCTATAGCGGTGCCTTACTATGGAATTCTCTTCCTGAAAGTATTAGGGTTATCAGATCAATTGGGCAGTTTAAGAGGGATATCAACAGCGCCACTCGGCAATCTTGTAGCGGAGCTCCGGCGGCCCGAAGGGCCGCCAAGCGGAGTCCCGTACTCATATAGGAAAGAAAAGAGAACCCATGAGTTGATTTTCTCATGTTTATAATGGCTAGCAGCATTGCTCGTGGGCGCGTACGCACGGCGACGACGATGGCGGCGGCGTCGCGCAACATGGCGGCCATACTCCAAATAACAGGTTGACAGAGACATGCAGTATTGGTTTGCCGTGTACTTCTTTGGTATTGGACATCCACGTGTCTGCTGACCAGTATCACGTGACCATATCGCGGGCTCAAGTCTACAACTCCTTGAGGGTGTTTTTTGGAAGTTGACCGCTGGTTTTCAATTAGATCGCGGGCTCATGTCATGTTAACTTGTTGAAAACATGGCAGAATTGTTCGGAAATCGGTTAACGCTAGCCCAGGATTATTCGAATTATAACTTTTTCTTCTCTAAAAAATGTTTTTTGCTGCTTTATTTTGTCTTTATTGGTCAAAACAGAAAGCCAAACAATTGACAGAAAACCTCACCGTAACGGTTACAAAACTCAAATCCAAACTCTACCTATTCCTGGGTTAGCTTAGTCGGACACTGAACAAACTAGCAAAGGAGCTACGGATTTAGGCTGGCCTAAATCTATATATTAAATCAGTTTCTATAGTTATTTTAATTTTTACAAATGATTGTAATTAAAATACTATTGTTATAACTGAAGATTTTTTACCGAGTTTAAATAAAGATCTACTACTACTGGGAGGCGCGGTGGCCTCATGGTTAGTGCGCTGGACTCCAGAGCGAGCGCTCCGGGTTCGAGCCCTGGCCCTGGCCGAAGACATTGTGTTGTGTTCTTGGGCAAGACACTTAACTCTCACGGTGCCTCTCTCCACCCAGGTGTATAAATGGGTACTGGCGAATTTAATGCTGGGGTAACCCTGCAATGGACTAGCATCCCATCCAGGGAGGAATACAAATACTCCCAGTCGCTTCATGCTACAGAAACCGGGATAAGCTCCGGCCTGATGGGCCACTTGCCTCGAATGCAGACTTACTACTGGACTACCGTGAACTATCGTGGACTATCTTGGGCCGTTTGACGGAGGCTTAAGTCTTCAATCTGTGACAACGTGTTCGACACCAAACACGAATACTAGTTCATAGCTTTGGCAGCTTTTATCAACTCAATTCCTGCAGAATGGCGTTCTGTTGTGAAAGCCTCTGTGGATGCGTCAGTGAGTGACCCTCTTCCAAATATCCCAACTATAAGGATGGAAAGTGACAATTTAGTACCAATTTCTGACGCCTCTTCTAAACAGATCTATCAATTTTTTCTGCGGAAAAAACAGATTCCACCCACTGCTAAACAAAAATTAACCAACAAGTACCCAAATACTGTAATCAGTTGGCAGAAAGTTTATTCCTTAGCCTTTCAAACCACTTTAGAATCTAAGATCAGGGAATTTCAATACAAGATCCTAAATTGCATTGTCTTTACGAATGAAAAACTTAGTCGCATTGGTCTGGTTGAATCACCAAGCTGTACTTTCTGTCAGGAGGCTGCGGAATCCGTCGAGCATTTATTGTTCTCCTGTAAGATATCCTCAGATTTTTGGAAACACGTCTTGTCCTGGCTAAGAGATAACAACGTCCTTGTTGGAACAATGGATGAGTCAGATTTGATCTTTGGAAAGTTCAACATTGTAAATGACTTCATTTTAATCAATCACATTCTGTTATTAGGGAAGTATTATATCTACAGTAGGAGATGTCTGAATAGCGTACCTACACTTAGAGGCTTTATAGCGAGAACAAGGCGTGTTTACAATATCGAGCTCCATATCGCTAGGGAGAAAAACAAGCTCCTTGTGCATTTTAAAAAGTGGGAGAAGTTAATCAATGCAATAATACAATGATAATTAGATAGCCTCGACCAGCAAAGCCTTATATTCATTTAATTTTATACAGTAGCATCGCATTTGTTTGTTTTTATTTCCTTTCTTTGTTGTTGTTTTTCACTCATATCTCATTATTTATCATTTATTTATTTAGTTATTTAGTTTTCTTCTGAGTACTCGTTGCTGTTATTGTCTGTGAAGTTGTAACAATTGTAATTTGTAATTTAGATATCTAATATCGAAAATCAATAAAAACTATTAAATAATAAAAAAAAAATAGCTTTGGCAGCTATTCTGTTCACAATGGTCGACCCTCTCGCGAAACACTCTTGTCAGCGAAATTGCCACCAAAAGGAATTGTTTACGACCCGTCGACGATTGACTGAGCGAGTGAACTGCTATACTGAAATCATTCTAGCTATGCTATCATTCGTCAAAAAGGAAGTCAAAGACCGGGAGTTCTCTTTTCTCCGTCGTCCTCCCGAGCTTATTTCCAGAAGCTATTTTTAAAGGGAGAGCTGAACATAAAGAGATAGAGAGTACCCCCGGGAAAGAGTAATCACTGAGTTGTACCCTCTTACTGAAGTACAGAAAAGAGTAATCGCTACAGGTACGTTGTAAACAGCTTGTGCACAGCTTTTGCACAGAAAATAGATGTATTTTTTTGGCCAAAACCATGCCGGCCAGGAGGTCCCTCATATAAATCAGTGGTGGCAACGGTATGTATAATAAACCGCTATAGTTTTTTAACACGAACCTCCAGGTTCTAGTTCATGTTTGAAGGTTTCTATTTGTTGTTTTTCCTGCCAATACAGGTTGTCCCACAAAAGTGTAAAGGTGTACGAGACAATGCCGATTGGCATTAGGGGTAGTAAGAGCTTGGTTTTGCTTGATTGAGGTTCAAGGCCATTTAGCAACAAGGAGCTAGAAAGAATGAATACGCGTGTTTGTGCTGTTTCCTTCCGCTGAAATACCTTTCAATCAAGCAACTGTAAAACCACCATTAGCCATAGTAACTTTCGACATTGCCGTGTAAGTTTTTCCCCGTTTTTAAGACAACCTTTCTCGAAATAGTTGTATGTTTCAACAGATACCTTATTCATGTCAATGTGGTCACGTGTTCAAAGAGACGCAAACAAATGCTGGAAAAATATTTTCAGGTAAAGTTTTATCTGTGGCGTAAGCCCCGAAAATTCCCTTGACGATGAAAACGGAGAAAGTAAAAGTAGCAATAGCACCGAAACTAACAATAACTGAACACACGCACCCCTTCCCACAGTCTCACAACACACCACAATGAATTACAACAGCTAATGTTTATTAAGTATATAAAAACACTCGATATCAACAGCATTAACACTAAGTAAACTAATACTAAATATTCTATATCAATCTTACTAATGGCTCTAGGCAGTGAATTCTTCTTTCTCTCTTTGGCCACAGGCCCTTTAACTCGTCTCTTTTTTTTCTTGCTTAGTTCCCTTTTCCAACAAAACTGCTGCACACAACAACCCACTACATCTGTACGACTTACATTTGTACCACTTTAAACAAACGCTACAAAGAAAGTTACTGCAAAGAACACTTGTTGCACGCTTGATTGTACCATTTCTGATACATACATCTAAACAACACAATACACTAAGAATGTTTGAATATTAATTACTTTAATGTCACAGGAGTTACGTAATAAAGTTACGTAATAACCAACGCCAAAATCCTAACAAAACACCCTGAAACAAAAACTTAAACTAAACGCAAACAACTATATGACAAAGATAGATAATTTCGTGACACCCCCTTCCCCCCCAACAAGGCTATTTTTGGGGTGGGACGACGCGAAATTAAAAAGGAAAAGGAAAGAACAGCTGATGATAAGGTTGGACCTACAACAAGCTTAAACTCTGCTTAGAGCATCCACATTAAAGTGAAATGTGCCACTCTTGTGTTCTATAAGCATGTCGTACTCTTGGAGTGACGATCCACCGCAACTTTCGGCTTTTATCACGGACTTGGCAAAGCTAGACCAACGGGTTGTGGTCAGTCTGCAATTTAAAGGTCCTGCCATATAGATAATACCTAAATAACTCCACAGCCCACACAATGCCTAAGCATTGTTTCTCGGTGGTGCTAAGTTTTTGTTCCCTGGGTTGCAACTTCCTACCAGCATAAGCTACTGGGTGCTCTTCTCCGTCCTTACCTTTCTGGCACAAAATAGCTCCTATACCTCTATTCGAAGCGTCAACTTGCAAAATAAATCCTTCATCCTAGTGGGGTGGTCGTAAGACCGGAGGTTTCTGAATAGCTTCTTTTAAATCAAGGAATGCTTGCTAGTGAACATCAAGCCATTTCACCTTTGTGGGATTTTTCCCCTTGTCAAATCCGTTAGGGTGGCTGCTCTTTCAGAAAAATTAGAAATAAATTTACGATAGTAACCAACCAAGCCTAGAAAGGATCTTACTTCCCTCTTGGTTGCTGGCCTGGGGTACTCAATAATGGACTGGATAAGAGCTTTACTAGGTTCGATCTTATCTCCGCCAACACGATGTCCTACAAAATCTACAGTTTTCATAGCAATTTTGCATTTAGAGGGTCATGCAAAGATTGCATTCTCAAAGTCGATCTAGAACTTGGCGAAGCTCCGACAGGTGTAGTTCAAAGGTAGAAGGTGTGTCGACGTAAGCGTCATCTATGTAAGCATCGTCAAAATGAAAACCTTTTAGTGCCACGTCTGACATTATTCGTTGAAACGTAGCTGGTGCTGTTTTCATTCCAAATGGCATCCCAAGAAACTCATATAAGCCCTTTGAAGTAATGAACGCCGATTTCTCAATTGTAGTTCTCTCAAGGGGAACTTGCTAATATCCTTTCGTCAAGTCCAATGTAGTTATAAACTTGGCAAAAGCAACCTTCTCTATCATCCTTTCCACTAACGGAATCAGATATGCATCATTTTTGTTACGCTGTTCAGCTTCCTGTAATCGACGCGAAATCGGATGGTTCCGTCTGGTTTCGGGACAGTGACAACTGGGGACGTCCAGGGACTATTTGAGGGACGAACTTATGCCCAACTCTAGCATCTTATCGATTTTTTTGTTCACCTCACTTTCGAGTCTTTGTGGGACCTTGTATGGGGAACAACGGATTGGTGGGGAGTCATCTGTATCAATTTGATGGATTGCTGCGTTCGTTACATTTGGTTTTCCAGAGAACACATCAGCGTACTCCTGTAGCAATTTCTTCACATGAATTTTTTGAGGCTCGGATAGCTCGTACGAAATGACAACGTCTTCCCATGTTTCTTCTAACGTAAATTGAGGGACATCCCGTTCATGTGGCAGAGGCGTCTCTGGGGACTCTGGCATAACCAACGCGGCTATTTCATCACGACTCTGCCATTTACTGAGAAGGTTAATGTGATACGTTCGATGCTGCTTGTGTATTTTGCCTGTATCTACAATGAGTGACAAAAGTGTTGAGACACTTGGCAGTAAAATTCGATTTTCTGCGTCTTGGAAACATTTATCACCCTTTCCCCAAAAACGATGTTGATTTTTCTATTTCTTCGACTGCACAGACCACAGCGCCTACGCAACATTGAATTGGGGGGCCGGGGGTATCAGAGATTTGACGCTAGACCCAAATAAAATAGAGCAAATGCTAAAGTATCGAAAATCGTCCTTTCCTAAAAGTGTCTCATTGTAGCTCGTAGTTAAGCCCGTCATTTAACACTTTGGTAACCTTGAAAGGGCCTTGCCAACAAACCTCCAACTTGCTTCCTGGGGTGGGCAATAAGACCAAGGCCTTGTCACCAACTTCCAGACGTCTTTTAGAGCTGTGAACGTTATACAGGCGTTTTTGTGTTCGTTGAGTTTTCGTCATGTGCTCTTGAACCGCTTTCTGCCTCATCGCAAGTCGTTTTCTGATTTCTAGGACATGGCTCACCAGACTTTCTTTAGAAGGGTGTTTCTTTTAAAACAACTAAAGGTCCACGGACTGATTGACCACACAGTAACTCAAAAGGAGAATATCCAGTTGGTTCGCAAGGGACTTCTCTGTAGGCAAATAGCAGATACGGGGGGAACTTGTCCCAATTTTTCACCTGCTCTCGGACAAACTTTTTGAGCATCCGCTTCAGAGTACCGTTGAAACGTTCAACCAGACCGTTTGTTTCCGGGTGGTACACTGAAGTTTGAATCTTGGTAATTCCTAACTGATCATGCAATTGCGCCATGAGATTGCTTATGAAATTAGAACCCTGATCTGAAACCAATTCCTTTGGGATTCCTACCCTGCAAAAGTACTGAACAAGAGCATCTGCGATTGTTTTCGAACTTGTATTCCTGAGAGGTCGAGGTAATTCACCCACTATGTCGATGGCTATCTTACGAAACGGTTCCGTTTCTGGTTTCACTGGATTAAGTGGTGCCATGTGCGACTTCATCTTGCGCGCTACTAACTGACATTGTGGGCAGGTCGCGCAGAATTTACGCACATCAAGGCTAATACCGGGCCAAAAGAAATGCACTTCCTTCCTTGGGTGCTTTCTGAAGCGTCTTACTACGTGGCTCATCGAGCGCCACGTCTGTTCGCTGATCTTCGATAACCTGGCCCCTATTTCTATCCAAAATGTTAAGCAATAAATTATCCATACCTGACTCTTCAACAAGCCCCTTCGGACGGTCCTTGTCAATCTCGCCTAGCTCTGGTTCTTGAAAGAGTGTTTGTAGAACACGCACTTTCAGACCTTCCTTCTTCGTCTCTTTTTTGGACAGATTCCTAACTGCAAGTGCGTTTTCGCGATCCACTACTTCATCTGCTTGTTTCTGGGCCTCCTATAATACTTTCTTCCGCCTAGTTAGCACAAAAGCTTCATTGCATTTCGAGCTCTGAATCGATGTATTGTTTTCCCATTGATCCAGGACATTTTGTTTGGAAAGGGTTTTACCAAATGAAGACCTACCGAGTAGACAGTCAACTGGTAACTTGTCAAATGCCCCTACCAATTCCCTATGCCTACCATGTTCGCTTTCAAATTATACCCATGCTAAAGGTATTACCAGTCGTTCACCTGCTGCAGTCAAAACTGTCATTTTCGCCCCGGTTAAAGAATCATCGCTAACAAACCTTTTATGGACAAGGGTTCTCGTACACTCAGAATCAACTATCATCTCTGCAGGTTTACCCGCTATCCTGCCTTTAACATTGCATGAAATTTTGTTTTCCCCGCGTTAAGGGGTGTCATACAAAGCAGGTACCCCTGAGGGGTAGGGTTGCTGGTCCTCCCACAATTAAACGACATGTGCCCTTTGTTGCCACATTTAAAACAAGTTACTTCGGGTCTTGCATTCTTAACGTTGGGTGATAACGGGATTCTGCTAGCGCGGATCATGCTTGCTTTCGGGTGGAGGCACATCCTTTTCTAAGTTCATTCTCTTTCTTTGTTTAAAACCTTGCCCTCTACCAAACAAAGCATATT
>CM042747.1:32559254-32574487 GCA_022496165.2 Catalaphyllia jardinei
ACCTCCCAGCCGGCATATAACATGAATGTTTCTATCTAGAAGCATAACACCCAGGCCCGACTTTTTCGGATGGTGGATAGACGCCAACCACCAGATACATCAATATCCAGCGGATTGCAAGGTTTGTTTTGTTAACACTCATCCACTGGACAGCGATTTATCCGGTGAATAGCATTGTCCAACTTTCAAACAACTGGGACCGCTGAGGGGTATAAATGCTGGGGGTAACTCTGCGATGGACTAGCACCCCATCCAGGGGGGAGTAAAGATATTCCTAGTTACTTCATGCTACAGAAACTATGACAAGCTGCTGGGTCACTCGCTTGTATGTAGACTTAACCTGTCTTTTATTACACGTCAAGGACGCTAAGGAGGAATTTTGTACAGCTATGGAGGTTGATGCCAGCCGGGTGCGTTAACTTCTTTTTACTTTCTTAAACAGTCGACTCTCCCCTCTCTTCTTTTCATAGATCACTTCCTTTACGTACTGATTTTCTCCATTTTGACAAAAAGCAGAAAATCGCTCCGTAAAGAGTTACAAAGTTTTGGATCGTCTTGAAATAAAAAGAACTTCTAAAACGCATGCATGGTCTTTAATTCGCCTTATCTCCAAAACGAGAACGGGGTCCTCAAGTTTTTTTTTTGGCCTTTAACATACTGGATAGCAAGTCTATATAAAACTGTATTTGGAACACATTGGACGCGAATGTCCTTGAAAACAAACAGCACAAAACGCTTCACCGCTAAACAAGGACTCATGAGTCACTGAACGTGGTTAGAAGAAATAGCCTATCCGGCATCTCTTGTTTAAAAGTACGGCTTCTGTATGATTCAGTTTTTAATCTTTAGTAAGAAAAGATCTTTGAAGTATAACGGTTGTGTTCACTACACCTAACGAAACAAGAACTCATGTTCACTGTGGTTACAGTTGTGTCAGCTGTGATCCCGGCTTGCATTTTACTTGAACAAATTAAACTGCTCTTACTGAGCCGAGTAAACTGATCAGAAAATACAGTACAATATTCCAACATTTGAACGTTACAACGGTTACCGCTTCATGTGCACCCGGCTGTTGTTCAAGGCTTAGAGACTTACGTCACATACTACTCTACCTTAACATCTTAGAGCATAATTAAAACTGTCATCTACCTGATAAGAATAAGATAAGGGTGGTTTCCAAAACAGATGCCACAAGTAAGGTGATGGCGCCGTCACTTTGCTGCTCTGCCTTGAATATTTTTCAAACGATGTCCAAATCTAAACCGAGTGTCATGATGCACAATAGGAAAGGTTCCTCTTCTCCTTCAACTAGCACAAATAATAATGCGTTGCAATCTGGTTGTATTTCATAAGAGGCGTGAATAGTCAGAATAAACCAATCGAATGCAGAGCGCATTGTGAATTGACTACCCATTTAACACTATTGCTATGGTTGTCCGGGCAACTAAAATGTTTCAAAAGCGTGCTCCTAGCATATGTCCAAAAAAAGCTTCTCGCCATTAGCGGAGGTAAATTATCTTTTGCACCGCGTAACCCTTTTGGGTACAATTACAGTTTGGAATATACTGTAATAATTGAAAGGCACCTAAATTCGCAAAATCATGGGGAAGGCATGAAAAGAGCATAGCTTTAAGTCAGCATCAAGGTGTTTGATCTCCACTGAAGCTGATATCAGAGGCAATAATGTACGCCCGCTTAAGCATTTGTGATTGAGAGCGAACAACTCTTCCATTAAAAGATCATGATACAGACAGTGGCCGTCACGGCTGGGTCAAAGGTATTTAATGGCTCCACCGATGGAAATTATTGCGTGGAAAAAAGTCTCCTGATTAAATGCTTTAAAAACACAAAGTTAAAAGGTTTATTTTTAAAATAACAAAACACCAAGGTCGAGCACGATAGATAAAGTGTGCACGATCAAAAGCACTTGCGGGGGAAATAGAAAAACCTGAAAAATAAAGGAGGTGGAACTCACTTGCGCGGCGCGGCCTCTTTTAATGAGTGGATAATCAATTTAGCAGCTTCCCCTTTTTCAATTGCAACGAAAATTTCACGGCGGTTTTGTAGCTTTTAAAAGGACACTAACTCAAAAAAATTCTTCAATAATCAATTAGTATGTCTTGGGTTAACTTAAATGCGTGATGTGTAACAATGGAATTAAATTCATTCATTATCTGAATTTAATTTTTTTTATTTATCGCACCGGGTGTTGCGGAGGTCACAGGTTCGAATCCCGTTGACGCCCTTGCTTAAATTGGAAAATTTAATGCGATGATCATTCTTCACTTTCATCTACGACCGAAGTTCAAATATAGCTCAGTTCACATAGCTCAGTTGGTAGAGCATCGCACCGGTGTCGCGGAGGTCTCGGGTTCGAGTCCCGTTGAAGCCCTGATTTTTTCAGGCTTCTTTCCAATTGCTCAAATTAGAAAATAATATAATATAATTTTATTAATCATTTTATTATTATTATTATTATTACTATTACTATTATTACGGTTTTCCCTTGAGTGAAACCAAAACCATTCATGACTCATTCTCACACGTTTTTCCGAACTTCACTTAAGCTACATGGAATTACTCAGCCAAGCTTTGATTGGCTTACTGAATTGCCTGCGTCCTTTGTGATTAGCTACAGTGATTACTTTGGTTTCATTCGCATTAGCATTTTACATTCGCATTAGCATTTTACATTCGCATTAGCATTTTACATTAGTACTAGCACTAGCACTAGCATTAGCATTAGAAGTAATTTTCTGTTGTTCCTCAAGAACTTTTCTTCTCGAAAAAGAGAATATTTTAAACTAACTCTACTAAATAAGAACAAAGCGCAAGCTCATAGCGTAATCGCTATCATTAACTCTGAATACAAAGTGGGCAAGATCTCGACAGTCATTCAAAAAAAATCAATGTTAATAGCAAGAAGCAGATGAATTATAAGGCTGAGCAAGTATGTAAAAGAGGCCCTTTAAATGAATTCAGCAGGACAAATTGAGCATTTCAGCTTGCAGCAGGCAGCGTCAGCGTAAGCCATCAGATTCAAACAATCATGTTATTTATTTTTGTTTACTTTGGAATTGCTTTAATCTCTTTCACAAGTGAGCCGCTGCCAAGGTCTCGTTTATGTGAATTCTATTATTGTTGGCAATTGAAAGCCAAAAAATTGGCTTTTCAAATCAATTTAAAGGCGTCTTCACATTAATTCCGTTCCTAAAATTGGAAACTGCCAGGGCTCGACCAGAAGATATTAGTGAAACAAGACAAGCTTGGCTATGGTCTCAACTCATGCCTGATTGTAAGAACAAGAAAAAGTTGAGAAAACTATCTGTTTTACATAGGGATAACTGGCTTACTGTAGTTTGAAGTCATTCATTTATCACATTTTATTAATGAGGAAAGAAAATTCTCTAGGGTTTTGGCGTGAATAAAACGAATAGCCAAGGGCATTTTACAAAAAAAGGCTGCTACGGGCACATCTTAATTTTCATTCAATTAAGCGCATTTAGAAATAGTTCACATTAATTTTTGTTATATAAACACAGACTGTATGATAAATACGACCAAATTAAACTCATTATACATAACCTTGTTGGCTGCAATACTAATTCTTAACACGTATATTACGCTCGAGTCATTACATGATTCAGCATCTTCTTGAACGCTACTAGTTGTTGTGTGGCAAATTTTAAAGAACATAATCATTGGTTGAAGTTTTCCCGAGATATCCAGAATAATCAAAAGCCCGGTAAATCAAGCTGAATTCTGAGGATAAAAACACAGTGAGCCCTTGCTGAACGTCATGAAAAACCGAATTTAACAACTGTTTTATTCTACATTGTTGCAAAGAACTTAGATTATGGCTTGCATTTAGCTGTGAGTAAAAACAATTTAGTCTGAACACTTCTTTGCCTGCCTTTCTTCCATCATTTTGATCTTCAAATATTCCTAGTGTTTTTTTTTTCTTTTTTGTATTTTAGCGTATCATCGGCGCCTAAATTGGTCAACGTTATAGACATTTTCTGAACTTTGCAATTGGAAATGCCTTGGAAACGGAGAAACCTAACTAGCTGTGCGACCACGCTCAAAAGATGACCAAAAAAATCTGTAGCTATGCGACCACTGTATTTACGGCTTGTTGAGGCTCCAATTTATGATAATAAGGATAATACTTCATTATAAAGTGGACCTCTACAACTTGCGCCGATATTTTCGCAACATCCCAAAGTAAATATTAATATCAAAATGAACAGTTAACGTTTGAAAGAAATCAGTCATGATTGACTTCCCACTGATCGATTATCTTCCAAAATACATACTTATTTCAATCTTTTTCATCCCTCCAATCAACTCTTTAATACCTCAAATTGAAAAAGACATACATATATACTACTATAGACTCCCTGAGAGCTTATAACAAGCATCTGCTAGGTTCTAAATTCTCATATTCCAAACAGAAACCGTTGTACAATATGGAATAGTCTATAACCGACATTTGTTGGCGAACAGTCAAATTCTGAAAGTCACTATTAAATGTAATCACGACTGCATGTTGCACATTATTTCTTATTACGTCAATATCACGAGTTCTAACAGTTTCTTAACACAACTTCATTTAGTAGTCAAATTGCCCAAATTTTCCGTTAATTGATTTATTGTCCATGGTTTGGGAACGTGTAGAAATAAGGCTCAGAACAGTGTGGAGAAAAAAAAAATACTCGTATAGCACCATCACTATCAAGATGGCACAAAAACCTTTTTCCTTTCCGGAACTGCCCAAAAAACACGGATAAAATATCTACCTTACCCTATCTCTTCCATCTGCATACCGTGAAGCAATTAAATCCGGCAAAGGAAATCAACCAGATTTATCCATATAATCGTTTTCCCTATCGCTACAGCGTTGTTGTCATTCGCGATACATAACCTGGGTATCAGAGGCGCTTGATGATATCAGGTCCGGCGGACAGCTGCTGCCACACTCCGGATGTTATTTTCTGTATTTTTGTCGTTCCAACTGCGAATTAATTAATTTCATACCGGAAAGCTCGAGACCAAAGAATTATCTTGAAAACAGAACTCAAAAAACAAAAAAAAGATGGTTTGCTTCTGACATCACATTAGTGTTAATTTATAGACATGATACAACGATTGCTGGTCCTTGCATTCATCATAAGGAAAAACTCTGCCGACCGATTGACTTAACAATTTAACTGTTTTTATTATTATTATTATTGTTATTATTATTATTATTTTCAGGAACATATGAATATATCGGAACTACAATTGTTGATGGATAATGCAGCCGTCAACTTTACTGTCAAAACACTACAAGACAAATCTGATTCACTTCTCCTGTGAGGCACAAGGCCAAAAAAACGATAACAAGTCAAAACAAAAGTGTTGAAAGTGAGCTCAATACAAACTCAAGAATTTCAAGAGTATTTACCTCTCAGCTCCCAAAAAAGATTCACTTACAAGAATAGTGACATTTTGCTTAAAAAAAATACACTGCACAATTAAACTGAAGGAATTAAAACCTTTTTCCGGTAGAATTTACTTTAGAACTTATTTCACACCGCTGAAACAATAGTCATGTCTTAGCTAAGAGCACCGCCATCCGAGCCAGACCTGAACAACCAAAAGAATGGCAACGATCAGAGTTCGTCGATCACCTGTACTGGCACAATTTTCCGTTGTACAGTGCGGCTGAAACCATTGCCGCAGCAGTTATTTTATTACAAAGTTCACTGAATTAATTAGTCCGTTTGATCCCAAATGTAAACAGGAAACAAAAAAAATTTTGCAAAGAAAGTACTCCACAATACGACTTGCTCGACTTTGGCGATGGTGGAGTGACAATGAAATCAAGGTTTTTGACGCTCAGTAGAAAACTGAAGCGTTAAGACGTGTACAACCATATTTTTACAATGCGTAACACGGCTTTGCTTCATGAAATTTCCTTTGCTTGTTCAGGTCTTGCTTGTTTCCCAGTTTCTTGGTATAAACCAAAATGAGTGAAGGTCCTCGCCGATGCTACAAACAGTACGTCATGTACTCCGTGGAAGTGAACGCTCTACAAGGTCTCCTAAAGCTTACTACATAAAGCAGTACATGACTCTATTCGCTATTCAATATGTATCCCGCAAGTGAGTTGCATTACTTAAAGTTAGTCACGAAGCTCGGTGAAGGATGAGAAGATTCAGAAATAATAACTGATTCTGACAGCATCTAACAACTGAATCTGTATAGAGACATGCGAAATTTCTTCGGTTCTACTGTGAAGCAGGATGTACACGGCAAATGCGAAAAGAAAAAGTTCAAATTACCTGGTGATCTCTACTTCAGCTTATTACGTTTTTAAAAAGTGCTTCCACAACACGCAGAATTTGCTTGACGGTGGCCTGCTATTTTATCCAGTATCTTTATCCTCTGAAGCCGACGCTGAAGCTGAAGTCCGAATCCTGCAGAGATGAAGAGTACTCGCTTGTGCCACGAACTCGAACTTTCGCTTGAACCTTTCACTGCCGTCAGTCATACACGAAAACTTTTAACGTCTTCAAAAAATTATGCTCACTAACAGCGAGATGTTTTACCCCGTCACGAGTGTGAAAAAGCACACTGAGTAGTGCGAGTAAGGAGAGATAACAGCTCCCTGAAAGATAGCTTCAAACATTCACAAGACTTCCTGTCTGTATTGTAGCGGCACGTCAAAGTAAATGGAAAATGTTTTTTTTTTTTTTTATCCTATCCAGCTGCTTCAGGAATATAGTAGAAGTGAGAGCTCAACACCCTGTAGCCGTTAATTATGACAGGCAAATGTTAAATAGTGAAAACTGAAGGATAGAAATTATGATTTTTAACAATAACTAACGCTTATTCTGTTAAGTGTATGAAAAGACCTTTTAAAAGAGCCTCTAGAGGTCGTTTACATGGAGGAAGGAGAATCCTATCAGCAGTACAGATCGTCAAAAGAGCAATATCCTGGCGCCATGTTTTCTGTATTCAGTTTACATTCTAAAGGTTGTACTTTGCCGCAGCATTTGTAGCTGAGAGATCCTAACACCATCCCATCTATCTTTGCTTGGAAGATTCTATAAATTCGAATATCCCGTGTTGTATTAACTTCCCTTTCGAAGGCGACATTAAAGACTGCAGAACTCCCAGCCTTGTGTGACGTCGTTTCATCTATTTCTCAGCTATTTGTTCCTCATTTTGCCATGTCCGCATTCACGTGTATTTACTTACAACATGGTATAAATAAAGAGCGGAACACGCCTTTCGAATTCTTCTTAATTCTCTTGACTTTTGATCGTCTAAAACAATGACTTCGATCTTATTGCTATCTGTAGCTCTGCTGAAACCTTGCCTTGATCACTACAATCCACGCTGACATTCTCTACCAAATTCCGCCATGTTTGTTTTGACTTGCGTCCCCCCAAATAATCCCATAAGCGCTTGCGGCGCGACCTCGTCCCCAGGCTATCACTCTTTTCCAAAGTGAGCTATAGAAGGTATACCAAAGGGTAGCTTTCTGTCAAAATGGTTTTGCAAGGATAAGCATGCAGTTGCATCTCCGGGCGGAACCTGGCCCTCAGGGCAACTTTCTACAGTACAACCCCTAGGCACTTATAAGCATACTACACAAAATCGCTATGTTCACTAGAAAAGTTCAGGGCATGCCAAACTTGGCTGACAAATCTGTAAATTGTAAAACCTGCAAAACAAAATAGTCCTTGGAATCACTAGCCATTCCGGGCGAGGGATTTAGATAGGTTATGTCGTTGAAACTCTCAATATCTCACTGTCAGGCGCTATTTTCACCCTCCCTCTGAGGCCCAGTTCAGACGCCGAACTTTTCATGAGCCGAACCTAATACCTTGAACTAAGTACATGAAAAGTTCGGGGTCTGAATCAGTTAAGAACGGCTATTTGAATTTGGAACGGCTCAGCCGGGAATTTCGCCTTTGGAACGGCTTTCAGACGCCGAACCTTTCATGTGCCGAACCTAGTGCACAAATTGTTGTAACGTATTTTACAAGCAGTTTCGGTTTTCGGATTTTTTACAAGCAGTTTTGGTTCAAATTGAATTACGTTCGGCGAATTGTATTCGACGTCTGAATCAACAGGCGTACTTTTGTTAATTTAAAGTCGGTCCAAATTCGAATTAGGTTCGGCTCATGAAAAGTTCGGCGTCTGTACTGGGCCTGAGGCAACTTTATCGGACGTTTAATTATATGTGAACACACAGGCCGAGTCAAAGTTAACCCTGCATGATTGATAACCCGTAATCATATGTGCAAATATCCCCCTTTCTTAGAATTTCCCTCAGTCATTCGATCACAGTGGGTCTTGCAGAGTTTAGTTTCACTCCTTTCTTTAGCCCTTAATGGCCCTAGTCACACCGTTTTTGTCTACATGTAAGTGTTTGGCTATTGTATTTTATTCGGAGCATACCGAAACGAAGGAAATCACCGTAAAACTACTAACGCATGATAATAACAGTAGTCATGCACCTCTTCGGAACCTCTAATTTTATTTGCTCCCGGAGTCATCCACCTCTATTGTTTTCAGGACTAGGGCCATTGTTTCTGTTGTTTATTCTATTGTTTTCTCGGCCAATCCTGTTAGACCTTACGAGAGGTGCGTGGCGCCTCGATAATAAGCACACTTTCAGGACTTAAATTTTCGAACAGTTAAGGTGGCTCTAAACCCAAACTACAGAATTTTTTAAACGTTTTGCCAAAAGTTGCGTCTTATCATGCTTGTCAACAGTTAATGATATGAAAAAAATCCGCCGTACCGATTTTGGATTACAAGCTCCTAAACCTATAATTAAGGGTGTTTTCAGCAGGTCATACTGTTGCTATGGTAACCTACTTCGTTACGAAAATGAGAACGTGTTTACCAATGACAAAGCAGTATTTCTGCTGGAAACTGTTTTGAGCCACCTTAAGGTGATTCTCCAGTTTTGCATTGTGCATTCGTACTGCACACGATTTGTGCGTGCGTACAAAACGTAAGAGATTTCCCTCAAACTAAGCTCGATGGTGAGAAAAATGCTCTTTTCTCTTAAACGAGCGCGGTGACCCTCACTTTTAATTTTATAAATTCAATGAGAACAATATCGTCAATAACTGACAAAACAATTGGCAGAAATCTATGCCTACTTTTTTGGCAAATGATATAAATGTTACAGATAGAGACGTGACAGGCCCAAGAGAACAAGTCCAAATTATGTTTCCTTCAAAGGATAAAAATATTAATTAATAATGCAGTGTATTTGAAGCCATTTTTTCTGTGACGTAGATGAATAAACAATCAAAGAAAGTCTAACTCTGTGATATAACAAGCCGCATTAGAAAATAATCGCGCTTGTTGCGCACGGAGATCACCAAAAGTCACCTTAATATAATAACCATCATCATCATTTCATCATCATTTTATTAACATAATTTCAGTCAAACAAATTGATATATACATACAACCCGCATATAGCAAAGCTAATCGGGGCGGGCTGTACGACTTACGATAAAATTTAGCAAAATACATCATTATTAAAATTCGGTAAATAAATAAATAGAAATAGTTATATAAATATATTCACAAATAGCTAGGATTTACATGAGAAGAGCAGGAACCTATTTTAAGACACAGAACATTAATAACAGCTACTTAAGTTTAATTATACATCAATACATCATTATTAAAATTCGGTAAATAAATAAATAAATAAATAAATAGAAATAGTTTCACAAATATATTCACAAATAGCTAGGATTTACATGAAAAGAGCAGGAACCTATATTAAGACACAGAACATAAGAAAAATTAATAACAGCTACTCAAGTTTAATTATACATCACTATTAAAATTCGGTAAATAAATAAATAAATAAATAGAAATAGTTATACAAATATATTCACAAATAGCTAGGATTTACATGAGAAGAGCAGGAACCTATATTAAGACACAGAACATAAGAAAAATTAATAATAACAGCTACTAAAGGTTAATTATAATAAGTAATTTTTAACATTAACGTAGAAACATCAACATAATCATCCTCATCACCAAGTACTGCAAGCAGAAATTGATGAATTTTATTTTTGAAAGGTTTTTCATTACACCCGCTTTTAGTGTTACGTACATAGGCGAGATTTTCGTTCATCTTTCGACATGCTATTTAAACGGCTGTTTAACTGCGAAACAGGCAATTTTTCATGTTATTAGCGGAAGAAATGACAAATAAATGATAATTACTGACCTGACATGGCTGAAAGTAAACACTGCATGTTTCCAGATTTACAAGATAACTAAACGATTTGCGTGAAGTCGATCAGCTCTCAATAGTGACTTCCGGTAGAATTAGGCCGCTAACGCGTTAGTATTCGAAAGATGTAAATATTCAAAATAGTCGATTTATCTTTCACAGAATGACTTCTTGATACTCCCAACCTTAGTTTGATGTCAAATAAATCAATCTTTCATGACTAAGAGTCGAGTTCGACCGTGAAAGAGTCCGTTGATTTAACATTTTGATGTGGGCCAGGTTACATAGCATGTCGAAAGGTGAACAAATATGTCGCCTATGCACGTACGGTGTAAGTTTACGCAGTTCAGGCTTCAGGCAATTCCACAATTTAGCTCCGAATATAAACAATTATATCACAATAAAATACTTACACTTGTTCGCTGCAGTAGGAAGTCCTACTATCATTCATATTTCAGTGTTCATATGACAAATGTCAGAAAAACTTGGATTGGGATTAGTCTCATCGGCCGAAATAAAAGAAGATGTAAGCCTATTGTTGCTCTTCCTAATGTGCTCAATAAATTCTTTTCTTCTGTGGGTCAAACACTTGCGGAAGCAGTACCTCCTGCTACTCATCATTTCAGCGATTATCTCCCTGCTGTTAATTCATAAAGTTCATTCTTCTTCGAGCCAGTCACGTACATGAAACTCGAAACTCGAAACTGAAATTATATACGTTTTTAATATCCCCTTGTCTTGTAACAACAACATACCAAGTTTTATCGGAAATCTATGGCGGATTCTTTTACTAGGGAATCACCTTAAGCAATAGACCACACTTCCTATAGATTTATAGAGGTAATAACCCACGCGGGGATGTTGAGAGAACATGAGAAAAGCTTGTAAATCACGAACAGTTTAACAAATAGATTTCATGTTGCCGTGCGTCTGTTCAGTAATAGATCACAGATGACGTCAAAATGTGGTAATAACAAAAAAGTGGCACACGAGGCGTAGCCGAGTGTGTCAATGATGTTCTTACCACATTTTGGCGTCTTCTGTGATCTATTACTGAATCAGACGCACGGCAACATGGAATCTATTTGTTTTATATAATAACGAAAAGCTTCTTTTGTTTCAAAATAATTCAACATAACGCAAAAGCCGGGCTTTTGCCGGGCTTTTGCCGCGCCTTTGCACGAAAAAAAATCATTTGACGTGATCTATACATTCAAAATGAAGCAGTTTCATTGGTTGTTATGCGAAGCGAAGAATTGTGATTGGTCGAGAAAAATCACGCCACTGTCAAGCCTGACTCGAGCGTCGCCTCTCGTGGAATGAAAACTTACAGCGAAAGCAGAATTGAACTGCAAAATCTACAAATCTTGAAGAAAATGCTGGAAAAATCAAGTCGGTTTTTGTCATCGGAGTAGCCCTGTGAGCCGAAAAGCTTGGACGTTGCCTTAAAAATTACAGGAGTTGAAAGAATACCCTCGGAAAACTTGTGGTTGCGGTCGACCTAGAGGCCATTTGAATCGAGTTTTGAATGAAAGGAACGAAAATGACGGTGGAGATTTTTGTCTTCTGTGGTTGGTGATTCTCCAATCAGCTTGATATAGTGTCGGAGACAAAGTTTAGCTGCGATACTGTTGACCGTGAGCTGTGGTTAGCTATACTTAGCTCGCTGCTGTGCCCTGACAGGAACAATCGCATCGGAAAGCAAGGTTATGTATTTTATTTTACCGATTTTAAGATTTGATGTTTTATTCCTGATATTAATCAGTGTGTCAACAGTTGTTTTGACACTGGGAAAAGTTGACTTTTTTAAATAAATTAATCTCGAGAACATTTTGTTTGTTGGGTTTGTTAAATTCGAGATAAAGCAAAAAAAAACTTTGTAATGATGACGTCAATCGTGCATCTGTCCTCTAATATACCATAGGCGAGAACCAATCAGAATGCGAGAATAACTTGGGTTATTATATAATAAGGAATGGACAACGTCTAGCGCGCGTCCATCCAATTCGGGATGCACGGGGATAGTTGAGAGAGCACGAAGGTAGCCTAGGAGATGCTCGAGGCGCAGCCAAGAGCATCTCTAGTTACCTAAGTGCTCTCCCAACTATCCAAGTGCATCCCGAATTGGATGGATGCACGGTAGACATTGTCCATTGCTTTTATAACATACCAAGACATTTTCACGCTGAAAAGTCGCTTTTTCTGCACTGATCAAATTCTGCACGTGCACGTGCACGTGTTGTTTTCACTGGTAGCTCTTTCGCTACACGTGCAAGTGCATGTATTATTGTTTTCACTGGTAGCACTTTCGCTTTGATCTTTCGACGCTTCAGATGTTTCTGCAACCATTTCAGACACGTTTTTGCTAAATATTCAAAGTCGTTGAGAAACCCTAACTCAAATGTTGGGTTATTCAGTAGTAGCCATTAGTAACAGCTAAATTTAAGTTTTACTTGAAAAAAGCTGTGAGAAAAAAACTTTTTTTTTGTATTTTATTAATTTTTATTGATTCAAAGTTACATACAATTTTTCATAAACTCCCATAATTCACATAGACAAAACAAACACGGTACATCACATATTTACACACGCAACTCACAGTTCCTCTTAACTCTCTTCTGCTTCTAAATATAACACTAGTTAGTACAGCGCAGCAACAACACGAGATTCTATACCAGTCTAATTGTTTTTGCACTTGCCCCATTTCATATTATGAGCTTTTAGTTTATTATTTGATTTTGCTATCATTGTCTCAAGTTGGTAAATCAATTTAATTTTGGAGTTTAATACTTTAATTGAAGGAAGAGATTTGTTCTGTCGACAAGAATATAAATATTGTTTAGCAACCATTAAAATATGATTGATAAATAACTCGTCTTCGCACCTCAGAATACCAAACATTATATCTTTGTCAGAAAGGTGTTCTATCTTTACTCCTTGATTATCAAACCATTTTGTAACCTCTGCCCAGAAATCCTTAGTATAACGACAGCAAATAAAAAAGTGCTCAAAGGATTCGTTCAATTCACCACAAAAAGAACACGCCGGAGATGGAATAATACCAATCTTGTTTAGAAAGGAATTTGTAACAAGACACCTGTTAAGTAATTTATATTGAAATTCACGCAATTTTGTATCCAAGGAAGTACGAAATGGCAAGCTGTAAATCTCTTTCCATTCTAAAACATCATTAACAAAAAGGGTATTAAAATTCAGTTGGGCAGTCGGTGGAGTGATGACTCCATTTCGAAGTTCTCTATATAGGGTCTTTGAGACAACTGTTTCGATTAAAGCATTTTTTCCATTAAAATTTAATTTAATTTCATTACGCAAATTAAAAGGCTCTTCAGCTGTAAAAGCAAGCGTGTTTAATGATTCGCGCCATTCAACTGGTAAGGCATCGATTACCGAGATAAGTTTAAATGTATCTAACGGTGAGATGTTTAATGCTCTCAACTTGTAACTACTTTTCACAATAAGCTCATTATTGTTGGAGATTAAGTCCCCCATTCTAAGAATTCCTTTTTCTACGAGATTTTTAAAATACACAGATTTGCCATCGATACAAATAAATTTATTGTTCCAGATAATAGCTTTTAAGAGATCTTGTCTACTTTGATCCTGTGCGCTTAAGTGGTTGGCAGCGGAGCATTTTGCGAAACTTTTTAAGCATTCTTCATAAAAAACTGGAAGCTTTACGGGCAATTTCTTCAAATCAAAATCGCAACATAAGATAAATTTACCCCCCACAGGTTCAAGATAATGCGGGAGAATTTTTTTCCAATTGTTCGGTTGATCGCTTGCTAATTTTTTGCAGCAAAGGACTCTCTGAGTCTATTATAGAGTCTAAAAGTCCGCCATCTTCAATGTCACTAATAAGAGCGAAGCGCTTGACTTTGTCCTTCCCCCTCCAGATAAAATCGAAGATAATTTTATTCACATCTTTCACAAATTCCCTATTTACTGATATCAAACTCGCGCGATATAGGAAAATAGGAATAATAAAAGTTTTAACGATTTGAATTCTTCCGATGATAGTCAAGTCTCTCCACCTCCAAATTCGCAGTTTTTCTTGAATGGAACTAATTAATTCATCAACATTTAATTTTTGTTTCACTCGAAGGTCATAGGTGAAGTGCACTCCCAAAATTTTAACAACTTTTTTAATTTTTAAATTGCTTGAAACGGCGCTGACTTGTTGTGGAATATAAGCGCAATTTCCTAAAAGCATTATTTCTGATTTGTCGTGGTTGATCTTCAGGCCTGAACAAAATCCGTAATCTTGTAAAAGCTCAAGAAAGTTCACAACAGAGCGATTGTCCTTCAAAAAACCAGTTAGGTCATCTGCGAAAAGGCTCAATTTGATCTCTTCATTATTTACCTTAATACTACAAATGTCTTTACTATTACGTATACTAATACAAAGAATTTCGAGCACTATGATAAACAAGTAAGCAAAGAGGGGGTCTCCTTGTCTTACTTCCCTATACACTGGAAAGGGCTGGGTAGAAAAACCATTGTTTATGACACAACTTGAAATATTGTTGTAAAATGTATAAATCCATTTCAAAAATGATGGGCCAAAACCAAAAGAAGTTAAAGTACGAAACAAAAAATCTCTACTGACAGTATCGAAGGCTTTTCTAAAATCTATACAAATCATTCTCCCCTCAAGATCATACCTTTCTGAGAATTCCATGACATCTTCTATCGTTCTGACTGCGTCGAAAATAGTCCTTCCCTTAACATATGCACATTGATTGTAATGTATGATATTCGGTAGGACATTTTTCCAATCTTTTAGCAATAGCTTTTGACCCTATTTTAACGTCCACATTGATAAGTGAGATTGGTCTCCAGTTCGACAAATTCCGTTTGTCTTTATCCTTTTTCTCAATTAAGGTAATGATGGCTTCTGTAGCTAACGCTAAGCCAGAAGTGACACTTGGGTATTTTCCCGAGT
>CM042747.1:32574497-32604969 GCA_022496165.2 Catalaphyllia jardinei
GGATCGAATTTGGATCTATTTATCGCGCGAAAGGTCGCCGGTAACAGCTTCCTTCTGGGAATTTGACAACTCGCCATAATCATAAGAATAGTTCAAACTGTCTACCATTAGATTTCCTAAAGTGTGCCAAAAAGCTCTATAGAATTCAGCCATCAATCCATCATTACCTGGTGACTTGTTATTTTCAAATAGCTGTAGACTCTTGTAACACTCGTCAACTGTTAATTTTCCCTCACAAATTCGAGCCTCATTATTAGCGAGTTTCGGTATTTCAGAATTATTCAAAAAAGAGTTTAACATATCTTCTGATGGTCTGAGAGGGTCACGTTTACAAAGATTGGAATAATAATTTTGAATCTCCTGCAAAATTTTTTTAGGATCTGTGACTAGCACACCTTCATCGTTAAAAACTTTTCGAACAGAACTTTTAGCTTTTTTGTGCGTTTCCAGGTTTAGAAAATACTTATTGCTTTTTTCGCCTTTCTCGTACCAAGTGGCTTTTGATCGAATAATGGCTCCTGTTGCTATCTGTTCATAAATAGAATCATATTCCATTTTCAACATTTCAAGCCTCTCCTTATTCTCAAAGGTTGGTGACTCGTTGCATTTTTCTTCGCAAATCCTTAGAGAGGTCTCGAGATCAGAAATCTTTTTTCTTTTCTTGAGCGCTTTTTCTTAACTATACTTTATTGAAGCTTGTCTAATCCAATACTTGATGAAATCCCATAACAGTCTTTTGTCTGTGACTTCATCGAATTCCTTTAACCACGTAGGCACACTTTCATTTATCAATTTAACAAAGTCGTCATCATCGGTAAGACTGGCATTAAATTTCCAAAAAGAGGGGCCGTATTCCGGTTTGTCTAAACTGTTAAGATGAAGAAAAATTGCCGCGTGGTCAGTTTATTGACGGAATAATATCCGATTTTTCAATATCATCCTGGGAAGTATCACTGATTAGCCAATAGTCAAGTCTTCTCTGAATGAAAGGATTTTTTTGCCTCCATGTAAAACGTTTAGATTCCGGATTTCGAATTCGCCAAATGTCTACTAAATCAAAATCGAGACATAAGCCTTGTATTTGTTTGACAGACTCTTTTTTAAAAGGTTTTCCACCGGAACAATCAAGGTCAGAGTCTAGTGTAACATTGAAATCTCCACCCACAATTATCCTATGCTCTTTGTTTACAACGAAATCTTCAATGTTTTTATTTAAATTTTCAAAGAAATGGCATTGGTCTTGAACCTTATTGGGGGCATAAATATTAAGAAACAAGAACAACGAGCCTTGTACTTCAGCTTCCATTATAATTGAGCGGCCCTCGCTATCCAAAGTAATGGATTTTAGACTAAAATCAAGGTCACTTCTCACTAAAATCATCACCCCACAACTATGATTAGAACCATGTGCAAAATGAAGCTTACCTTGCCATTGCGTCTTCCAGATATCTTCAACTTCTACGGTGCTGTAGGTTTCTTGAAGGAAAATGATATCGTACTTTCGCTCATTAAGCCAGGTGAAAAGAGCTTTTCTCTTTGTTAAAGAACGAATCCCTCGAACATTAAGAGATAGTTATTTAACATTTATATACTCCTTCTTGAATGGGACAAATTAAAACTAGTTATGTATGCAAGTATCTCGCATTGCCACTGCGCATAAATTAATATATGGTAACAACGGAGGCCACAATAGGTTTCTACACAACAACATAATAAACAAAAGAAGCAACAAATACAGAACATTACAAAACAATATCTTACACAAAAAGAATTGAAATGGCAGCTGAGTAATTAACACCTATAGCTGCCTCAGGGATTGGAACAATTATTTGGATCTAAATTATCTTGCGCAATCCCCCCGTTACAGAAAACAACACCAAAATCAAATACAAATAAAATTGTTCCTAAAAAATCTAAAAGTTCAATCTACAGAGGAACAAAACTGTCCGTCAATAAACAATTTGTCAGGCTCAGGTTTGCTAAAAAATGCAATCTTTCCTTCTTCCCTTGCTTTTTTTAGCCTTGGCCATTGCCTTTTTCTTCTTTCACTGATTTCCTTGGGAAGGTCCGAGTAGACCTTTACATCAGTATCGCTCTCCAGCTCACGGGCTTTTCTAAAAACCAGCTCACGTTCTGGAAACCGCAAGAAACGAACGATAACTGGCCTGGCCTCTCCCATCTTCTTCCTACCAATTCGATGAGCTCTTTGAAATTCAATGTTCTCTGCATTTTCTAAATCCAGGTCTGTTTTGAGAAATTTACGCATCACTTCAAATGTATTCTCGCGCTCGGCACCAGTAGTAGATTCGGGGATTCCAAAGAAGCGTAAATTTTCTCTTCTATTGTACACCTCTTGGTACAACAATTTATCTTCAAGCTCTTTGATTTTGTCTTCATTCTCCTTGTCTTTCTTCTTTAGCCCCTCAATTTCTGCGTTTGCAAACTCAATTGCATTTTCAATACAATTCGTCTTCTCTTCTATTATTCTGGACTTCTCGCTCAGCGTGCTCAGACCAGTTTGAAGACTGTTAATGGATCTCTCCAAAACAGAGAAACGTTCAAATATACCTTCGAGCCTCTGTAGTCTAATTTCGACGCTTGCAAGCGTTCGACAGATCATTTCTAGTTGTGAGGCAATCCTTTCTGTCATATTCAGCGCTTCTAACACTTGGTCGTCTTCACTTTCGTCACTTGTCGTGTTTATATTAGGGTCAGAACGTGGACTCTCGCAGATCTTTTTTCCTTCAGGAGAGGAAATATCGCTATCAAAACTTAATCTTCCTTTGCGTTTATAGCATTGCGCCATAGACTGAGCACATGGACATAAAATGTTGAAATTTCGTTGAAGAACTGCACGGGAGGGAAACACGTACGTCTTCACTCGCACATGGTCGCCCCAGTCTCTCTGGCAAGACATTTCACCGACAATGACGTCAGCCTGAACCATCTCTGTGAACCATCCATTTCTTTTTCATAAAAATTGGCCAATCAGAGCGCGCGCTAGCATATAGCTATGTTATAATGTGGTCTATTGCTATAAACATCGAAATTCTGTGATATTTTCCAAGTTTCAAACTGGCTAACGCACTCAGCGTGCACTCAGGCTAACGCACTCAGCGTGCGAATTATCGGGATTTACCTGCACGAGTTCACTCACAATAAACGAGAAATTTTAATACCGCGCGAGGCCGCCGAGTGCGGTAATGAGTGCGAGCAATGAGTGCGTTAACATTTTTATTATTCAAATTGAATACACTGCAAACAAAAATCGTCTAACTTTGAGTCAGCCGAAGCTATGGTGTAATAACAGTGGTGTGTTGAATTTACACCACGGCTATTGCACCACGATAATCACAACCCGGTGTCACGTGGTACAAATCAATCAATCAATCAATCAATCAGAAAATCAGAATTGTGGTATTGCTACTGCTTGTGTGCTCTCCTACCTGAAAGATCGGACGTACCCTCTCATTTCTCCTAGCATTCCCCATCTCCCTGGTTTTCTTCGGCGACAAAATTATCGCAAGTGCAAGTGTTTCTTCCTCCATTTTCATCTAACCTTTTCTTTCTATATCGATTATTCACATTAGCGATGTACGTAGTTATGTCGTTACGTCGCCCAGGCTTTACAAAAACTAGATGCAGCCATAAGAAAATTCAAGAACATTTCACGGACAGTTTACGACAATGTGACAATTTTTATTCTCGTAAAAATATTGTTTCTTTCTACACTACAAAGATGCCCACTGAGACGCTCGTTTGACTCGTTACAAGAACTATCGAAAACCTGTATTCATCATCACTGTGGACCTCACAAGGTTTGCTTCGTCCTATAAATCCCCATACTTTAGCTATGTTTTGCACGTTTGTTTACTTGTTTTCCTTGGACCTTTCTGTGTGCTCGTGTTTCGTCTGACTGTTTGTGTCTCCTTCTGAAAACAAAAAAGAAAACAAACACCATTGTCACGCCCTAAGTTCTCACTATTGTCAAGTGGGACCACCAGAAATGAGACTGTAGGTAATTGAGTACAAACGCGACTTCTGTCCTAGTGTAAGTACTTGACGAATCTGTGTACAGACCGCTATTCAGCTTCCATTAAACATCATTCAATTGGTGTACTGGTCTGAGCTTTAGGTTAAAAGATTTTCCAAGTTAAAGAAAGAGGGTCACTTTTGAGCTGTAAGCCCTTAAAGCTAACATTAAGGGTGTTTTATTTAGTTGAAGCTACGTCAAGTCTACCGCATGCTCTTAGTGGTTGATTTATGGCCAAAATTTAAAAAATGTCACCTGCTCTCCCTGGCCAGAGGTAACTTTGAGCTGACATTTTCCTTTCATTTCTTTTTAAAGAAAATGGATGATTGACCAGGATTACAAATCATCTCAGGGAAAAGTGTTCTTAGCTGGTTAGAAGTTTTAAAACGCGAGCTTTGGGCTTTCAGGCTAGAGCCTTAAAAAAGAAAACGTTTGTAAGTGAGATAACATTTTAGCTGAAAGCCAGAGAACTAAAATTTGAGTGAGGTGCGGGATTGCGGAAAATTAATTCAGTTTTCAAAAGAACGAGGCATTATACAATGAGCTCTTTTATTTTTTTAATGAGCTGCAAATGAGATGCAAGGTGTTTTTCTGCAATCCCACCCAATTTCCAATACAACAGAGCACTTAATTACTGGGACCTTTTTGCCTCGGGGACAGTGATAAAGTGACTAATATCAAGAAACTGACCATAACCTGTTCACAAATGATTGAGCATTTGTCATTAATGTCAACTGTGGAAGAGTGCCAGTATGAATGTATCAAAGTAAGAGTACTGAAAATGTAGAAACCGTTGCAAGCCCAAACCACAACTGATTTAAATCATTTTCAGTAAGCTGGTGGTACCTTTTTTTCGTTGAATCATGAGAGCGATTTGGACAGTTCCTTCTCTTATGTCCCAAACCTTCACAAATATGACAGGCAGCTGTATCGATGAAACTGGAAAAATATTCAAGCAGAATTATGGTAGGTCTCAGGCTTTTGTTCTGGATAATAGTTTCCGAAGAAACTAACACTGCATAAATGAGAACACTAAAGAATAGCCCTTGAGGATTTCAAAAGCTCTACTAAGAATCGCCGTGATGAAAAACACTTAGTGTTCTCATGCCAATAAACTACACGCACGGAAGAATGATAACACAGAACTTATCTGATAAAGTATAAGAGTTTGCAGATTCATAATCAAATCCATTTCTGCTTCACACACATACAGACGTTGTAAACAGGTCGGGTTATACCTCTTACACTGGTGTCCTTCAGGTTCACAGCGATCACAAGTCATACAGTGCTCACGGCCTGTGAAGAGGTAAAACAGTTCAAAACAAGCCGGCAAAAGACCCTTTGCACCATCCGGTACGTCATATGGAACATAATCAGCCCTGCTGGGACGCAAGTTACACAGTGGGACTTTCAAAACAAAGGAAAGTCGGGCTGGACTGGTGAAACTACAATGAGTGACAAAAGTGCCGAGACACTTGGCAGTAAAATTCGATTTTCTGCGTCTTGGAAACATTGGAAACATTGGAAACATACCATAGCCATATAAGATGACTTGATATTGCAGGATATCAGCATGGTAGACACGACTACTGATTGGCTAATTGCAAATACGGGTATGGTAAAGGAAGTAATCGTACAATTTAAATGTGGTAATAGCTACCTGGCTTAACACATATGCCACACATGTCACAGTGAACATATTGCCTTCCATCCTAACGAAATAATAAAACCATGCTTAGTGTCATGTTCTTATAGTGATGACACAGAACACCAGAAAGGCACTTTGAGGAAAAAACAATCTAAGTACTACAGAATATCTTTTTTCGTGTACTGTTTTTTTTTTGGATTATTTACCTTTGACATACAGCCTTTGCATTTTTTACAGTGAACATTTTCAGGTGCTACAAATCTGTTACAGCTCTTGCAAAACCTGGAAATGACAACAAACAGTTCAACCGCCAATGTAATATTCTGACACCTAATAGTATGTAATACAGTTTTTCACTAGGGTATCTAAAAGATAATAACACTGCGGCCCATTCTGTTTATAGTGAATTTAAAGTAGTGTCGTATCGTGAGAAATCTGTCCTTGTATGCATCAACTTCATGCATGATGACACATCGATTGCGAGGTGTGACATGGGATCGTGACAAAAAAAGCACATATTGATCTGAACCATACCAGTTGGGACATAAAATGATGCACACCACTGAACCTCCCTTTAACCAGATCACGTAGAACGAAAAGATATGGAAATTGTAGCCGCAGAAACTTAACGTTTAATTTCTGTACTGGTACGCATTAAATGTCGCTAAGATGTTGACAGACTGTGTCGAGGGCGCGTCAACCGCGATGTGCAAAAATGCTAAAGCTTCAGCTTTAATTCATGTTTGGATGAAAAGGAATAGATCACAGCTTATGTGAAATTAGCATGTTCTACCGATTTCCTTTGTTTTAATGGAGCAACTTCAGAATACCCCGCAACTCACGCCCTCCTTAAATCTACTGTTACCGTGGTCTGCGGTCCGCAGTCGGCTAGCAAGGTTATATGTATGTACTAAGTGTTAAACTGAAGTGCTACCGCGGTCCGCAGTCCCATAGTCGATGAAGAAGTATTAAACTAAGTGTTAAACTGAAGTGCTACTGCGGTCCGCAGTCCCGTAGTCGATGAACAAGTGCTAAACTAAGTGTTAAACTGAAGTGGATGAAAGAACGAGGGATATTCGTGGTTTTTATATAGTTTTTTATGTAAATTATGTCGACTGCGGGACTGCGGGACTACGGTAGTAGTAAATTCTTGATTGGCTGAAAAGGAATAGATCGTAGCGTATATGAAATAAGTGTGTTCTACAGTTTCCGTTTGTTTTTATTATTCTACAAGTTTTAGTAACGACCATTTCTCGTCATCTGATTTAATACTTCGACCACGGAGGCGAGACTGCAAAGAAATGACATACTAAGTTTAAAACTAGTAGTAATCAAAGATTATGAGAGTGTGTTCGACATTGTAACATTAATACAGATACCTTAAATGATTTCCCTAGCTGACTTTCAACCTCTGTCTGTTGCTAAAACATTTTTCCATCCACAACTGGGGTTTTACAGAAAGATATTTCAGTGACAAAGTCCATGCCAATGATTGAAGAGGTTCCGGTACAAACTAGGTTGCGTGACAGCACCAGTTTCCGTAGACTCACAAGTTTAATAGGACTAAAATATTTACATCTGCCTTCAAATTTCGTGCTAAATATCCTCACTTTAACTTGTAATGTTAATGCGTTAAAAGCTAAGTTGTAAAAGTATATTTTTAACGAACATTAGTCTAAGCAAGAAGCTCAAATATAAATAAACATTTGCAATCAGGTGCTCGTTTATTGTAAACAAACTCCATGTGACTGATTCGAGTATTTCCCCTGGCCTGATTAACAAAGTACACAGTATTTGCATATTCGTACCCTAGTTCTGGTTCAGTCTTATGGATCTTGTCCTCTGAGTACTCTTCCGCCGATTTCAAATAATATTCGACCGGATAAGGCTGCCCTTTTCTTTCGCGACTGGAACTAAATCAGCAAATGCCATCAAATACAGCTGTTTCCACGGTTCGTCCCGATTTACAAACATTCACGTACTGCATTAAAAAAAAGCAAGAGTCGTTTTACAGGAAAATCAGAGTAAAATTTCACCCAGAAATCCACGCGAAAAGGCAGTATGACATCCTCCTGCTGATCGTGGCGCAATGCAACTGGTAAAAAGTGGCACAGTGCACTCTGGTTAAATGCAATGCATTCTCGTAAAAAATTGAGCAGTGCACTCTGGTTAAATCCAATGTATTCTGGTAAAAAGTGATGAATTCGAGAAATCGTACTTCCTTTTATATATGCTTTTTAAATCATGATGTTGCTGCTTGCTCGCTACGCTCGCTCCGCAGCAAAAATGCGAGAGAAGCCTGAAATAAATTCAGGCTTGACCGAAATTCAAAGCCAAGACCTCTGTGATAGTGCAAGGTAACTGGTCAGATTGTGAACTAGTTGCATTGAGTACATGAGAGACCAGCAGATGGTGAAGATATGTATCGTAAACACCGGCGAATAAACCGAACTGTTTTTGAAGATACGCATAAGTTTACATTCCTTGTTGTTAAACATTGTTAAACCTTCGTTTCAAGATTTAAGGAAGCTAAACCTACTCGCCAAGGAATCTCCATTCCACCACAGAGATGTTTACAGTGTCACCGACGACCAGTAACTTCATCAGTAATCAATGGACCAAGAGCGAGAAAAACACCATGTTATTACTACTGTAAGTGAAAACAACTGTTTTAAAGGAGGTTACTCCAAAAGGCGTATTATTTTTGCCATCACCAATAAAAAGTATATATTGAGGTAAGTTACTCACCAAGTTTCAGCTTCTAAAGTGCATTCTACCACGAGAAATTAGTCTCCAAAGAAGCCCAAAATTCGGCATTCGATAGCCGCCATTTTGAAACAAGTCCTCAGCGGCCAGGCCGCTAGCGTGACGTCATGGTTGCCAACTTGAATTGCAGCTGGCTCAGTAATATTCTTGTCATGGCTGACCTTCAGCCTTACCGTTTTGAGCCAGAACGTGTTCCTAATCCTGAGGATAGCGGAAGCGAAGACGAAGAAACAAACGATCGGCTAGAAGGCACATTTTGGTGTTCATGTGAGCGATGTGGAATCATGCCAATGCAAAGAGAATGTGTTTGTTGCCGAGAACAGCCAGAGGAAGAAAACAAAATCGAAGGTAGAGTTTTAAGTTTATACTGCATTGGTTGCAGTAAATGGAAAAACAATTTTCTTTCTAAATTGTTTTAGATATTAAAAGGCGGTTTTTACCTCGATTGTTTGTATTTTGCATTTTACTTCTTGGCGGTGACACGAAGGGATTTCTTGTATCACTGCAAACGAAGAATTTTCGATGGTTTGCTTAAACCGAGCTGTGCTAGGAACTGCGATAGTAGGCTTCCACTATTGCAACAGATCGCCTTTACCTTCACCAATGCAGACTCGGTAAGAGTTTACTACGGCTATAAAATGACTTGTAATTGATTTAGTAATTTACTAACTTTCTTTTATTTATCAGTTTTTAAAATATAGATAGGGCCCTGCGCGCAATCTGATTGGTCAAAAACCTATGTTTTATCGGAGTATAAAACACAGAAAAAGCGTGTTTTATTATTTTGCGCGCGTAAAATCTATATATTAAAGCAAATGAAGAAGCCTAAGCCGTGTATTACACTGTGATAAAACACTCCGGTCAATTGAGAACACTCGAGAAATGTAGAAAACACTCCCATGCGGCTCGTGTTTTCTACATTTCCCTCGTGTTCTCAAATGACCATGGTGTTTTATCACAGTGTAATACACGGCTTAGGCTTCTTTATTTGTTAATTAAAATATTACTTAATGTGATCTTCAGCAACTATCGCTATGCTGGCAATACGGAAGCAGTTCCCTGAGGCAGATGGTAATTACGCTGGTTTTTAGGACCCTTCCATTACAGAGTTGGACTTTTCGAGTAAATCTTCGTTACACAAACAAACGGCTCCTTTAGGAGCTATCAAATGAAATAAAAGAAATGACCAATGAACAATAAAATAGTTACTAAATCCACCCAAAATGGTTTCAACAGTACATGTAGGTATTTGTAGGTCAAAAGAATCATTTTCCATCAGACCCAAGTGAGGGTTCAACCTTCCAATAGATAAGTTACTAAACCAACTAACACATATTTGATTTGCTAGATTGTATTATCAAGCTGTTAAAATAACTTGGATCTGTAGCACAGTGTCTTCCAATGTCTTCAATGAAGCAGTTTATTCATTGAACTTGCTTTTATTATCCTTGTTATCCTTTAAAATGGAAGCTGTACAGTCATATGAGTATTTATCCCCAAGGGACATATGGATTACCACAATCCTCGCAAATGTAGATTTTTTTAACAATGTTCCACAAGCATGCCTCCCTGTTCATTGCTTTTATTACTTTTAAAACAAAAAGTAATCAATATCTTGCTATTTGTGGGACCTTTCACTCACCACTACACCTTACTACTTATTTCAAACACTTGATGGGAATGGAAAAGAGGTGGCATGTTTTAGCATACAAATGGCTGGAAACATTAACTGAAGAGAATTTATAAACCAGGGGGGAAAGTGCAGGCAGAAAGGGTTATCTACACCCACGACTATCCTAATCATTCTTTGCTTTGTTTTTGGTATCTGTCTGGATAAAAAATTGCCAACAACCACTTTACTTTCTTGTATCATATTGAAATCTTTCCTTAGTACTTCTATTAAGGGGATAAAAATTTAATGGAATCTAGACAGGTGCTGGTCAATAATGTCTTCATTATTCCCACGGGGAGTCACTGCAATGTTTGCAGGCAGTGCTGGCCTCTGAAGGGGAGGTACATCAATTGCCCTTGTCTCTTGTGAGGTCATCAACAAACGGGTAAGACTTTTCTTCATATATGGGTTTGGCCACCCACTTTTTCTGGAGCTTGGGGTAAACACATTTAAATCGGGCCTCCCCAGCCTCAGTGGTAGTGACTTCTCTTCCTGCATTCCAGTTGTTATCGACAATGGCTAGCTGCGTACGGCATTTCATTCCATTGTAAGAATAGTGCTGAGATTTAGGGAGGTACTTCTTGGCCATGGTACCATGGAAAACCTCCAAGCCACCAGTTTGGACGAAATCAGCAAGCAGGAGAATATCCTTCAAGAGCTTTGGTTTCCACGCCACCTCCTTAAGGGCATTGTGTGCGGGTGACCCAATTGGAACCCACACCTTTTTTCGTCTCTGTTCTTCTGTCAACGCTTCGTGCTCACAAGCAGAAAATGACTCAAACCCAGGCCACTCGTGAATACCAGCCACGTGGTACACTATAGATTTCTATTTCTCCTGGCAGAGGTGAGGGTCCCCATCGCACGTTGCTGCACTCCACCATAGGTGACTTACGATAGGGGAAATCCAGGGTACAAGGTTTGCACACTCTTTCTTCTTTGAAGCAGCCACCAAATCTTTTCTCACTGATTTCGCTAAGTGCCACGGATCAACGCGGTGTTTTATGTGCAGTTTGTCCTTCTTCATCATCGCTGTCAATTGGACAGAAAAAAAACAATTCTTAACGGCATAATGATCTACCGGGTGAGCGAAAAAGCCACCCGCGTAATAGGTGAGGCATTTCCTACATTTAAAGGGAAGTAAAGTCTAGGAATATTGCTGTAGTTAGGGGAAGGACTAAATTGAAGTCGAAAGGGCACAGTTATGGAATGGTAAAAAGGAGGCGCCCTTTGACCACGTGCATATAACTACATGGTAACCTTTACCTGTCGGTTGCCAAGATATCGATAATTTGACGTCTCCAAGTTTTCCAAACATCGTTTCAGCCCTTCTTTTTCCATACAGTTAGAATTGTTCACCTCAGACACCTGAACGAGAGAAAAATCCAGCACTTTCTCTGTGGCCACATGCATTATACTGTATGTGCCGTACATGGCATTGTGGCCAGGGCTATCGCATCTTCCATCCCCAGCAAGAATAAGCGGCTCTCCCTTTAAAGACTGCAACAGCTCTTTGTGTTGGAGAAGATATCTCTGGTTAGCCACGGGCCAAAGATATGATCTTTGAGTGCTGTTAAAGTTCCCTTTTTTAAAAAAGCGGATATTACAACTGGTCACGAATGCACTGGTGGAAGCGAAGTGATTCCCAGTGTATAGAATTCCGCCACTTAGAACAAGATTTCCTGTTGCTGTTCCCTTTGTAAATGGTTGAGAAAACCAATTTACTATGTGACCCCCTTAACATGAGCTCGTGACGCAGATAAGACTTCCTCTTTGCTTCACTTTGCTTCTCTTTGCAAATTTGACATGACCACCGCAGCTTTGACACCTTTGAAACTATTTCTTTAGCTGACTATCAAACACAATGGACTTGCTCTCTTTATACAGTTCTTCGGTCTCCTTGAGCCAATTTATCTCAGACCTCGGGTAGTTAACAGGATTTCCGTCATCTGATTCTACTTCATCTTCATCAGGTACCCAGTCCTCATCGGAAGTGGCCGAGTCATAGTCGGTACCAGCATCATCAAAATCACCATCTCATTCATCATTAAGAGCTGTCGGGTTCTCGAATAGCGTCATCCTCAGTGTTTTGTTTTGGCATGAAGCTGGGTTCAGAGTGCATAGGTTGCAATTCTAATTTTTTCTTGCAATACGCGTGGTCTTTTATAACAAGCTTACACTTTGTATGAGGAGTGAAAACCTCAGCAACAGGCGAACATACAAAAGGTTCAGTCTGTGTTTCTGCATCGACGTATGTTTTCAACTCTTGCAAGACGGCAGGACGGCTATCAACAGGATTAATTGTAGGAGTCCCAGTCCACTGTTCGGAGATCATAGCAAGGGATGCTGTCACTTCTTGATCAGGATTGTTTGTAGAAGATTCTTTGGAAGCCATTTCGTCTATCACACTATCAAGGACATGGACAAGACTGGTTCTTCCTTGGCCTACTTTAACAACTTCCGCCACCTCGTCCATCTTTTCAGGCGTGATCAATTCAGCTGGACTTTCGTTAGGCACCACACCTGATGGGTAATTTTTAGCCGACAACAAGCTCTCAACAGCCTGCAAATTGCAACTGATATGCAGGCTTTTAATTAACTGATGTACGATCAAAATTTAGCCTAAATTAAAGTAATAGACATCGGTATGAGGCTTCGGGGAACAAACCCCACAAGCTCTATAGTTTATACCTTATTTTTTAAATTAGCCGTAAATGCTTATTAACTTATAATTATGCGGGTCATTTCACTAAAATCAATCAGTTAGAGTGGGGTAAATTCTTTCCATAAATTCAGTTTTAATAAATTTAAATGTCGCAACTGAAGAGAAGAACTGTGTTACGAAAGTTGTGTACTCTCTGTACAAATAGCGTATAGTTGACTGCTTTTTCGTGTTTTCGTCAGTTCTTTTATTTTTGCTTTGCCTTTTGTAACATTTTTTTTAAAACAATATTTTCCCAGATAAATTCTATTGGTAAATTAATTCTTTTAATTAAGGAACTGTTGCAGGACTAAACTGAAGGTTACACTTACCTCTTATTGTTCTCTCTGCGCGGTCCGGCGCTCGCTTGAAATGCGTGGCTTTAAAGGCACTTTGCGTTTGAATATTTTTGGAACCGCATCTTGTTTTAGACTCCTCTTTCTCCTTCTCCCACCCAGCATTTCGTATCGGTAACTGACTTCAAAACAATCCTCTGTAAAGTGTTCATTGCAAACGAAGACATTCTCGAGTTTCTTTGTCATGAAACGTTCATCCCGACGAAGCTGGTCCAGCCACTTTTTTTGCCAACTTTTTGTTTCTAAACGGCAATCTATGGAAACTTAAACGTTTATCTGGATCTTTATCTGCTCGATTTGAACAAACAGGGGCCGAACAATGCGACATTTTTACACAAGAAACCAGACAAGAAAAGCCTGAAAGCGTACTACTGAGCCAGCTGCACTTCAAGCTTCCTGCCAAATTCAAGTTGGCAATCATGACGTCACGCTAGCGGCCTGGCCGCTGAGGACTTGTTTCAAAATGGCGGCTGTCGAATGCCGAATTTTAGGCTTCTTTGGAGACTAATTTCTCGGGATAGAATGCACTTTAGAAACTGAAACTTCGGTGACTAACTTAACTTAATATATACTTTTTATTGGTGATGACAAAAATAATACGCCTTTTGGAGTGACCTTCTCCTTTAAGAAGGGTTGCCTACAAAAGCATCTTGGCGAACGCGAGATGCACTACGAACAACATCAACAGGCAGTTGCTCACACTTGAACCTGGTGCGGAAAACTTTGTTGAAACAGCTTTATATAGGAAATATTTGGATTTAGTAAATTCTCAGCTCCGACTATTTCATTTCTAGCTTTTTGATTGGCTAAAAAGCTCCGACTATGAGGCAATAGTCGGAGTTTTACGTCAAATGGAAAATAGTGCGCCAAGAAAAAAAATTGTGGAAATAAAAATCGGCGGCAAAACGCGGTTTGAAAATTTACTAAAACAATTATTCCATTTGCCCTTGTCGGATATTAAGTGATTATAACTTCATATCCAACGCGGGCTCATGGAATAATTCTTATCTATATGGAAAATACACCACTCATAAAATTCATTCGCAAATACATCCGGGACTCGAGTGGCGTATTTTCCATATCCTCACTAGTATCGACGATTTCACTGATATCAAGTTTGTCTCTTGAATTGCACTTAAATTCGTTAGTGTATGATCAAAACATATTCGGGTCTTCTTCAAAAGCCTTTGGAGTAGTATAGTATAATGAGGATACCGGAACACAATCATCAGAAGGGAGGGGCACACCTTCATTAGGAAAAGTTAAAAGGGCTAGTCTTCATCAGATGGAAGGGGATTTAATAGGTTGTGTAAATAGGCATATTCAAGGTTTTGTAAAAAGGCTGCCTCTATGTAAGATGGGATAACATAATCTTGATCAAATTCTTCATCTTGGTTAAATTCTTCATCTTGGTTAAATTCTTCAATTTCAGGTTTTTTTTCTTTAATATTATTTAAAAATTTATCATTCATTTTTTCATTCATTTTTTTTTCTAACTTCATTATTTATTAACGTTTTATCACCAACAGAAAGGGCTTTTTTTGTTAAATCATAATTAATTTCAACATTATTTGATAAATCTTTATAAATTGATAACCCATTTAATTTTTCACTCAATTTAAATTTTTCTTTATTATACTTTTTTTGTAAGTTATTTTCGGCTTGTCTACATCTTTCTTTTTCCTTTGAAAAATACTTGTTTCCTCTTCCCATATATTAATAAAATGATACTCATTTTTTTAATCTATAACGATAAATAGGGCATATATAGTCTGGAAAACCTCTATCACTATAGTAACGGCAACTACAGCTTGAAACAGATTTATAATGTTGAAGTTTTTCTAACCTATTTCTTTTATAATCACTTAATGTCTTATTACCATAAGGAATAATCTTTGGTTTAATTAACGGATATTTTCTGTTTTGAAAATTATAATAAACTCTAGCAATTGTTGCTTCTGCTTCACAATCCATATAATATAAAATAAGGTCTCAATTTTTTTTATTCACTATACTTTTTATAATAGTACTTTTCATACTTGCCAACATGAGGACAAATATCAACAAAGAAATTATCTAAATTAGCAATATCATTAATAAGATCTACACTATTAAAGCTACCTCGCCTTAATGCACTCTTTATTCTAACAAGAACATGGGCATAGCTCTGGAAAGCATACTTGCAGTTATTCATGTTTTCATTAACGTTCTTATAGTCAAACAAAGATTCAATTAGCAGAGAACCACCAAGAGAAATACAGTATTGTGAAAAAGTAATGCAAACGATAATCGTTGAATATCGCGCTTTGTTCTTGCGATATATCAACGATATTTCTTCGATATATCACACATAGAGGCGACGTGTTGCAACGATAATTCGACGAGATATCGGCGCTCCCCTTCGATATCTCGCCGATATATCGTTCTTGCGATATATCACTACAGCGATACATCGTACAGCACGCTACGGATTCCATACGATATATCGCTCTAGCGACATATCACTATAACGATATATCGTAGAGCGAGTAAAAACTCGCTGAGGTGGGTGGCCAGCATCCAAAGAAAGTTTTTTTGTTCAACAAAGCGAAACAAGAGGTAAAATGTTTGGACCTGGGTTAGACACTATCGACGAATGACTCTCCTAAAGCAAAACTGATGAATTGAAAGCTATGAATATGAAAAGTTGAGAAAGAAGTCCGTGTAAGCTGCTCAACAGAACTATTTGTTAGTAATCATCCATGGGAAAGTGGACTGTAACCAGTGAAGTTTATGTGGAAGATGTTTTTATGTCATTTAGGAAGTATTGTAGAGGGATAGTCAACCTGAACATGAGCTTCTAGATTAGAATATTCACTCATGCGAGAACCTTTTATCGAGTATTCACAGCCGTTGATCGCGACCGCATCAGTCACGATTAATTCATGACAACAAGATATTTTTTGTTTGCAATTGATGTTTACTGAAACACTCCTCCATTAAACAGACGAAACTGCTTGTTGGATGTTTAAATGCTCCTTGGAAATCGTTTTACGTTAACTTACCGTTCGTACGACTTTTTACTACTGTCTGTGACATTCTGGAAACTCATCCGCAGTCACGCTGTTACTCTACGCTGATTGGATGATGCTAAAGAATGCATCCAATCGGGATGGAGCAAACAGCATGACTGTTGCTCCTTGGGACACGAAATCCCGGCCGCAGATGCTGGTCGCTTCGAAAGCTGCATTTCTCGAAAATTATTTGGCGGTTAGCACTTGGATTTAAATGGATCTTCAATTGAATGCCATGAGAAGAAGCATCAAGCTTTCAGTTTATCTGGTGTTCGAATTGGAAACCGGGCTATTCAAATTTCTGGGTGAAAATTTGCTTGGCGCTGGAGAGGTCGAAAAAATTATGAGCTTTCCACCTTTGACTCCTTCTCACAACGTGTAGCAAGAGTCGGCCCAAAACCCACCAAATCGCTCAAATTCACCATTTGGAGCCGAAAAAGCTTTATAACAAGTAAACAGTTTAAGTGGAAAGCATAATTTCAAATACTTCGGAAATCTTATAGAAAACGTACGCAGAGTTACGCAGCATGCAAATAACATGTCTTTAATCTTGCAAAACAAAAACCTATTCACGTTTACATCTGCAAATGTCTCAAATTTTCGCCACTAAACTTAGGAGAAGTTTCACATGCGTTATATCTTTTGATCTTTCCACAACTATAATTAAATCTGTACACATTTAGTTTTTTTTTTCTTCAAGGAAAACGTTTGTGGTTTGGCATGGGTTGAGCGGCCTTGGCGGGTCTTTCCAAAATGTTTAGTTTGTAGCATTCCAAAGATCCGCACCGAAAAAGAGATAATCTCTGGCTTTTATATTTGACAAACCGTTTTTTCAAAGAACAAATTCTCTTCTTTTAACCAAAGGATTGTTTATCAAAGTTTCTTTAGCGCGCCGCAAACAAAGTTTTACATGCGTCGCCAAGTCGGTTGCTTGAACCGAGTTTACTTTCTATTGAAGTTGTTATCTATTGTGTCTGCTCTATGGAGAGTGGATTGTTGAAGCCTCTATTCCCAGTACTATTTGACAGAAAGCAACAAATTTGGATTTAAAGGCCAATTTCTTACGGATGATTCATAATGTACAGAGCAAAAAGCCGTGGATGGTTTAAAAAGTTTTACAAATATAATTGGGGTCGATGAAACGAACAACGTACAAAATACACAAGCATACGAACACTCATGTCATCTTACATGCATGTAAAGGTGACATTGTAATCGCTCAGAGCAAACGATTAAACGCTCGGAGGAGCAAACGATATATCGTTCATAGCAAACAATATATCGCTCAGAGCAAACGATAAATCGTTCGGAGCAAACGATATATCGCTTGGTGAAAACGATATATCGCTTGCTGCAAACGATATATCGTTCAGAGCAAACGATAAATCGCACTGGACTTAGCGAAATATCGTAACTGCTACAACAATAGCTCCATGATATATCGCGCGATATATCGTTCCTAGTTAATTATCGTTCAAATATCGCCGATATATCGCGATTGTCGCGATATTCGTCGATTATCGTTTGCATTACTTTTTCACAATACTGTAATAGTCAAAATAGATCCTGAGACAATAGCTGATGCAATACCACCTCCGGCAATGGCTCCTGAAAACAATCTTGCTGCATATTTAATATTTCTGTAATGCTTATGAGCTTTCTTATATAAAAACCATTTTAAATGAATTGTTTTGTAATAACCAATCAATTCATTGATTTGATTAGTATTTAACTTTGGTGAAATATGATTGAAATCGCAAATTTTTCTAGTCATATTTATAAATAATTACAGGAAAATTATTTATAAATGCTAGAAACGCGTTTACCTACTACCCACGCACAGTCTGATGCAACAGACAAAGGGAAACGTGTTTCCTTACTACGGACTCACTGTCTGATGATAGGGAAACACGTTTCCCTACTACCTGCGCACAGTCGGTTGCAACAGACAAAGGGAAACGCGTTTCCTTACTGCCCACGCACTATGACTCATGTTTGCAGGGGATTCCCCTATTTTAGAAAGGTGACTCATTGTCGCCCACGCGATACCGATTAAACCTACTGCCGCCGCTCCGAAGCTTGCCAACCATATCTTCTAACATTATTGACTTTATTCTCTAATACTGCTAATGCTGCTAAAGCTTTATTAAGAACAGATTGACTAGCTTTTTTAGCTAATTCATTGTTTACATATGTAGTTCCTGCTTTATCTTTTAATAAATCCGTGACGAATTTTTTAGTGGTCGCGTCAATGTTATCTATTGGAGCGGATACATTAGTTAATCTTTTGTTTTTAATATGGTAATGCTGGTCAGCTGTAAGAGAGAAACCTACAACTTTTCCACCTCTATCACCCTTCTCACCTCTAGTACTTTCTAATGATTTTATCTCTCCATTTATAAAACCCATGTATAAAATAAAAAATATTTTATCTTACATTTTGGTTTTAGATAATTAATCGTAAGAATAAGCTTTGCTTCTGTTTCACTTAATTTATGAATATTATAAGTAATAACCTATTATTTTATTCCTTTTCCAAGTTTTAAATTATATTTAACTCAGTTAAGACTGTTTCAAGTTTACTAACAATATCTTGTGACTTTGAATCAAGTTGAGTTACTAGTTTCTGAAGAGATGAAATTTCTTCACTTATTTTTGGAACAGTTACCTAGTCATCGTGAGCTTTTCTGCTTTCTAAATGGAAGTTTAGTTTTGTTATATCTAATTCTAAATTAATTAAATCAAATATTAAATTATTTACATTTTGTAAGATATTTTCTCTTACTAATTCTAATATATAACCAATGTTTGAGTTTGCTAAAATATTTGCTGAAGACATATATTATATTATGTTAATTTTTCTATTTCTAATTTTAAATCATCACATCTTAAATTATCAAAAACAAATCCAGTATTTATCGGTAAAGTTCCGAAAACATAAGTTTCTCCCTCGTTTATTTCACTTATTGTAAATATTGTATTTATATTAAACACTCCAGTTTTTCTAATGTCTCTTATCATTAAACGAGTTATTTTCCCTCTAGTATTTTTTACCACTTCTATCCGATATCCTCCACCTTGATTAATTCTAATTTTATCATTGTAAATTAATTTATATCTACCTTTTTTTCTTATCATTAAAACTGATGAACTTCCACCCCTCCTTACCACATAAAAAGAATTAGCAAAAAAATTTATATTTAAAAATGAACTTAAATTTGATCTTGAAATTCCAAATCTTATTTTTGATTGATCAATTGAATAATCTTTTAAAGGTCTTGTAAAAACAATTTGATCATTTTCAATATACATTAGTCTATCCCAAATACTTACAAGCACATCATTCTGATAACCTCTTACACCATAAACCACAACATAAATATCTGTTTTAGGATCTGTTTTACCTTTAAGACGAATATCAATATCTAAATCATCAAAACTAGGATTGATAATACCCTTATTAAAATGTATCACGCTTCTAGTCTTATTAGCAATTATTTTGCTATTAATTTTACTGACAGAGAGAGTGCCACTAGATGCATTAATTTCATCAACAGTTAAACCATCACTAATATACATTTCATAAACCATCGTATAAGTACCGACCGGTAAATAAACTACATCAATTGATAGTCGAGTACTATAATAACCTAGACTTGAGTCATAATCAATTTGAAAATGGTATGCTTTTTGATTTATACGGTGAAAGTCTTTATTAACGACTCCAATTTTATGTATATCATCATCATCTTCTTTGAAAAGGTCATCATCCATTATTTTTTTAAAGACGTTTTCTCTGTCAATAGACTCAATTGCTCTCTCCTCTGACTCTTTTATTTTTTTGTCAATGATACCTGAAATGATACTATTACTATCATTAATAGTCTTATTGACGAAATAAACTGATGCCGCATAATTGCTATTAGATGCTAATGGATCTTTGAGCCCAATAATACTCTTACTATTCATGTCTAAATTACCTTCCATATTCTCACTACCATCTTTTGGTAATAGGTCAGCTTCAGTACGTGTAATAAATCTAACGAGATAGTCACGATTCGATTTTAACAATTCAAAATTAACTGCTTGATGTTTGATTTCATCATAATTTGGTGTCTCTCCATCATCTTCAACAATAGTTTTGAAATTGTTAATAGTAAATCCTCCCATATTTAGATTACCTTGCATTGTACGATCACCTGATAATGAAAAATAAGTCGCTTTAGCACCTCCAACAGTTAGAACAGAATTATCAAGAGAAGAACTTCTAATTCCAATAATAGTGTGATTACCCATATTTAAACTACCACTCATCGCTCTCGAACCATCTAATTTAAGCAAATCTGATGTATCAACATTTGTTATTTTTTTATCAACATATGCTTTACTAACAAGATCATTATCAGTAAATAAATTATCAGAATATGGTGATGTGTTCTGTATTTTTCTCTGCTTTAGATCAAAACCTTCAGTTCCATCAGCATTGCTTTTTAATTTAATAAAATTCTCATTAAGATATTCTTTATTTACTGCGCTATATAAATCTTTTCTCTTAACAGTTAATGAGTCAGTATCTATGTGATCATCTACATTTTTTATTTGAAGAATATGGTGTGTATCCATTTCGAGATCACCTGTCATAGACCTACTACCATTTGAAGTGTCTACTGATGGGATTTTAGCTATTTCATCATCAACATATTTCTTTCTTACCCCATCATTATCGTTTACTGGATTACCAACACCAATTAATTTTTTTAAATTTAAATCTATTGGACTTTGGTCATCTCTCTTCATGATTAATCTACCACAATCTACAATTCTTTTATTACACATATTAAGATTACCAGTCATTGTACCACCAGAGAGAGGCAATAGTTTATTAGTCTCACTCTCCAAATATTTTTTATTCACTGCATCACTATCACTAGTTGGATTGGCTAAACCCTCTATTTTATTCTCATTCATATTAATATTTTCAAAGTAGAGGATCTCATGGTTATCATTAACATCACTAATATTGAAAATATTATGGTTAAAACTAGTACTTTCTCTACCTTTTAATACTCTAGAATAAAAGAGAAATTTAATGTTTTTATCATATTCACTACCATAATATATTATTCTAAAAGTAATCTCACCAGCCAGGCCATCACTAGTGAATCTAATAATTGATTTAGTATATCTACCATCTATTTTATTGCTGTTAAAAGTACTTATCTTATAATGACTGTCGCCGTGGACATTAAAAAGTATGGTATCATTTGTATTAAAACTACCATCTTCACCAATAGAGAAGATTTCAAAGAGTGCAGTATAAATACCACTCTCTAATCTATCATTAGTCATCTTTATACTAGACCAACCATTTCCACCAAAACCATTATCAAAACCTTCTTTATCAATTATGAGAGGGTCATTATGACTCTTATGACTTTGAAAGAAATGAGAGGAAGATGTACTTGGTGGTGATTGTGTAGTTAACTCACTATTGTCACCAAAGTTTTTATACATTCGAAAACCAGGTTGTAAATGAAAATTATTACCAGTAAATTGAGTATGATTTTTTAACTCTTTTAAATTCACAGCATCACCATCATCTGTTGGATGAGCTAAATTAACTATTTTATGGGTCTTTAAGTCTAAATCGCTCTTTAAATCCTTATCTAATTTAAGGTTTAAATTATCATCAGTGTATTTTTTAGTAGATGCATCATTATCATGGGAGGGTGCTCCTACATCTGTTAATCTCTTTCCATCAATATCAAATTACCATCATCTGTAAGACGGAAACCAATTCCAGGAAGACCTTTATCTCCTTTTTCTCCCTTTCCTCCTTTCCCTTCATTTTGTTCTACAGTATTGTGAAAAAGTAATGCAAACGATAATCGTTGAATATCGCGCTTTGTTCTTGCGATATATCAACGATATTTCTTCGATATATCGCACATATAGGCGACGTGTTGCAACGATAACTCAACGAGATATCGGCGCTCCCCTTCGATATCTCGCCGATATATCGTTCTTGCGATATATCACTACAGCGATATATCGTACAGCGTGCTACGGATTCCATACGATATATCGCTCTAGCGACATATCACTATAACGATATATCGTAGAGCGAGTAAAAACTCAGCATCCAAAGAAAGTTTTTTAATTCAACAAAGCGAAACAAGAGGTAAAATGTTTGGACCTGGGTTAGACACTATCGACGAATGACTCTCCTAAAGCAAAACTGATGAATTGAAAGCTATGAATATGAAAAGCTATAATTTGTTGAGAAATAAGTCCGTGTAAGCTGCTCAACAGAATTATTTGTTAATAATCATCCATGGGAAAGTGAACTGCAACCAGTGAAGTTTATGTGGAAGATGTTTTTATGTCATTTAGGAAGTATTGTAGAGGGATAGTCAACCTGAATATGAGCTTCTAGATTAGAATATTCACTCATGCGAGAACCTTTTATCGGGTATTCACAGCCGTTGATCGCGACCGCATCAGTCACGATTAATTTATGACAACAAGATATTTTTTGTTTCCAATTGATGTTTACTGAAACACTCCCCCATTAAGCAGACGAAACTGCTTGTTGGATGTTTAAATGCTCCTTGAAAATCGTTTTACGTTAACTTACCGTTCGTACGACTTTATAGTACTGTATATGACATTCTGAAAACTCATCCGCAGTCACGCTGTTACTCTACGCTGATTGGATGATGCTAAAGAATGCATCCAATCGGGATGGAGCAAACAGCGTGACTGTTGCTCCTTGGGACACGAAATCCTGGCCGCAGATGCTGGTCGCTTCGAAAGCTGCATTTCTCGACAATTATTTGGCGGTTAGCACTTGGATTTAAATGGATCTTCGATTGAATACCATGAGAAGAAGCATCAAGCTTTCAGTTTATCTGGTGTTCGAATTGGAAACCGGGCTATTCAAATTTCTGGGTGAAAATTTGCTTGGCGCTGGAGAGGTCGAAAAAATTATGAGCTTTCGACCTTTGACTCCTCCTCACAACGTGTAGCAAGAGTCGACCCAAAACCCACCAAATCGCTCAAATTCACCATTTTGAGCCGAAAAAGCTTTATAACAAGTAAACAGTTTAAGTGGAAAGCATAATTTCAAATACTTCGGAAATCTTAGTTACGCAGCTTGCAAATAACACGTGTCTTTAATCTCGCATGTAAACAAAAACCTATTCACGTTTACATCTGCAAATGTCTCAAATTTTCGCCATAAACTTAGGAGAAGTTTCACATGCGTTATATCTTTTGATCTTTCCACAACTATAATTAGATCTGTACGCATTTAGGTATTTTTTCTTCAAGGAAAACGTTTGTGGTTTGGCATGTTTAGTCTGTAGCATTCCAAAGATCCGCACCGAAAAAGAGATAATCTCTGGCTTTCATATTTGACACAAACCGTTTATTCAAAGAACAAATTCTCTTCTTTTAACCAAAGGATTGTTTATCAAAGTTTCTTTAGCGCGCTGCAAACAAAGTTTTACATGCGTCACCAAGTCGGTTGCTGGAACCGAGTTTACTTTCTATTGAAGTTGTTATCTATTGTGTTTGCTCTATGGAGAGTGGATTGTTGAAGCCTCTATTCCCAGTACTATTTGACAGAAAGCAACAAATTTGGATTTAAAGGCCAATTTCTTACGGATGATTCATAATGAGTAAAAAGCCGTGGATGGTTTAAAAAGCTTTACAAATATAATTGGTCATCGAGAGATTGGGGTCGGTGAAACGAACAACCACAAAATACACAAACATACGAACACTCGTGTCATCTTACATACATGTAAAGGTGACATTGTAATCCCTCAGAGCAAACGATTAAACGCTCGGAGGAGCAAATGATATATCGTTCAGAGCAAACGATAAATCACTCGGAGCAAACAATATATCGCTCAGAGCAAACGATAAATCGCTCGGAGCAAACGATATATCGCTTGCTGCAAACGATATATCGTTCAGAGCAAACGATACATCGCACAGGACTTAGCGAAATATCGTAACTGCTACAACAATAGCTCCATGATATATCGCGCGATATATCGTTCCTAGTTAATTATCGTTCAAATATCGCCGATATATCGCGATTATCGCGATATTCGTCGATTATCGTTTGCATTACTTTTTCACAATACTGTAATAATCCATTACTATATCCCATATATATAATCTTTAATCTTTAATTTTTAAATTCAATCACTATCTGTTGTATCTTGTGAACCAAGAGTTTGGGATAGAGATTCTGAAGTATAAGTATATTGGGAGTCAAAAAAAGAAGATTGAGAGTAAGAAGGAAAGTAGTCACTATCTTCTGAGTCAGTACTTTCTAAACTAGCGTTAGTGAGAAAATCTTTATAATCAGACATATATACATTAAATATAAAATTTTTTCTTAAATATTTTGATTAAATATTTTCATTGAAATTCTTTCTAATACTCTTATTTATCTTGTCAATGTAGGCAAAACTGTAAGGTTCAGAAGTTGCTTTGAGGAATTTACCCTTATTAACATTAACTTCTTTGCACATTCTAGCAGTCTCAGCTGAGGAGGGACTGTCAAAGATACAGAAGTGAGAACAATTAAGGCGTATATCTTTTGGAGTGAGATAATAAGTCTGACTTAGATAGATAACCCTGCAACCTTTATGACGACCGCCAATAAAGTAATCGACACGAGGCTTCTGATTCTTTTCACAAACAAAGTCATCAAATATGACTATTTTTTGGTTATCACCATCTAGTTCAGATAGAGGAATTATTTCATCATTGCTAGCTTCAATAATATCATAACCTACCTCTTCAGACATAGGATCAATTTCTGATACTTTGGTTGCTCTAGATTTTTTGAGAATAGATAAATTTTATCAAAGTAGAGAAGGTTGTAGAGCATATGCATAAGAGTATTGGTTTTACCACAACCACTTGGCCCACATATTAACATTCTAAAAGTGTTAGAAGGCATAAAAGGTTTTATCCTTTTGTATTTGCTTTTAGCTTGAGATGTTGAGTCATAATTTGGAATTTTCATCTATAATCTATATGGATATAAACCTTTTCAATTAGTAGAATGGTAATATATAACACTACAATGTATTATTTATAAAAATAAAACCTAAAGTAATATATGAGTCTATCAAAATGGAAAGAATTAGCTGCGAAAAAAACTAATACAGGAGAAAAGAAGAGAAACCTCTTCAATGAAATAACAGAAGAGAGGATAAAGAGTAAAAGTACAGATCAAGCAACTGCAAAGACTTTTAGGTTAGATAAGCTTGATCAAATAGCTGAACAGACTAAACCAAAAAAGAGAGTGAGATTTCAGGTACCCAGAGCGAATAGAGAGGGAGGTATTGATTATGCGCCAGAAGTAGATCCCTATGAGGATATGGATGTAGAAGGATTGTTAAATCTAGAAGATTATGTAGCCCCTCAAGCTGAAAAACAAATAGCTAAGATACCAAAAGAACCACCAGAATATCAGCCAAAATATGAAATGGATTCTGGTTTTTGGCAAATACCTGATGAAGCACCACCTGAATATGCACCACAAGATCCTTTATCAATTGAAGCACCTCCCAAGGAAGAGGAAGAGGAATATGACGTAGAAATAAAAGCAGATTTAGAAGCTGATACGATTTTAGATGAATTAGATTTACCAAATTATCATGATGTAGAAGCAAGATTATCTCAACCAGATATGACAAGTACAAAAAGCAGAAATTATTTAAATAAGATTGTTAAAGATGCAGAGATGAGAAGAAGACAAGTAATTGCTCTTAAATCAGAAGCAACCAAAAAATTTAATAAAGGGAAAATAACCGCACAACAGAGAGATACTACTCATAATAGATCTGACAAATTACGGAAAGAGCTTAATGAATATATTAGATTGTATAAATTCCAAAGTAAAACATACAAGGGTTATGGTAGTGTTAAAGGAGGTATTACAAAAGGAGGAGGAGCCTTTTTCTTTAGTAATCCAAAAGAAATGATAGATAAGTTGACTCTAATTATTGCAGAAATGAAAGCGGGTAATACAAGCCTGGATATGAGAAACATGGGTGTAACTATACTTGATGCACTCTTACATTCAAAACATATGAATAAAAGCCAATACCAAAAATTAATTAAAAAATAATTTTTAATTTAAATATCTTTCAATTTTAATATAAATGGAGAGAGAAATAACGCTAAGTAGTTTTGCTGTAAAAAATGAGCCAGGAAATCGCCCAGGTGATTTTACTACGGGGTTTACACCAACAATAATGCTAGATTCAGACTCAACCTACTATATTGGTTTTAACAGAATTGTCTCAATGTTTTTTTCATGGCAAATGCCAATGCTGGATATAATAATAGGATAATATCATACAGTAAAGATAATGGTAATAGTTGGACAGATATTGTTTTTACTTAAGGTGTTTGGACATATAGAGATTTAGACAATTAGATCAGATCTGTGACAAAAATAGAGGATGGAGATGGAAATGAAGACTATCCTATTACATTGACTTTTGATGATCCAACTTTCCGAGTTATTATAACTTAAGATACAAACTATCAGCTTGATTTAACTAAATCTGATTTTAATGAACTTATTGGCTATGATAAGATTCTAAAAGATGAGCGGAATATAGGAGTGAGAGCACCAAATCTAACAGAGGATACTGATGTTTTACATATTCATTGCGATTTAACTAGTACTTCATTAGTTGATTGTCAAGAATCAGATATTATTTACAGTTTTGGTACTGCAACTTTAAGAGCATCCTATGGTTTTATTCTTGAACCTAGGCGTATTGTTTTTAACCCACTAAATAAAACAAGTATTTCAAGTATACGTATCTATATAACTGATGGATTAAGGAGACCAGTCTACTAAAATAACGCAGATACTGCGTTTTCACTAATATTAAAAAAAATAAAGCAGTAATAATTATATGCTTAAATCGAGAGAGTACAGAAAGATGTATCATCCATCTCTTGGAAGATATGTTTATGTGCACAGAGGAAATGGTCTTATAGTTGATAATATTATGAAGCCCCTTAAAGCAGCTGCAAGTGCAGTTGGTAGTGCAGTTGGTAGTACTGTAGCAAAAGCAATAGGAAGAAAAGTAACTAAAGGGTCACAAAAGGCAAAAGAAAAAGCAAATGCAATGGCAGAAAAATCAGGAGATCTTATAAGAGAGAAACTATCAGGAGCGCCAGCTAAAAAGAGAGCAAATAAGACAGCAAATAATGCTAAAATGACTCAACAGGAAGTTAACACATTGATTAATAATCTTATAGCGCAATCTTAAAAAAAATATATAATTAAAATATATATGTCATTTAGATCACCAGAAAACGTCCAGAGAAATGAAGAAGTCCGATTTTTACTTGAAAGCAATATAAGAGCTCCAGCAAATAGTGCAGAGCAACAAAAAAATGGTTATAAATTCGTAATAAATGATAGAAGTTCTTTTTACGATTGGTATAATGCCTATTTTGAAGTGCAATTCCATTTAGATCTTAAAGCTAACGGTGGAGATAACGCTGACACACGCACAACACTACTTTGTGGCTCACATTCTCTTATTAGACATCTTGTTATTAAGAGTGCTGGTAAAATTATCTATGATCCTTTTTTTTATTTGTTTATTTTTTATTTTGCTACAGACACGTTACAATACTTAAAGAACACGAATTACTAATTTCAGTTTACAGCTAATAAAAATTATACAACATACCAGAAGGAAACAAAGAAAAAGTTACAATTTACAAAACACTACTAGCTCGGAGTAACTTACTTAAAAACATGAAACAGTACTTACAATAAACTACTTACAAGGACTTATTTACAAAACGAAAAAGTATTATAAAATAAAAATCACAGGAGACCAACTAAATGTAGCATATGACAAGGTTAATTTCCTACTACGTATTTAAAGCAGCTACTAACTTTTCCCATTTTTTAAAATGAGTAGCCAGTTTGTCCCTCTCCCTCGCAATATGGAGTTCGATATTATACACACGTCTTATCCTGGCAATAAAGCCTCTCAACGAAGGTAAACTTCCAAGGCATTTCCTTACATAAATATAGTATTTACCTGAAAGTATAACATGATTGATTAAAAGGAAATCTTCCATTTCTTCAAAAATCCCTAAAAACAAACCTATCTCGCCAAAGGATTCTATAACAACGTTATGTTCTTTAAGCCAGGACAAGACTTCTTTCCAAAATTCAGAAGACACTTTGCAACGAGAGAGTAAATGTTCCAAGGATTCTGGTTCTTCATTGCAAAAAGTGCAATTTGGGGATTGGGAAAGGCCAAAGCGAAATAATTTATTATTTGTAAAGACAATGTTGTTTAGAATTTTGTACTGAAATTCTCTCAATTTAGAATCAAGTGTAGTACGGAAAGGTAGAGAATAAACCTTTTTCCAATTAATGATCGTGTCTGGGTATTTGTCTGATATTTTTTGTTGGGCTGTCGGAGGGACTTGTTTTTTGCACAAAAAAGAGTCGTATATCTGTTTAGAGGTGACATCTGAGATCGGGAAAGAGCCACAGTTTAGTTTAATGTGCGGTATGTGAGGGATGGGTCTTATTTCATTTTTATTTTTACAGACCGAAGATTTAATAACTGTTTTCCAGTCCGATGGAAGAGAGTGAACAACTCCCATAATAAAGAAACGTTTGCTCAGGAGTAAACGTCACATAAGGATCTTCGTGGAGGAAAAGATTGTTATCCGTAATAAGGTCACCCACTTTTATGATTCCCAAATTAACTAAATCACTTCTATAGACAGACTTTTTATCAATACATATAAACCTATTATTCCAAATAATCTCGTTCATAACATTTAAAGTGACAGGCGTTCTACTATTTAAACCTGACCATGCGTCAAAGCATTCTTTATAATATCTCGGAAACTGCATTTTTAATTTGACGGTGTCAAAATTACAATGCAAAATTAGGCTCCCACCAACTGAAAAAATACAACTATTTAAAAACGATTTCCAAGTACTCGGGTAGTCCTCTAAGAATTTCTTTAGACAAATGACTCGTCTTGCACTAATCATAGACTCAATATCTAGCATCTTCAGTCCACCTTTGTCAATATTTGAGATGAGCGCACAGCGCTTGACTTTATCTTTGCCATTCCAAATAAAAAAAATCGAGTTAACTTCTTTTACAAGATCATTTGGCATCGGAATAACCGAAGCTCTAAGCAGTAACTTGGGAATTGCAAAAGTTTTGATAATTTGGATTTTACCCAAAATAGATAAGTTCCTCCATTTCCACATATATATTGATTTTTTAATAGATTTTAATGTTTGTCGGAAATTTAAATCATTTCTCTGTTTTTTGTCATAACCAAAATAAACTCCCAAGATCTTGATAATTTCACAAATCTTATGGTCGTTAAAATCCTTCTCATGTAAAATATTACTGCCGAGCGCTATAATCTCAGTTTTATCGTGATTTACACGCAGACAAGAGCATGATCCAAAGGATTCCAGAATGGCGAAAAGGGAGGTGTGAGATTCTTTGTCACGTAAAAAACAAGTCATGTCATCCGCAAATAAGGAAAGTTTCGTGGTTTCCCCTCCAATACTAAAGCCTTTGATTGAATCGTCGTTTTTAATCTTTATAGCAAGCGTTTCTAACGCAATTATAAAAAGGTAAGGAGAGAGTGGATCGCCTTGACGTACCCCTCTGCTCAATGTAAAGGGGCCTGTTGTAAAACCGTTGTTCATTACGCAACTCGATATATTTTTATACAGTGTTCGAATCCACTGAATAAAAGAACGGCCAAAATTAAACTTATGAAGTGTTCTTATTAAAAAATTAAAATCAAGCGTGTCAAAAGCCTTTTCAAAATCGATAGCCACTAAAATTCCAGTTAGTTCCTTCTCTTTAGTGTACCCCATCATATCATCAATTGTTCTGATTGCATCAAAAATAGATCTTCCTTTGACAAACGCGTTTTGATTTGAGTGTATTTCTGGTAAAACCTTTTCCAAACGTTTTGCTAGTGTTTTAGAAGCAATCTTCGCATCAACATTAATCAAAGATATGGGGCGCCAGTTTTTAATCATCCTTTTGTCTTTCCCTTTCTTCTCTACTAAGGTTATTATGGCTTGTTCCTGTGAATTTGAAAGCTCGCCAAACTCAAATGTGTAATTTAGACTGTCTACTAATAGCCTTCCGAAAAGAGGCCAGAAGGCCAGATAAAAT
>CM042747.1:32605069-32626045 GCA_022496165.2 Catalaphyllia jardinei
TTAAATAGATTACGCTCATGCTTTTTTGTTCTTAAATGCATCCATTTTCCCCCTAATTAGTAATCTTTACCATTGTTACATATATCACAATACCATGGCATGTTTCTTAGTTTATAATGATCATATTTCTTTCTGTATTCTTTATAATTTCCTTTCTTGAGTTTTTGCATTTTTGGGGTGTTTAAATACGCTTCCATTTATTTCTCTATATTATTTTTTTTCTAAGTTTTTTGCTTATCAATTTTTTTAACAAAAATCAATACCTTCTCAAATTACCTCTTAATTTATGAAGGTGTGTTCTGAAGAATTTGATCAAGATTATGTTATCCAATCTTATATAGAGGAAGCCTTTTTACAAAACCTTGAATATGCCTATTTACACAACCTATTAAATCCCCTTCCATCTGATGAAGACTAGCCCTTTTAACTTTTCTTATGAAGGTGTGCCCCTCCCTTCTGTTGATTGTGTTCCGGTATCCTCATTATACTATACTACTCTTTGGATATCTTCGGAAATTTGCGGAAAATGTTCGGGAACATTATCTGGCCATCGGAAACATTTTGGAAAATCTTCGGAAATCTTAGGAAGTGGGCGGAAATCTTCGGAAAATCGTCAAAAACGCTGTCATTAGTATGTCTTTATAATAAAAAGATCATTACACGTTAGCTCGAAGATATGAATTTTAAGTTCTCGTGGGAAGAACAACATCTCACTCGTTCACTGCGCTCACTCATGAGGTATTGTTCTTGCCACTCGAACATAAAATTCATATCTTCTCGCCACATTATCTTTATATTTCAACTGCATTGCAGTTAAGCATGGAGCTCACGCAGTTAAAAAAATCTTTATCCCGCAATTCAAACATTTAAATCTTTCAGGTCATACATTCACTTGCATTCTAGTTGTGAACGCAACTAGGATGATTTTTAACATCCGATACAGTTGGCCATTGTAGGGATAACTTAATTGGAGAAAAAGTTCCGGTTGTTTTGGAAGGAAGCTGTTAAGGGACGTTCAAATAAACCATACGACAGATCACTACGGTTTTAGTTTTCTATCATGAATGCTGTTTTCTGATTGGCTACGCTACTCACTATATATTTTGTGATAGATAGTGGGTAGCTTAGCGCTGTGCCCTTGTTAACAAAACGCCGGCTGCATCTTGGCGTTTTTGACTATGAGTGATAATTCACCACTAAATTTTCTTCGCGGATTCTAATTGGTTTTACTTTAAACTGATCACATGAAGTGTTAGTGTTCGGATGGACTCTACAGGAGAGTCAGTAGTGTCCATTCCGCCACCAAATATTTATACAGTATTGTGCAAAAGTAACGCAAGCGAAATGCGCGAATTTCGTTCTTTGTTTAAGTGAACTTTCCAGGAAAGTTCGCGTGAAAGTTTGAGTGACAATTCGAGGGCTTTGAAGCGAAATTTCCCTGGAACAATGAACGCTTTTTCGTCGACTTTTCGGTACAAAACGAAATTTCACTGATAACAGCGTCATTTCACTAACTTGGTGCCCGAAATTTCACGTTAGACAGGCACAACAATTCTCCACATGATCTCTTTGATCTACCGGTCATATAACGTACACAAAGTATACATAATGCTTTCAACACACTACTTTGCTGCAGTTCAGCCACGAAAACAAAGAATGTAAATTACAAATAAAACTTACTACGAGTGAAGACTTTGAATTAAGTTTCATGCATGAGAAGATGCAAACAAGCCCAATTTTGATCTGCGAAGTCGTCAGATGTGCAGCTGCGTAGAAAATTATCCCTTTCTTTCTCTAAACCAAGCAATTCAAATCGATACACGTTTTTGTCCGAGAAAGCATCGGAAATGGTTCTTTCGTTTTCACAAATTAACTTCAGTACTCTGATTTTTGGATAAACACAGGTGTTTAATGCACTAAACGTTTCGAAAGGCATTGATATGCGTGTAAACAATGCAGGTCACACTCGCTCACGCGGGGACTGGAATCCCAGTGGGAAATGTCACGATTTGTTACATGAAGGGCTTACCTTAAAAAAATGGTGCTCTCTGCAAGTTTTAATTGCCTCAGTGCTTACGTGGTTGAAGCAGTCAGTTTGTACTGAATCTCTGACGTTTTTTAGCTGCTAGGATGTATTAACAATCAAACATTCAACAGGTAAAAAGATTGTAATAGTTGATCGAGTCGATGAACGTAATTTCAGATGTTCTTTACGTCTGTTTACGTAACAACAAATCAGAACGCTTACCAACCAGAGCGAATTTTCTCCCGCAATTTTGTGGTTAACGATCGAAAAGAGCGAACTTTCCCTCGAAATTTCCTTACTTGTTAGCGTCCACTGCGAATTAGCGTTCGAAAAATCAGGAGGAATAAAACAATACGTACCTTGAAAGTTCGCGGAAAAGTCGCGGAACTTTCGTTTGAAGCGAAATTTCTTTGAAAAGCCATGAAAAGCCAAGAAATTCGTCGAAATTCGCTTGCGTTACTTTTGCACAATACTGTACTTGTTGTAAACACTATCAAAATTAGTTGATCTTTCATTTGAATATCTTGGTTTTTCAAACAAACAGAAAACAACCACACTCTTTCCCAGTTCTCGCACGTTTCTGCAATGGCCTATTCGAGAAAACTTGTTTCAAAGGTTTCCGCACAAAAGTTTCCTCATCATTTTATGTGATATCATTGGCTCAGAAAATTTCCCACTGTATTTCAGCCTATCATATTTCAGAGTTATGAATGTGTAATTTGTACCGGTGTTACAGTTTTTGCACTGATGTAACACTTGAACTGTGCTTATGTCTCGGAACTATCGATCTGATGATAGTTGCCCCTTGGAAATTAGATGTTCTCGAAGCTAGCATATTTGTTTTAAAAACATCAAATTTCCTCAACATAGACACTATTGTTTAGCTTATGACCTGATTGTTTAGTAGATTGTGAGTAACCTACAGTGGCAGTGTGAGGTTGTTAGCAAAATGGCACCTGCCTCGTGTCCATGTGACTGGAGTCACGTGGACAAGAGGATATGCAGGGATTTGGTGCATTTTGTGTAATGATATTCTTCGCAGGTCCAATGTAATACTCCTGCGTAAGGATTCTTCACAGTCTAATGTAAGGATTCTTCGCATGCCTTGTGTAATATTACTGTGTTAATTGTAAAAGATTATTTCCCAACATTGAAGCATTGATCATTACATTTTTGTACCTGTAACCTTCAGCAGATGGAAGAATCACATCAGAAGGATTGATGTTCGTGAAGATTCTCACGGGTGAACCACGTTTAGAGCCTTTCATATTTCTGCTCTTAAAATGTGGGTGATTATCATAGTCAACCTGTCACGACAGAGAAACAAAATGAGACTCATCATTGTCACTTAAAGATAATAGTTAATCAATTATGAGATATTTTATTCACTTCTGATTATACTTGTTATAATAGAAAGGCATTTTTCAAAAAGAATTGATAAAATCCAATTGAAGCGTCCCTTAGTGTTAAAACCGTGCCAGTGGCAGAAAAACTGCCACAATAAAGGATTGGCACTTGTAAATGTTACCTTTCACCTAGCAGTGCAAGTTATCCTGGGACGATTTGCACATTTCTTCCTTGGGAGCATACATAATTTATGCAGCAGGAATGCTATGAGGATTTAGATTTACTGGTTTCGCTGCACATATTTTCACTTTCAGGGTGGCTAACTTCTTGTTTCAAACACACTTCCTTATCACTCTCAGCATCTTTGGTATCTGATGGATTCTGCACTGGTTTGAGGATCTTGCCTTGACAATATACTGCTAGATGGAACCTTTCATTTCCTGCATGTGCACTTTGAGCGTTGACACTTTCTCCAGTTTCAGTTTGCACCTGCACGGCAATGTGTGACGTATTTAACAAATAGATTCCATGTTGCCATGCATCTGTACAGTAATAGATCACAGATGACGTCAAAATGTTGTAAGAACAAAAAAGTGGCACTCGGTGAGACTGATGTTCTTACCATATTATAACGTCTTCTGTGATCTATTACTGAACAGACGTACATCAACATGGAATCTATTTGTTTTATGTAACAATAAAAAACAAACCGGTTACCACAAATAACGCTTTTTTTAGTTCAAAATCTTTCAACATACTTCGAAACCCGGCCTCGCCCACTTTGGCAAGCACAAGAAAGCCATTTGACGTAATCTATTGTCTATACAAAATGAAGCAATCTCTCTGGTGGCTATGCGTAGCAACGAATTGTGATTGGTCCAGGCAAATCCCCCACTTGACTTGAAAGCGAGTAGTCCTGTACCTCTCCAGACCTGTATTTTGTGCCCCTCTTTTATCCTGTAGCTCCTATTGTTTCAAGCGCTGGGAGCATTGTTTAATTTATTTATCTACTGTATGCTAAGCCAATCACAAGAGCAGCCCTATGAGCCGAAAAGCTTGGATGTTTCCTTGAACATAGCAGCAGTTGAAAAAATACGCTTGGAAAACTTGCGGTTTCAGTCAATACTAGAGGCCATTCGATTTTTAGGTTTGGACTATGGAAATTTGTGTCTTTTGTGGTTGGTGATTCTCAAGTTAGTTTGATATAATGATATAGTGTCAGAAACACTTTGCACCAGTTGAATTCCAAAACTAACGATCTAGTTTTGTTATTAAAGACATTTGAAGGTACTGAAACTGTTTTCTGTCACCTGTTGTTACAGATGGCATGGATGGATTTATTATGGTTAGCTCTCTCGAATAATTTAATTTGATATCTTTCTCGTAGCTTTACTGAAGCATTTTCTTTATGATTTAAGACTCAAAGTAACGATTTTAGCACAGAATTGACCTAAAACAGCAAAATCCTTGCGACACTGCTCCTTTAAGTTGGCACAGATCGATGTCAGGAATGAAACATCAAAACATCACTTCGTAAAATCGGTAAACATATAACCTTGCTTTCCAATGTGAATGTTCCAGTCCTTTTCAGGTCACAGCAACGAGCAAAGTATACATGAAGCTCACCACAGCTCATGACAAACTGTATCACATCTATTAAAGTAGCATCCCACCCTAAAAGTGACCATTTTGGGAAAAAAAATATTTCACGATAGCAAGATAGACCTTGCTACTATCTTTGTTTCAAAAAAAAATTTTCAAAAAATATCATGATTGTTTCTTCGGGAAGTTATGGGCAAAATAGCGTTTTCTTCACCAAATGTTGTTAATGGAATGTTGACAAGCCATTGTGACAATCTGTCAACACATTATCATCTTACATACCATCCTTGTTTCAACACGCAATTTCATCACGACCAGACCATGCAACAATATTTCTGCGCTGTCAGTGCTGATCATATAGACCAGAAAGCAACTTGTTTTGTTCCCTATAATTTTGTAGTACACAGCTTAGGCTTCTTCATTTGCTTTAAAATAAAGATTTTACGCGCGCAAAACAATAAAACTCGCGTTTTCTATGTTTTATACTCTTGTAAAACATAGGTGTTTGACCAATCAGAGCGCGCGCAGGGCCCTATCTATATTTTAAATACAATTAACAAATTACTGCATAGAGGGTGCTTTGTACGGATTTTTATTCACTCGTTGCAAAACTTTGAAAAACTCGCTCGTTTGCTGCGCTCGTTCGTTTTCCAGGGTTTTGCGGCTCGTGAATGAAGATCCGTACGTCGCACGTTCTATGAAGTAATCTATATTTATAAAAATATATATATATATTCCTAACTCTGTCTGTAACCGTATTTTATTGTAGGGGTCATCCACTAGATTAGCCTTTGCTATTTGGATGATCCCAACTCGCTCCTTATTTAATCGTAAGTTACATTTTTTCTTTTATTCCTTAGCTGTACTGTGTTTAGTTGCCTAGGTAAATTTAACCTATATGTCCTGCAAAACTGAGCGGAGTTAAATAAATCATCTTATCTTATCTTATCTTATTTTTATTGCCATTCTTACCCAGCTGCTCGCATCTCATCAAGCGTTACTTCCTTTTGAGTTTCTGTTTCACTGGAGTCAGTGGTAGTTGCATGACTCCCTCCCTTGTGCGTTCGGCTTCGCATCTTATTCCTGGTGGTATTTGTCCCAGTTACCCTTTTCCCCTTTTTCATTTCTTTAGGCATTTCTAAGTGGTTTTGGCCACTTCATAATACAAATTACCAGTCAGACAAATGAAAACTCCAGAAACTGGAATGAAACTCTTCCAGTCTACAGTAACAACTTACCTTTGGAGTGACCGACCAACAGCGATGCCTGATAGAACTGGAATGTAGCCTCAAATTCCCGGGCGAAACAGTATTAATTTGACATCTCGTCACGTCAGCATTTGAATGCTATTGTTATGAAGAGCATGTACTGTTTTGAGCCGTTTGTTTGTAAACCGCAGGGAATTACTTTCACGCCTTGTTGTTTTGATCTCATTCAACCGGAAGAACATCTCTGAAACTGTTTTGCCCTTTTTTAGATTCCGCAGTTCAATTATGCTTCCACAAGAAGCAACTTTAGAGTCAAGTTTGACAGTGGTGTGATTTTCCTGGACCAATCACAATTCTTTCGCTCCGACGAAGGGCTAGCGCTCGAAACGTCAGCTTCTGAATCTCTTTACGGTGGCTAATTCACATTATCAACTCAGTTGATAAAACCAAATTATCTTGTAATACTCCCACCGATGCAGCACCACAGTTTCTTTAGAAACTTACCCCCTTTACTCGTTTGTAGCAACATGACAACTTGACGCCGCTTTAAGTGTGTACCCCAAATTCTGGGGTCATTGAGCATTCATATATTCACGCTATTGTTCTTACTCATCAATTATTCATAACGATGTTCTGCCGACAACACGGCATGTTTCCGAAGAGCGCAACCTCTTTGATGTTGGTGAGATATTTTTCTTTTATGAACAGTGAAGAAATAAAACCTTTGGGACTAAGATAATGTCTGCTTGATTGATACTTGGCAATTTCAAACTTGAACCAGATATCTTTAATGATAAAGGGAGATTTTTGTCTGTTGCCACAAAACACTGAACCAGACACATCGGTCAATATTTACGCTCTCAGCGAAATTTTGGTTACAAGAATCGCGCCACGTTTAAGTGAACAATTTCTTGAAGGCCGTTAACTTTGAGAGTAAAGGTCGAAAATTCTCCATAATCGCCTTTTTAACTTTACTGAGTCAACAGAGGGTTTATTTTTCCAAAGTAAACACGGGAGCGCACGCGAATTAAATTTATGACCGCGGAGTACTTTTATCTTAGTACAAAGCAGCAGTTACAAAACTCGTTGCATGTGGCAATGCGAACATTTTTATTTGCTGATCTTTTCTTACCTTATTTAATTTCTGGTTTTCTTTGCTTTAACATTCTCTGCGTAAAATTTTTTCGATTGATGGAACAACTAACGCAAGCAAATAATCGGGAAGCCTACGTGCATCGAGCGTCATGGGACGTGACAAGACACGGCAATTGGTCAGTTCTAGACAGTTGACATGACAACCAGACAAAAATTGCGGTGTTCTTGCTCGCAAAGCTCGCTTGATCAAAACAACAGCTGTGTTTACTAACAAGAGTCCGGAGAATTACGTAAATGACTTATGTGCGGGGCTAAACTCACTGAGTTTTTATTTAAAAATATAAAATAATACAAAAACTTAACCAAGTTACACGCCGCGATTGTCGGAATTTCCACTTACGCGCGGGGCTAAATGTGGCTGCATGAAAGAAAGTTATAAAACTCGCTGAGTGTTTTTTTCAAAAAATACAATCAAGGATTTTTAATTGAACTTTCTTTATTGAGGAAAGAAAGAAAATGTCATCAAATACATATTCTGGGAGGAACAGATAACATGAAAGACGACACTGCTGCGAATAAAACTTGCTGGCGGTTTTGAATCTAACACTCAGTCGGCCTCAAAAAGAAAAGAATCCTAAAATAAATCTTTCCTTAGAGCTCCTCGAAGGCATCTAATTAAAAAGTTGTGGTCAAAGGAAATTAAAAGTTCAAATCCATGTGATCTGGGCATTCGCCACGCATCGGAACGTGTTCATGCATTAATTAACTATGGCCGCCGCTCTACGAAAAAATCTAATTTTGGCGTTCCGTGACCAAAAAAACTCGTTTGAGATCTCTTTTTAAAGCTCTCAATATGATCGGTATTCAAAAGTACACAAACGTAAGCTTACAAAATTTGAAATACGTTGCGAAGAAGCCAAATCTATAAAATATCTGCGGTGATTACTTCATAATCATTCACACATCGCGAACAAAAGGGTACGTTCACAAGTCAGTTCACCCATGGTCCATTAATTGCAGCATTGTTCCAGTCTTTTGAAGTCTCTTTGAGGTAAATGAGGTCTCCTTCCAAAATATCTCACCTTTTTGAAACCGAATAAAACCGAAATTATTCGGAATGCTTTCGGATGCTACCGAAATTTGAGTTGTGGGCCACCCATAAAATATTATCTAAATTACAAAACCCTTACAGCTCCCAACCCATAAACTATGAATGCTCCCCAATGTTCTGTGTTTTGTTTTCTTCTTGAGGGTGTTAATGGATGTAAACAAAAAAAGGAATAACATGTTGCATTCTTAGCTTGCATTGTGTTAATCCCAACCAGACTTGCCTTGATCTCAGCAAAGTTTTCTTTTTCTGAATTTGCTGCTACCCTTGGCCCAGGTGTTTCCCCTCTTTTCAGAATCATGTGTACTAAAGGCATCCATTGTTGAGTGTCCAATACTCTCGCCTGACACTCAGTCAACACTCCATTGACATCTTGATCAAAACTTGATAGACGTCTTGATCGATACTCAGCTAACTCAAAAGCCAGTTGGTCATATGTATCGATCAACAATCAATGGCATGCCGCCTCTCAACCAAGATGTCAATCAAGTGTCAACTGAGGTGTCAATTAAGGGATATTGATTGAGTGTATCAATCCAGACCCGACCACAGATGCCTTTAGTACACATGATCCAAATACACCAACATGTCCCTGTCTTTTAAATACCTTAACAATATGACGGGATCTCCCATATGTGTCTGGGAACACTTCATGATAACAGTTATCATAAGACTTAACTGGTATGCAAAATTATTTATGGAACAGTTTTGTATTTACATGTAGCTAAGTCTACTCAAAATAAATGCCTGCACTACAAAAGATACAAAATCTTTGTCTGATTAATTCTTTGTAAGAAAAAGGACATTTTAAACCTTGGGACTTCATGTCATGTAATCAAATCATAATAATTATATTGTAGCCACGTAATAAATTACGAGAGCATTGAAAATTTCACAAAGAAAGAATCTTTGTCAGGTTCCCAAGGTAAACCACCAAGAAAGTATTACTGAAAGCTTATTAAAAGGCGACAAAGTTCAAGGAATAGTTATAAAAGCAACCTGCTGACTGGAAGCAAGTCCATTTGCACAAGGAATTCTGCAAGGGAAGGACTATTATTTTTCTTATTAATATTATTGGGGTTTAGGCAGTTTAAAAAAAATTTCCTGCAATAACCTAGCCATGGCAAAAAAAAAAATCAAGCTAGTACTTTCTACTGTTAAGGTCAGGTGTTTTATTATAAAAAAACACCAAAAATACATGCAAAACTGAAATGTTGTTCATTATGGTCTTGCGGGGCCTTAATACATTGTACATGTAGTGTCCTACATTTTGACTAATTCAAAGCCATTGTCTCTGTTCAAAGAGGGCTCAACCGTCTGAAGCGCTTATGCAACATTTGAACATGTTACTTTCGGTGCCAAGTACTTTCATTTTGCAGGAATCCACAGAATGTCATGTGAGCTGGCAACGTTCATGACTAGCTGACAAATTCCTCAAAAGCTATTTCTTTACCCTAGTTTCTAATGAATGAGAAGGTCACATTATTGGTACATGATAAGTACAATAATAAACAAGGTCACAAGTGACATTGGTATTGGTATGATAAGGACAAAACAGTCAGATGTGCGGAACAGTCTAACACATCCACTGTACTGCAGACAATGTGGCAAAGAATATGTGGGCGAAACTTCTTCTGTGTAACACAGAAGTTGTCTTATATGAATCAAGTATCTTTAGAGGAGTTATGGGGCACAGCATGCAGGGCATCCTAGCAAGCAGGTTTTTGGCTTGTAAAACAAATTTATGATAAGCCTCCAGCTCAGGGGACTAGGTACAAGTCACCAACCCCTGTCTATTTTACAGTAAATAAATTATCTCGTATCAGCTCAAGAACACTATCAGATAAAATTTAAGTTTAATACCTTGTAATCTAGCATGGTTAATGATGGCAGGGCAGCTTTAAGATGAGGCTCCATGAAGTATGGAAATATCCACATGGTTGGCAATTCCTTTTCAGTTCCATCTAAAAATAAAGATATAACCAAAACACTGATTTGTTTATCATGCATGTATATGACAATCAATGTTTATACTTATGCTTGCCACAGCCCAGAAAAACAGGATCAAGCACTGTCTAAAAACGAACACTCCAATTTCATTGTCCAAACTACAGACTATCTGTTATTCCAGTAAATCAACTGCTTACAACTGTACTGACTACACACTAATTAAAATGTACTGTTCAAAATTAAACAAATAAGAAACTCTAAATGGTGTATCAGAAGTACATGTATATCTACGAACAATTTACGCACAAGCTGCTGACACTGGAAACCTCATCTTGTATACAACCTGATTTATAATGAAACAAGCATCACAGGCACAGAGTATAATTATGGCTTTCCATCTTTAATAGCATGAATAACATTGAATAAATTACTGATAACATTTACCCAGGAAATGAGACTGCCTCCAGACTGCCCAAATCTTCTTCACAGAGACAGACAGAACTTCAGCCAAACCACCAAATGGCGGATCCATCACTATAACTAACCCTTCCCTCTTCATAAATGAGTTGAATACCTCTGTACTGGATTGGTTTCCAAAGAAGAAGTGATTAAACATGTTGTACCAGCAGAACTTGGATGCTGGATAAAATTGACCCTATAAAAATGAAACAGAAGACCTCAGAAGGAGGCCAAAATTCAGTCTAAACGTTTTCTAGATCCGTTTTAAGCTCCTCCTTCTTAAGTGCAGAGTGCACTATTGGGATGGTTTTTCGGTTGACAGTGCTAAAGCACTATGGCACTAAGGCACTCTGGCAATAAGGTATGATGGCAATAATGTGTAAAGGCAATAAGGTGTAAACGTTAATGTTTGTTTAATTAATTAATTCAACAAGTAATTATTTATTTACTTCTTGGATAAAACGAAAAAACTATATGTGGTTCCAATAAGCAATTTGCTCAAAGTGCACACACAGATTAATTAACTTTTGTGTTAACTACATGTTAGGTAAACGATGCATTTCATACACAATTATACACGAATGTAAGTGCTTTTCCTTGTGGTAAAACACAACATGTAAGACGCATGCACTCTAGCATTGTCAGCATGATACAATCCGTTCTAGAGTTCAGATTCATGCGAGCAATACTACACTCTCGTTTTAATGGGCGACAGCAGCTATATTTCAGGTAATATCAGTTGTCCCTTTTAGGGCAAAGAACGCTTTTGTAATACCAGTTACCTCTTTTAGTGCAAAGAACACTTTTGTGACAGCGTATCTTATGGGCTAATCCATAGCTCGATTCAAAAATAAAGTATTCACTTCACTTCATTTCACTTCAAACTACTTCGTGTTTGCTAAGCTTTAAAGGGGGAAACGAATGGATTTCCTCAGCCGTTTGATAATTTTCGCGGACAGTTTAAACACGATGATGCAAAGGACACCAAACGAAAATTCTGCCGGTTTACTCCCTTATGAAAGAGAACAAGAAATTCACAAGTGTATTCACCCGAAACATTTCCGAGTCATGGCGGCATTAAAATTAGTAATGTCGTGACAAAAGACACTTCTCAAATATAATTTGCTGTAGACACTGTGGCACTTACGAAAACCACAAATACACTGTAAATTGTAGTCAGTCTTTGAGGGGACTCATTCACCGATGCTGGATATAATATCGGCTAAGTTAAAACACTTCTCAGTTGTATTAATCGATATCATTGTGCATTTTGAACTGGTTTATTGCTAACACCAATGGTGGCAAGCTAATAAGAGCGTGCTATTCAGAGACATGACGTGACTATTTGATAATTAACTTAGTAATTGTTTATCGATGATATGAAAATTTGCCTCTTGAATGAAACAAAATCATTCCTCTTCAAGTTTTCGTAAGTTAATAACATTATTTTATTTTTCTCCAGCAGGAAAAAAGTGAGCATTTCTTCCTTTGTATGTTTTTGAGAAAACAAGGGTATCATGTTACAAACTTAGCGAGGAAAACAAAAGTATCAAGTTACTATTGTTGGCGTTGAGAAAATGAAATTATCGTGTTTGCTAGTTCAATGTAAATGTATTAATGAATTTAAAATAAACGAAATTCAACGTAAAACACCACAGTAAAATTTAAAACCATCTTGACAAACAGTAATTGTAAGTTATTTTTGGCCCTTGAACTAACAAGTTACATACAGGCAGCAGATGACTCAAAACATACTGACAGTCATGCATAACACTCTGCATTATCTGAGATTGTCTCACTAGTTTAAAATTTTAATCATGGACAAAGATTACTCCAACAGTTTTAGAATAATTTTTAAGACAGACACAATGCAGATTCATGATTTGCTTGTTGCCTGCAAGTAAGAGACTTTATTTTTGCCTTTACTGAATTATAAAATCGTTATCACTGCTCATTTACTTAGTTTCTGCTGATTGTATCTTCAAAAATGTATAATCGGGAAGTTCCAGTCCCGCAGCAAGGAAAGTATTTCTACTGTTTATAATAAAGTTTTCAAATTAAATGAAATGACAGAAAAAAATGTTTATTACTTTCTTTAAATGACCTTAAAATTTAATAATAAAATTGGATGGAGTCTCGAGGGACCAGCATGGTAGACTGAATGATTTTTCGAGCTCCTTCTCCCTGGTCACTTTTGAACCTATAAATGGGTATTTTTGAGACCTTCATCCTTATCGTCAATTAACAGCTCTCTGGACAAAAAAGAACAAGAGCCGAGGCTGACAAAACATCTAAAACTTCTAACACAATGAAAGCTTTGGACGCCAAAATGGATGCAATTATGAAGAAACTTGAGAAACTGGATTCAATCGAAATGCAGCTCAAAGATGTTCATACAAGAATGGCTGATTTTGAAGAGACAATTAGTACATTAGAGTCAGAGGTCAAAGACCTAAAGAAGAAAAGAAAAGTGGAGGAATTCATGGAATGCTTGCAATACAACAAAGACGACATGAGCGAAATAAAATGCGACAACAGGAAACTCGAGAATGATGTAAGCGAACTGAAGAAACAGCTTAATTATATGGAGACTTACTCCAGATGGGAAAAAGTTAAATTCTTTGGCCTGCCAGAAAATAGCGATGCATTAGACAGTAATAATGATGTGGAAGAAGAATCATCCCGTCAGTCTTGTACATCAGAAAACACGAGAGAAGTACTGTACAATTTTCTGGAGGAACAGCTTAAAATTGATCGCCCTCGTGACAAGATCAAGTTTCAGAGAGAGGGGAAGCCAAACCCGTTAAAAGCACGCCCAATCATAGCAAGATTTCTCAGATACACTGACAGAGAGCTCGCCACATGATCACCTCAAGAAAAATCAAACCTCCATGTCTTTGACGACATCCCGAAGGAACTGTACGATTTGCGGAAAGAACAAATTGTGAAATTGAAAGAAGCTCGACAGAAATGCCACACAGCTTACCTCAGCAAAGCGCATCCTGACAAATTATTTGTCAACAGCAAATGTATCGCCCTAAAACAACCTTTGGAATAACTTGAGAAGCTGGATACAATTATGTACACTTTCATATCCTTTTGCAACCAGTAAATTTTATATACTCAATCTTTATATATTTTGCTACCATCAATAACGAGCTATAAACAGGTGGCTTTAGGTATTAACCATACAGGTGTGTTTAGGAATACTAATACTGTCCCACAGACCAATTTTTGGTATTTTATATTTTATTCTACTTTTCTCGTCTCGTAAAAATGCGTGTGTGTGCGTGTTTATGTTCTCATTTCATGTGTCTCTATTTACACATTTGTAGTTTAAATAATCATCTAATTACTGTAGCTTGCATAATAGCTGTTCTCTTGACACATCTTCAGCTGCAGAAGGTATGACACTCCATTTTTGGAATACACAATGCAGACTTTAATGCAACATGACAACATCACAATTTGTTCCCTAAATGTACAGGGCTTATCCGACGGTAAGAAGAGAAGAGAAACCTTCTTATGGTTGAAGAAAACACAATATTATTTTCCATATACTACTCATAGCACAAATGAATCTGGAATCTACTGGCATTCAGAATGGGGGTACTCGACTATATTTAAGGAATTTTCTAGTTCTAAAGCAGGTGTTTGTATCTTGCTTAATAACTTTCAATTCAACATCTTGAAATGCTACACTGACCCAGATGGAAGATTAATTTATTATTGATATTGACTTGTGTGAATTGTCATTCACAAGGACAGAATATCGTAAACCAAAGATCCAAATGAATAACATGGGTTGAATAGTGCATAGCGTTAAAACGAACTCAGCAAGAATTCTCGACTATGATTCACAACAGAGTTTATTGACAGAGGTCAAAGTTCCATGGATAAGTCTAGTGCCAAGACGAAGACAGAATTAAACCACATGCTGTAAGCTTAGCCGTAAATCGTATGGTGTAAACCGTATGCCGAATGCCGGTTCTAACTGAAACACAATAACAGAAGCTAAGTGAAACCTAACTATTGCATGTTGGCACAGAAGATAAAACGATATGTATATAACGAAACTAACCAACTTACTATAAATTTGTAGCGTCTCAGAAGCGTAATACTGCGATAAACTAGCACAAAACTCTAAGAAAAGAGTAACGCTATACGAGACTAGACTTTGGGTTTTGACATAAATAGTGCCGAAAAAAACTGTCAAAGATAAAAGCTTAACCCAGCGATAAAAATGTAACAAAAAGTCAAATATAAAGACGACTGACTGACTTATAGTGCAATACAGGACTATACTAAACTGAAGCAAAAAACAAACAGAAAACTAAAACTATCCTTAACTGAAAACAAAGAAATAAGTTACTCACTTTGGTTTGCACACGCATTAAACTTGACTTGATAGAGTAGAAAACCACGAGTGTAGAGAGAAATCTATGGCCCAATACCAAGTAGAAATTGACGCAGTGAAATCTACACTAGAACTGATCTAACCGAGAACCTCGTGGCTACACCTAGAACACATACATGTACGCAAAACCTAGCGGTTACAACTATTTCCCTAACGGACATAGCAGCTGAGGGCTAGTGAGCGATAAAGTGTGTTCTAGGCCTGAATGTCCAGCGACGTGGTGGTAATGTTGGATAAGAGGCTTGACCATGTGATGTTTCTTTGGCAGGATAACTGGGTGCATTGCATTGGTGTTGATTGGCGCTCGTTGCAAACGACCACCAACTCCTATGAGACCTTGACTTTGGATTGGGCCGAGCTTGAAAATGCTACTAGATTTCTTCAAGAAGTTCTGTCTGCTTGAAGTTGCCTGGTTGTCCGCTTGCTTAAGACAGCCAAGTTCCTCCTTGAAACATCTCTTCTGGACGTGCTTGAGGATTTCGAGCTCAGCGCTGTTAAGTTCCGCTATGGAAATGGGCATGGTTATGTCGGTTCACCGAATTAGACTCATCACTCCTCTCCTCCGTTCCTTGCTCAGACGGTGGAGGTTGACTTGTAACGGAGTATCCATGCTACTATTTTCCTGAGATGGGTCCAAGATGAGAATCGTTCAATAATTTCTGAAAGGGGATCTCGAGTGGAAACTTCGCTCGTGTACACCAGTGAGTTTTTCTTGACTTCTAGGTCATCGGCAGGAATGGTAGCGTTCATGTCAACTGGTCGTTGTGGCCATGTCTCATTTGACTGACTTATGAATTCTGGGCCATGTATCCAGGGTTGGAGGGACTCTGCTGACACGCCTCTTGATGCGTCGTCCACTGGATTGAATTGTGGGTTTACATATCTCCACTGAGAGGGAGAAGACGCATCGTGAATCGTTGCCACCCGATTGGCAACGAAAGTTTGAAAGCGCTTGTCTTGATTTTCTAGGTAATGCAAGACACAGGTGCTGTCTGTCCAGAAGAATGATTCATGGATGGGTAGACTTACCTCAATATATTTTCTCTAGTCTGGTTGTGACTACAGCTGCTGATAACTCCGGTCGGGGAATTGTGACTGGTTTGATTGGTTCAAGTTTTGATTTTCCCATGACAAACGAACACTTGACATTCCCATTGTGACCTGCGTTCGGAGGTATGTGATGGCACTGTAACCCTGCTGTGACGAATCGGAGAAGTGGTGAAGCTGGTACGAATGGATCTCACTGAGATCTGGCAACTTGAAGCAATGGTCAATTGTAACTTGCTCTAGTTTGGGTAGCTCTTGAAGTAATGCTTGCCAGCGGTGTAGAAATTCATCTGGAATCTTGTCATCACAGCCGTACTTGTTGCGACAAAGGTCTTGCAGGATCAGTTTCGCATTGGGAATAAATGGGGCGGCGAACCCCAAGGGATCGTATACTGAGCTGATTATGGACAGTAGACCTCTTCTTGTAGCAGGCCTGGCCTTAATGACGATACTAAAGCCACAATGGTCTGTGGATGTGTTCCATTGTACTCCAAGAGCTCGCTCCACCGGTAACTTGTCGAAGTTGAGGGTTTTGACTTGAGCTGCTCGTTCTGACTCTGGCAAGGGCTCGATGACCTTTCTTGAATTAGACAGCCATTTCCTGAGCTTGAATCCGCCTTGTGCTAAGAGCTCATGCAGTTGTCTTGCGAGTCGAATGGCGTTATCGTCTGATCCAACTGACTTGAGACAGTCGTTGACGTAGAAATTGCGTTTCACAGTTTCGATGGTTTGGAGGTCAAAATCTTCTTTGTTGTCTTTCACCGTTCTCTTCAGTGCGAATTTCGTGCAGCTTGGGGAAGGCACTCCCCCAAACAGATGGATCCTCATCTGGTATTCTTCTGGTTGAGTGTCAAGATTTCCATCTGGCCACCACAAGAAACTCAGAGCCTCGCAGTCACTTGGCCGAACGCGTACCTGGTGAAACATTGCTACACCAACGAGAGAGTTAGTCAGGTCTGGCCCCTGTAAGAGCTGGTCATTCAATGAGGTACCATAATAATGCTTGGCTGAACAATCAAAGTCAACTCTAACTTTACCAGGTTTCTACGGGTTGAAAACGGGATGATGGGGAAGATACCAGTGGGTTCCTAGAGGGCCAGGGTCTTGACTGTTCACTTTCCTGGCGTAGTCTTTAGAAAGCAGATCGTCCATAAATTCTTTGTATTTCTGATGGACGAGTGGTTCTCTCAGCAGCTGCTTTTTCAGCTGGAGGAGTCGGCACCCTGCTAATGTTCTGTTGTTCTGTAGGTGTGGTGGGTAGAACTTCCAGGGTAAAGCCATTTCATAGTGGCTGTTTTCTAGTTTAACTGTTTCTTCCATAATGCTCAGTGCCTTCCGGTCCTTGAGCAACATAGACGTTTTTGATTCATAGAAGGTGTCGCTGAATTCTAGGTTACAGAACTCATGGAATTGTTCGTCAAGGGTCTTGCTTCCTTGAATATAGTTTGCAGTGGACACTTGAGTCGTGGCTGTTCTGCCCAACGGCTCATTTAGCACCCATCCTAACACCATACAAGTGGCAAATGGAATGCCATTTTCACTTGGTTGTACTTCCATGGGTTGTAGAACTTCCGGTATGTCACTACCGATTAGAAGACCGATCTCAGCGTCTATGTGAGAGATATTTACTTCTTTCAGGTATGGCCAGTGGTCAACATCTTCTTGCTGGGCGATAGCTTTAGGGGGGGATAGGCAAGCTTGGCCTAGAGTAGACCTCTGGGAGCTGCACTGTGTTGTCCTCGCTTAGGTCGGAGGTTTCAAACTTACTAGGGAGCATTCAATGGGCTTGTTTTCACCTTGTAGGGTTGTTAGTGACAGTTTCGTCTTGGTCCCTTTGTAGTTTTTCCAAAAGCCTTTCAGTGCAAAACGAGGTATTAGAACTGGAGTCCAGGAATGCATATGTTTCCAACATCTTACCATGATCTTTTGACCCGAACTGGAAGAATCGCAAGCCCGGTTACTGAATGACTTGATGTAGAGTAACTGGACTTGACGTAACCATTGTTGGCAGAGTTAGAATTAATGGGCGTTGGCTCCACGCCTTTGCCTTGGCCCCCAATTGAGCTTTCGGTTACAGTTGAAGCGGTTGAGGCGTTTGAGGTTTCATTGCTTCTTGGATGCAGGAAGGTAGCATGTTTACCGATACATCCTTGTACCCTGCAGAAGCTTTCCTTTGGGCAGTTGCGCACGAAGTGACCAGGCGTTAGGCAGTTACTGCAGAGTTTATGGTCATCCACGAACCTTTGCCTTTCCTGGAGACTGTCTGCAAAACGTGTTGCAGCATGAAAGCCAGTGGTTAGAAGAACATGAAGGACACTTGGATTTTTCCTTTGAAGTTTTAGGGGGTGGTGGTATGCCTTGAGTTGAGACCCCCCCCCTTGCGGCATTTTCCTCAACGATTGGCGACATAAACACTTTGAGATGTCAACAGCCTTTCAGCGTCTGGTTGCATGATCCATGAAGAGATTTCTTTCTCTAGTTCCGATGCTAGCTCTTGTTACCGTTTGACGAAAAAGACCGTTTACTATCCGTTTAACATCCTTTAAATGGTTTTCTTATCCGTTTCTAAAAATCTTGTATCCGTTGAACGATTTGGGCGAAACATTTAAACGGTTTTCTCATCCGTTTAAAAACCTGAGTATCCGTTTAATGATTCAAGCGAAACGTTTAAACGGTTTTGCCATCTGTTTACAAAAATCTTGTATCCGTTTAACGATTTGGGCAAAGCGTTTAAAACAAATTCATATGCGCTAAACAATTCGAGCAAAACGTTTAACACAACTTCGTAACCGTTTAACGATTTGGGGAAAACGTTTATTAGTTATCGATGGTTTTCCTATTCGCTTACAGAAGCTATTATTCGTTACAAACAGTTATTTTCACGTTTAGAGAAAAGTACCATAAGATTAAGCTCTCGTGAAAACGTTTGATGTTGAAAACGTTTAGCTTGCTGCTTACCTGTAAGTCACTGCGTCCACACTTTGGTGTCTATGAAGCTGTTTTGAATCTTGTGAACTGCAAGAATTAATTCACCAGAGGCAATTGTTTCATTTCTGCAAGCGTAGGTAGAGTATTGCGATGGAAATTAGTATTTATCAAATGCAAGCCAAATGAGAACGAAGCAAGTGTGTTTACGAGGAACGAGGGGGCTGGGTGCGAGAAATTTTTTCATGCAAAAAAAAATGTGACCCAATTGGGCACGCATTTGTGACTGACTTTAACCAATCAAATGCCTTTATTCTATTCTGTTCCTTGACAACACATGCCCGCTTTACTTTTAATTTATACATACGATGGCAGAGATTACTTCAGAGGAAAAAAAGAGCAACGAAATTATCGATAAACTAACGAAATTCTTACAAGACAGTTGTGGATGTGCACTGGGTGAAAAGGGAGGTCCATGTTCTGCGCAATTCTCGGAAGAAACAGTTCTTTTTAACTTGAGTAACTGTCTTGAACTGACAAGTGGAGAACTTGACTTGGTAATACTTGCCAACATTCAAGCATTCACCCGCATTGACTGCGTCGGAGAAAAGAGAAACAGGAGCCCACCTTGTAGCTTTCATTTTCAAGGAAGACCAATATGCAAGGATATGTTTCTACATTTGTATGGAATAGGATATTCCAGGTTTCGACAGCTCAAAGAACACTACGAAGAACATGGCATTTGTCAAAGAATGCACGGAAACACCAACAGAGTACCTGAAAATGTGACGCCTCATTCAACAATCAAAGATTTCCATACATTTCATGGAAACTACGTTGAAGAAAATGGCATAATCCTACCAGGGCGTATTCCAGGCTTCAAAAGCGCCGATGTTAGAGTCCTGTCTTCATCTGAGTCGAAAATGAACGTCTGGCGGGTTTACCATTCTACACGTGAAGTTTCAAATAAGTGAGCGGTCAGCTACAGAAAGTTCATTCAGTTATGGCAGGACTTTTTCCCCGACGTCATTGTAGCCAAACCTATGACTGACTTATGCTTCACGTGCCAACAGACCACTATGAAAAACCAACGTGCAGTAACACTCGGCTACCACCCAAGGCTACCATCAGCTATGTACATTACTTTCTGGAAAATCACGGACTTGGGGAAACCAATGCGCACTTTCACGCAGACAACTGTTCGGGACAAAACAAAAATAATTATTTCTTGTGGTATTTTGCTTGAAGAACTTTGACGCAACTCCATCATTCAATCGCGTACTCTTTTTTAATTGCAGGACATACCAAATTCGGTCCAGACCGGGGTTTTGGTTTGTTAGAGAAGTCATACAAGGTGTCGTACGTTTCAACTCTTTACGAATTCGCTCAACTTGTGGAAACATCCAGTAGTGTTGGGGCTAATAAAGCCCAAATTGTGGGAACACACGATGGCCGAGTTATTGTGCCCGTTTATGACTGGGTCTCATTCCTCGGGCAGTTTTTCAAGAAGATGCCAAACATTAAGAAACTTCATCACTTTTCATTTTCAAGGGAAAACCAAGGAATGGTTTCATGTAAGGAGACTGTCTACTCACAGCAACAATCATTTACGCTGTTGAGAGATCCAGCCGTGGTTCCACCTTCTGCAACTCTTCCTCCAACTGTTCGCCCAGTTGGGCTCTCTGAGGAAAGGAAAAGTTACTTGTATCGAGAAATATGGCCTTTTTACAAACCTGGTACGGAAGATCTTGTAGCTCCAGCACCATGAACTTTTCTCCAGCCGTTATTAGAC
>CM042747.1:32626055-32648016 GCA_022496165.2 Catalaphyllia jardinei
ATCTATAACCGCAGTTCAAATATGAATTATTTCATATACACTTTACAGGTTACATCAAGTAGAATAACTGTTGAATAAGTTAATTAGCCTGATTCTCAAAAACTGTTAACAACGCAAAGCGACAACGAAAAAGAAAAGACAATATAAAGTAAAAATAACTATTGAATAATCTTTCTTTAGAAAAAGTGGACTCTTTCACTTTAAAAAAGTCACACCATCTTGCCGCGTGCCGCTCAACTAAGCTAATTAACCTGATTATAACTGTTTACAACGCAAAGCAAGCACGAAAAAGAAATGGAAAATAAAAACTCAAAGTGCAAGTAGAAATAACTATTGAATAATCTTTCATTAGAAAAAGTGGACTCTTTCACTTTAAAAAAAGGCACACCTTCTTGCCGTGTCCCGCTCAACTAAGCTAATTAACCAGATACTAACTGTTTACAATGCAAAGCGAGCATGAAAAAGACAAGTAAAACAAAAACTCAATGCTCAAGTACAAATAACTATTGAATAATCTTTCTTTAGATCGTTAGAAATTGGCACTTTTCTGCAAAAGCAATAGGTCTCAATTTTTCAAGCAGCGCAAGCGTTGGATTGTTTCGGTAACAAACAAAGCTGAAAATTGCTGGCTTCTTTGCATTGTTACCTTTTTTAACATATCTTTGTAATAAAAGACCATACCCATCAATACACTGCGTTCAATTTTAGAGAAAACTAACACAGATAGTGAATGTATGGAGTACATAAGATGATCGCTCTATTGACGGAATGTTAGCATAGACTCGGAATGTTTGTTTTTTGAAATTGCATCAACAAAAGCGTGCGCGAAATCTGTCTTCGGCCACCTTAAAGCAGTTTTCAATTCAGTGTCAAAAAATAAAGTAATCAAACTGAAGCGCGTAAAATTTGCGCATGCGAATTATCATTTGTTTTAGTTTTACGACAAACGGTAACATAGGCTAAACAGAATAGTTGCATGAACTAAAATGCACAACGACTAAAACGGGCGAAACCACAGACACTAAACCGTCGAAGCCACAGATAAGGCGATGCAACGGAAGTCATTTAGGTCTAGCTTATTGTATTTTCAAAGGTGTCTATCATATCGAAAGTAACTCTTTGTTTATTACTCCTACAGCCAAAAGATCAACAACAGTTGCCTAGTCCAGGCGTTTTCAGTGATCCCTTCGAAGATTTTATAGCAGAGCAAGGAAAAAGGGAAGCAGAGTGGTCATCAATTTGAGCGGCAAAAAAGCAGAAAGTCGATGATAGAAGGACCTCGTCCAAAGACGGTCAGCAGGAAGAAGTTGCCGAAAACGTAGAGAAGCTAAAGAGGCAGTTAGACGAAAAAAAAACTGAATGTGCCACCCTGAAAGGTCAGCTTGCCAAGCTTCAACATGATAGTATTGAATTACTGAGCAAAAATCAAGAGAATGTCTGCAAGGTAAGCACAAAAGTGTTAGCCTTTTTAACTGTTAAAGTCACTGTGCCTTTCAATAACACGCAGACTCTCAAATTCAAAGCAGAAACTGACTAATACATTTTTTTGCTACCATCAATCAATAATTTGGGGGTTCCTCCCTGCTTCCGACTGCTGCCGAGTACTGTTTCGATGTCTGAACTGTGCACAATGATTTGATTACCACATGCTCGACAATGGTCGGAAGCTGGGAGAAGCCGCCGAACATTGATGGTAGTGAAAAATGCATTATTTTGTCGGTTGAACTTTGAGTTTTAGAGTCCGCATGTTATTGAAAGGCGCTATAAACAAATTTTGGGAACCACATGGGAACGCACATGACATAGCCTGCGTAGCAAGCGTTTCCGTGGGGTTGGGGAGCAAAGAAAGACCAAGGAACTGTATTTTGCCCACGTGAAATTGGGGCGAGAGCCAAAGCAAGAATTTCCATTGGTCTGCAATGACCAATAAGAATTTTTTTCTGGTAAAATTTCCACAGATGATGGAGAGACTAGAGGATGCTCTGTCGGCAATGGAGCACAACATTGCAGTCTGGTTAGACAGGATGGAGCACCACCTGGATTTGTATGAAAACAGGGCAAGTTGTAAACCTTTCATGTGGGCAATTATAGAACTGTGCAAATGCCAACTCTAGTCACCTAATTTGGTTTGGTAGTTGCAAAGACTCGGGAAAGCGTAACGTTGAAAACTGGAATCTCTTTTGGTAGGCCAAACATTAGCTCGAACAAAGAAAGGTTAAAAAAACTTAATTCTGATTAGTAATCTTCGGTCTCACTTGCACACAAATGTGACCCAAGCATAGCATAAAGGCGGCGAAATATGAGACACGGAAACCTTCAACGTGTCGCACAACATTTGTTTCTTTGCCAGTTTTGGATTGATGTTTCGCGTTTTTCACTTTGCGTGACCAACTTTTCGTGCAACAAAAATGTTTGTTGCAGGTTGAAGAAAGTTGCTGTGGAAAGTAGAACAAATTTTGGGTTTGTTGCTCGTTTTTCTTCAAACTTACAACTTGTCACGCAAAAAATTTGCTCATGTCGCGCGACAAGTTGAAGGTTTTTGTATCTTGTATTTCGCCACCTTAACCATAAGAAGAACGGAACATGTTCGTTCTTCAGTCTTGTGCTAATGTTTTTATGCTAATGTCGTGGGAGTTCCCAATTGCTTCATCTGATTGCGCTTATGCATTTGCCTTTATTATACCCTAGTGAAAATCGACCTTTATGAATTCTTGTGTTTTTTTAAGTCTTTTCAGTTCCACAAGGCCGATGAACTTCCAACTATTGACTCCGCTGCCTTTGCACGATTGAGTGAAGTTGTAGAGACGTCTGAAGAGAATACCGCGGTTCCGCTGGCTCCGACTCCTTTGAATCCATCCGTGACCCCCCCAGTGGTGACGCCAACTTCAGTGCTGACAGTTACCCACAGTCAACAAACAGTCAGACATGAGGCCTTAGAAATGGAAGTCGGCGACGAAGTGGTTAGTTCGTGTCACTCCTCGAAAGTTCTTGGCAGTTAAAAGGACATACTTCAAAAAGAGAAAAAGCCACACAAATGTGCACTAAAACTTCTTCCGTACTTTTTCACGTCAGCGGAGTTGAGCAGCAGTAACACAGATGGAATACATAACAACCTGCCTTTAGACAGCACCAGGCTTAATTCTTTAAAAGTTCTCATATTCAGTCGCTTTCCAGTTGAATCTACCGTAGAAAAAGAGAAGTCCTGGAAATCTATCAAAGGGAAGATTAATGGAAAATGTAGACTAACCAAGCATATACATAAACAAGCTGGCGAAACTAGAGACAAGTGAGATTTGTTTTATTCACTGTTATGATTCTATTTGTACTAGGATTTCTTGATCGGATTTCATTAAAGGACGGTTTATACAGTTGTTGAAAATTGTAATTTTAATTTGGTGCAATAAAGTTGACTTGGAGACTGTAATGATTTGTTGACATCGGTACTAAAACATTGACGAACTTCTCTTTTGCTGAATAATCTGGCATTAGATTCAAACGCCACAAGGAAAGTTCACCAATCAATAGCCTGATTTCCCCATTTCGCGCTAGTGAAACTGATGGACCAAAAGTAAACAGAAATTGACGGGCGTTTTTTGCTTTTTGCCCTGACGCTTCAAAATTCATAAAATTAACAATGAACAAAACGAAAGAAGCAAAAGAAGCGAATGAAATTGCCATCAGCGTTTCACAAAAAAATTGTAAATAAAGCATCATTTTGTACAAATACAGATCATTTCATGTCTTTGATCACCGACTTGTGCCAGTTAGAACCATACATGTAGATATCGGGTTTTTTTTAACCGCTTGCCGTGACGATTTAAAATTTGATAAACAGGATTCAGAGTGTTCAGCGGCGGCTGTGTAATGTCCGGAAAGAGACAAACCTCTAACAGAGAGTGAAAATGTAAACAATTAACAGTGCATTATTTTTTTTGGATAAAACATTTCGACAAAAAGAGACCATTTCACCACTTAAATAGATTTTTGCCGGTTAGAACCAAAACTATATGGTTTACGGCTTGCCGCGACACTTCAATAAAAATATTCAGTTGCAGTCAAACTTTGCCGACGCACATCGAAAAGCTAGAACTTTCTTGAAAACGTAAATACATGTATCGTAATCCGGTGCATTTTAATTGAAAACTTCAATAAAACAGACTAAACCTTCAATTTGAGGTCTTCTGCGTTTGTAAACCGAAAAAAAGTTGAACTTTTTATAGATCGTTACGAAAAAGTAATTTTATGCGCAATACGAAGCCAACAAAATAAGCCAGACTATGTCGCGCCATGAAAGTTGTGCAGTTGAGTTCTAAAACGTCCATCAACACTACCGACGAGCAAAGACACACATTGTATCGATAAACGTTTTGGAAATCCTGTCGCCGTCTTTCAATCTTTAGCATTCTTTCTCGGAACTGCTACCATGAGGAGCTTGGCACTGGTCGGGAGTTCCGGGAAAAGCGACAAACAGGAAATACGGCGGAGGGTACTACTTTGTTCCCGAAAACAAGCCACCGGGATAAACCGTTCTATTTGAATTCTTCCCGGAATTACCGAAAATTCCATTCAAATGGTAAGCACTCTTAATAATTGATGGAAATCTTGGAAACGTTTCTGTGGGTGTTGATTTCGTGTATCGCGTATCCATGCAAAATTTAATGGTTGCAATTAAACTTTTAGCCATTTTAAGTTTAAAAGCGATTATTTTTAACCGTTTGAACGTTATAAGCTATCCGTTTAATGATTTTGCTCAACTGTTTAACCTTTTAACCTAACTGTTTACAGATTTTGCTCGGCCGTTTAACGTTTCAAGCTATCAGTTTAAATATTTTGCTCAACCGTTTAACGTTGTCAGCTTTCCGTTTAAAATTTTATTTGACCGTTTAACGTTTGGCTCAAATTGTTTTTGGATTTTGCTGGAGCATTTAACACTTTTTGCTTTCCGTTTAAACGGAAATAGAAACCGTTTAAACGCCGGTGCTAACCGTTTACTTTCCATTTATAAACCGTTTATATTTACCCATTAAACGGAAAATCGTTAGTGTTCGTTTTTGCTTTCCAGGTCACAAATGTTCTTGAAGCTGAAATTCATCCCGGGTATCAAACTGATCATCGTATGATTACTGTTAAAAATTTAGAACCACAACTAACCCCAGAGGACCAGGCGTTTGGAAATTAAACACCAATATTTTAACAGAAAGTGACTACGTAGAACTAATTAAGAAAACTATACAAGAGGTCTCGAAGGAATATAAAGGCCATCATAAAGTTGACAAAATACTGGTGTGGGATGTTATTAAGATGGAAATTAGAGCTGCTTCTTCCATTATATATGCCAAAGCCAAAAAATCACACTCACAACTACAGGAATACATTCTAGAAAAACGCATTTCTGCAATCGAAAAAGAACTTGACCAGCAACACCTCTCTGAAGTAGATAAAGAATCCCTTCATGTACATGTAGCATTAAAAATAAAACGAGAAGAAACGGAAGAAATAATCTGCTACAAAATGGCAGGGGCCATTTTAAGATCTAAAACAAAATGGTATAACGAGGGCAAAAGAAATACAGAATACATTCACAGTTTGGAGAAGCACCAATTCAATTGCAAAACTATGAGAAATCTTAAAACTGAAAACAACATAAGGAAATCCAAAGACGCTGAAATCCTTCAGGAAGCCAAAACATTCTATGAGTCCCTCGGATCGAAGCACAAGTAATGAACAGGAGGACTCTTTCTTTCCAGTAAACAACAAAATCAAGTTAAACTATAACCAAAAAATGTTGTGCAAAGGCTTGTTATCCACAGAAGAGTGTTTACAGAGTTTAAAGTCAACAGAATCAGGTAAATCCCTTGGGGCGGATGGCCTACTGGCAAAAGTTTATAAAATCTTTTGGAATGATGTATCCACTTTTTTAATAGACGCCTTAAATATGTCTTTCTCCAAAGGTTATCTTTCAATCTCCCAGAAGGGGATTAATAACTCTGCTACCAAAACACAAAAACCTCTGCAATATTTGAAAAATTGGGGACCTATCACCTTGTTAAATTGTGATTACAAAATTGCTGCAAAATCAATTGCGACAAGGTTGAAAATGGTTCTGCCACACTTAATAAACAATGATCAAACAGTTTTCCTTGGGGTAGGTTTATAGGAGAAAATATCAGGTTGATTAACAGCATGATTGATTACGCTGAGAAACATTACATCCTTCACTGACTTCAAAAAGGCAATCAATACTCTGGAATGGATCTTTGTTGAGAAAACGCTTTCCTTCTACAACACAAACACCGAGAGGAGGAGTCCGCTAAAACCAAGACCAGCAACGGTGCAAAAAGATGCCGCCAAGAAAAAGAGCTTAACTCTATCCAAGAGAAAATCAATAGCTCAAACAACTCCATCAGTTTTCTTAAAAACCACCTGGAGAAAGAGACTTGTCCTAAGACACTAATATATAACGCGCAGGCTAACATTATGCCCGATGAAGATTTCAAGACCGAAATAGGCTCGGAGCGCTGGTGAAATTCCACCACAGGCGCATTGAAAGACTCAATTAAACTTCGAAAACTTGAGCAAGCAAAGTCTCGAAAGAGCAACTTTGTAAATAAGCAGTCTTCTAGTAGAGAACAGCCATCGGCTAGAGAATTTTTAAGAACCAGAATGTAGACAAACTAGCCTCAGTTATTCTACCCAAGATTAGTGACACACTGCTGGAAAAACTAAGGTCTGAAGCAAAGAATAAACAGAGTGAAGCTTATGCAATTGTCTTATCTGACCCTTTAGAAGTAAGGGAAGAGGGGGCAAAAAACAAACAAAACAACAAAGCGGCAAAAACCTTAAAAGAAAAGGAGCAATTACCAAAATAAACAACAGTACCGCAACACTATTTAGTCACGCAAACAACATATCAAAAACCTGTCAAACACAAAATTGACAGATGAACAAATCACCTTAATATCGCGTGGTTTAAAATTCATTCCAGTGCCCGGCACGAGAGATGACCTCATCAGGCGCCAGTTACTCGCAGATTTTAATGAATTTGTTAGAAGAATGCGCCTCCAATATATCTTTTACGGGCAAGAAAGAGAACCTCACCCATTCCGCATTAAGTCAGACTGGAACCCACCGGTCCAAGCTTTGGTAGCATTAGAAACCTTAGAAGAAGTCAAATTTGTGCTAGCTATAATAGACATTAAGAAACCGAAAGACAATCTGTCACACGGAGAGCGATGTGCTCTCAGAGAACTTTCACGTGACAAAAACATTATACTCAAAAAAGCTGATAACGCGAGGGTCAAGTCCTACTTGATGATATTAATAACTACCGACCCTTAGAAGAACCTATGGTTGAAACTACAGCCAAGAACGTACAGCGAGTGATCAAGTCACTGCTTCAAGAAGGCTACATTGATGACATGAAGCCGAATTGGCTATCCCTTATGCCTAACCCTCCTAGAATGGCAAATGATAGAGGTGTCAAACTCAACAAAGCAACATGCAGATAACAGCGGAAATCATGCAGACCTATGACCTCTTAAAATTTGCATTGGCACGATCTAACAGCTCTAATTTCTCCTAAAACACAATAAGAAGTGCTCTTCATAAACAAGAATGAAGCGAGAAAAAAGGTTGAGAGACCTAAAAGAAAGCGGTAATTCTACAAATGTCACGAACCGTAGGAGTCGTGTAGGCCTGTCAACCCCATTTTACACACCAATCACAGCTAAGAAATATCTTCAAGGAGCCACCCATTCTATCATATTGTAAAGGGAATCCCTAAAAGACATCCTTGTCAAAGCTAAGCTATAAATAAAGGCTAAACAATCTTTCTCATGCGAACTGCAGGAGTCATGTGGCCCGTCAACACTTTTTTAAACATCACTATTCATCTACATGTACAAAGCTTTACATTAAATTTTAAGGAGGGTTTGGGTTGACATCACTGCCTGCAAATTGACAATGACCTGTGTTTGGCATTGGAGTCAGAAAATTTATAATTTTCCAATAGTTTCTGTGCAACATTGCAGCACTTGCTTTCTGAGAACCTCAAAGCACCTGTTGTATGCGGTCTACTTTAGTTAATAGGGACCTTTGGCAATGACGACAAGAACGTGGACATCACCGACCGGAAGTCTGAAAAACGAACTTCGATGCTACCATGCATGCCCAAACGAGCTCGACTCGTCGTCCAAATCTCGTTCAGGATGCCATTTGCCGCCATCTGCTGTCTTGTCGAGAACGTGAGTATGTTTTATTTGTTTTCTAATTTCTACATACGTATCTTAGGGATTTCTTCAATCCAAAGGGTCGGGTAGCGTACAAAAACAGTGCCGAAAGTAATTTGATTGTACTGTGATGAAAAAAACTTGATTTCTTTTGAGTTTCAGGTAGGGCTTTACAGTATAAAGTGGAGAAAGCAATGGCGGATGATGAAAAGAGTATTGCAGGGTACGTAGTAGTGCTTTTATAAATACTAATCGCGGGCATTTCATTATAGTTTTTAATATATACCAACTGGCATTTTTAAGAAGATTTCTGGTCTTTGAAAAATATTCGAACTGCTCGGATTGACTGCATGTAAACTTACCTTAGCTCTGAATCACTCCAGGTTGATTACAACACTGAATAAACATTAAATTGTTTTAGTGGGTAATTTTCGCATTTTCAAATTAGCAAAACGTTTGACATGTTTTAGCCTGCACTGAATTTCAGCCGAAGAAAAGAAATAAAAACAAAAATTAGTTAACAAATATTTACAGCTTAAAAGCTTTAAGGTTAAACTCTTCATCTGAGGCAATGTTATCGCCGTAAAGAAGTATAAGCATGTCACAAAATTCTTTAAAAGACATTTTCCTGTTGACTGCCACAGAAAGCTGCAGTAAAAGACTCGTCCACGTAAACGGTGTGCTTAAGTGTTTGTTTCCCGCCGTGGACTACCGCCCTGTCCCAGGCCTCAATTGGTCATCAACTTCGTGGTCCACGCTCTCGTTGTCATTGCTAAAGGTCCCTAATTAGTTCTGTGTAAACAGCGTCTCTAATAACTGCTATTTAGTTAGGAAACCTCAGTAAGCAGTAACTGAAACCTCTCTCGTGAAAACACGGCATGAGTTTGTTTACGATGTACGAGCACCCGATTGTGAATGTTTACTTATATGAGCTTCTTACCTAGACTAATGTTTGTAAAAAAATATACTTTTACAAATTAGCATTTAACGCTTAAACATTACTAGTTAATGTGAGAATATTTTTTGAAGGCTGATGTAAATACTTTAGTCCTATTAAACTTGTGAGTCTACAGAAACTGGTGCCGTCACGTAACCTAGTTTGTACCGGAACCTCTTCAATCAAATTGGCATGGACTTTGTCACTGAAATATCTTTCTCTTAAACCCCGGTTGTTGAGGGAAAATGTTTTATCAATAGACAGAGGTTAAAAGTAAGATAGGGAAATCGTTTAAGGTATCTGTATTAAGGTTCCAGTGTCAAACACACTCTCATAATGATTATTACAAGTTTTATTGCGTTCGACTAAGTAGAAAGTAATCCTAATTTTGGCCTGTGACTCTGAAGAATTGGTTGTCCTGTGTAAGGTTATAGTCTGGAAAACCCACATTTCTGTAAGGACACAAAAATGGCCACCCCACTTAATTTTTGCAGCGGCATGTCACAACATAGTTATTAACTAAGTCATGGCATAGTTATTAACTATGGTCACGGCCAGTAAACTGGTACCGTAACTGAGACGTGATAATACAGTATACATGTGATGAACATGTGACCTGGCCATGTAGACTTTGGACTTCCTTTCCATGTGCTTTCTCGATCACAGAGGTAGTGTTGGAAATTTTGAGGCCGAGTAGTATTATATTCAATATAGTACATTCGTTCAGACTCAAAAGGAGCTTGTTTATTTTATACGTTCATCAACACGATCGCCTAGGCTTTGGGATTCCCGGGCTGTATTTGATTGCATTTGTTGATTTAGTTCCAACTTGGGACAGAAAAGGTCAGTCGTATCGGGTCGAATATTTGGAATCGGTGGAAGAGTGCCTGAGGGCAAGATCCGTAAGAGTGAACCTGAGCCAGGGAACGGAAATATAACTATTAATACTGTGTACTTTGTTAATCAGGCCAGCGAAAATACTCGAATTAGTCACACAGAGTTTGTTTACGATGAACAAGCATGCGATTGCAAATGTTTATTGAGTTTCCTGCTTAGAATAATGTTCGTAAAAAATATCCTTTTACAAATTAGCTTTTAACGCTTAAACATTACAAGTCAAAGTGACAATACTTAGCACCAAATTTGAAGGCAGATGTAAATATTTTAGTCCTATTAAACTTGTGAGTCTACGGAAACTGGTGCCGTCACGCAACCTAGTTTATCCCGGGACCTGTTTAGGACTTTGTCACTGAAATATCTTTCTGTAAAACCCCTTTTGTTGATGAAAAAGGTTGGTTTTTAGAGGTTGAAAGTCAGCCAGGGAAATCATTTAAGGTATCTGTATAAAAGTTTATACAGCGTCGAACACACTTTCATAATCTTTGATTACTACATGTACTAGTACTAAGTACATGTATGTCTATTCTTAGCAGTCTCGCCCCCGTGTTTGAAGTCTTAAATCAGATGACGTGAAATCGTTGTTACTAAAACTTGTAGAATAATAAAAACAAACGGAAACTGTAAAACACACTTATTTCATAATTTTATATGCTACGATCTATTCCTTTTCATCCAATCATGAATTTACTGGCTCAGTTAAGTTTCAGCATTTTCACACATCCGCCGACTGGACGCGTCTTGGGCAATGTCAACACTGTGGAGACATTTAATACGTCCAGTGCAGAATTTGTAAGCGAGATTTCTGTTCCTGCAATTTCCATATCTTTCAGTTTTCCTCTTTTTGATGTTCCGGTAAGGGGAGGTACATATGCATCTATGTGTGTGTGTGTGTGTGTGTGTGTGTGTGTGTGTGTGTATGAACTTTATTGTCTCGATCCCTTGTCACACCTCACCATCGATCCGTCATGATTCATGAAGTTGATGCATGCAAGGAGAGGTTTTAAGTTGCACATCACAATTTGACACTTCTTCAAGAAATAAAGGTTACAATGTAAGACTTGGAATGCGCAGATAGATTAATGACCACGTAAAATATGTCATTATCAACAAAATGTGCTGCAGCATTACTATCGTTTAGATATCCTAGTATATACCAATATCACAAGCTGTAGACAAAACAATGGCTGGTCTTCCGACTTTTTTCAGCTCGGTAGAGGGGTCCGACAAGGCTGTCCCCTATCGCCATACCTCTCTATTTTATGGGGTGAGATTCTAGCTACTGCTGTCAGAAACAATGACGGGATTAAGGGCATTCGTATATCAGAAACTGAATGTAAAATAAGCCAATACGCAGATGATACCACCTTAATCCTAGATGGTACAGACATCGCGGCAAAACACTTTCTCGGTTTGCTGGACTCTTTTGCGGAAATTTCAGGTCTAAAAGTCAATTACAAAAAAACCGAAGTGCTTTGGATTGGTTCACTTCACCTTCAAATAAAAAAAGAAATTAACAAAAAATATACTGTGGTTCTTTTGCAAAGTCAACCTCTGAGGGGTCTCATTTTCGACCATCAAAGAAGAGTCAGCAATGTTAAATTTTCAAGAAAAGAAAGAAAAAATCTCTAAAATAATTGAAAACTGTCTATTGAGAAGACTCACACTCCTTGGAAAAATAACAGTTATTGAGAGTCTACTCACTTCCCAACTAGTTCACATTTTATCTCCACTTCCTACACGAAGTGGCCACCTTAAGGAAATAAACAGTTTGTTATATACATTTTTTGTGGAGTGGAAAATGCGACAAAATTAAACTAACTCACATGATAAACGATTATACTAAAGGGGGACTTAAAATGCTTGACATTCAAAGTTTCAATAATGCCTTAAAGGCAAAGTGGATTCAAATATATCTAGACCCTAATAATAAAGGGAAATGGAAATTGTTTACCGATTTTTTCTAGGAAATCACAATGCAACGGCACTTTTCTTAGGTAAGGTAAAACCCAAGGATGTCGCCACTCTAGAAATTGAGGATCCCTACACTACGGAACTTGCTGCAGCCTGGGGCTGTCTAAACTTCAGTTGTAACACAATATCTTTTTCTAGCATGCTAATATGGTACAACTCTTTCATATGCATTAACAGTAAGCCTAATTTACAAAAGCTGGTTCGTGGCAGATGCAACTAAAATGAGACATCTTTAAGGTTCGTAACATTCGAAGCTTTCAAAGAAAAATGCACCGTAAAAGCCAATTTTCTTCAATACCACAGCGTCGTAACAGCAGTGTTGAACATGAAAAAGAAACCTGTCTTCAACCAAACGTCAAACACTGAACAACTAGTGGGGTCAAAAAACTTTTGGAAATTAGCCTAACACATACTTATTGAGTAACAGGCATCTCTGCCGTAAAGAAATCAAGATAAACGCATACACTGTCGAGGAGCTTGATTGGAGTAAAACATACAGTTTGCTATTTCTATGTTCTCATGAATCCAAATGAAGAGTTTTCCAAATTAAATTAGTTCATCGACGAATCTCGACAACCAGATACCTCTTTAAAGTTGGGCTCTCATCAAGTAAGCAGTGCTCCTTCTGTGAAAACACATCAGAACCCCTTTTACATTTCTTTTGGGAATGTCCAAATACCAAAGTATTTTGGAACGAAGTTATAAAATGGTTAGGTAACTTTTCCTGTCTCTTGACAAAATGTTTCTCCCCTCAGTTATGTTTGGGTTTTGTGGATGACACTACAGCCCTTCTCCTTCACCACGCCCTCCTAATTGCCAGATATCACATTTTTTGGGCTAAATCAATGCACTACCTCCCCTTTTCACTCAGAATTAAGTTCACATTTGTCACTACCAAATTGTTAAGAAAAAATGTAGATGAAATAATAAAATCAAAAATTTATTTTGACGATTCCAAACTAAGGAAGTAGGTCAACAAGTATGAGTATTTTTGTAACCTTTATTTTATTGATATGTGCCTAAAGTACAAATGTAGTAAGCAGTTCCTCCCTTTCCTTTTTTCTCTTGTTCTGTTTGCAAAAGTGAAAAAAACGTAATATAGTACTGTGTTGTAAGTAGTGCGAGTAGTGTAAGTAATGTAGTGTATTGTTTATCTTTGTAAATAGTTTTGCAATTAATATATTAAAAAAAAAATTAAAAAAGAAAAAAAACCAGATAAATTCGTACACAGACACAAGGAAAGGTGCAATGTATTCCCAACAGTGACAGTCTTTACAATCCGGGGTTAAAGTTTCTTATGTTTTCCTGGTTTTAGTAATTTTGTGTTCCCGGTTTTATTAATCCGTGATTTAGTTCAGCGTTTCAGAAATTTGTGTTCCAAGTTGTAGTAGATAAAGTAATCCAGCATTTCCCCATTCCAGGCTACAGTCAAACAAATCCTTCAGAGGTGGATTTCAATGTAATGCAAACTTAACTGGTTACTTTCAGCAGCTTAGATGTTTTGGTTTCTGAACGAAGAGGAGAAATATTAAACTCATGTCTCAACAAAACTAACTTGAATTCAGCATGCTCAGTGCCTTAATCACTTACACAAACGAAACAACAGTGAGTGATTATATGAATAATAAAACTTAAATATCTTCAAATAACTCATTACAACTTCACGCCGCTTTAAATGTGTCTCTCTGAAATGGCTTATCCTGCTGGATGTTGTAGCTTGAAGGCTCAGTTTATTCCTTTGGGCATTGCTTTCGGTAGCATCCGAAAGCGTTCCGAATAATTTCGGTTTTATTCGGTTTCAAAAAGGGGACATATTTTGGAAGGAGACCTCATTTACCTCAAAGAGACTTCAAAAGACTGGATTAATGCTGCAATCAACGGACCATGAGTGAACTGACTTGTGAACGTACCCTTTTGTTCGCGATGTGTGAATGATTATGAAGTAATCACCGCAGATATTTTATAGATTTGGCTTCTTCGCAACGTATTTCAAATTTTGTAAGCTTAAGTTTGTGTAGTTGTGAATACAGATCATATTGAGAGCTTTAAAAAGAGATCTTGAACGAGTTTTTTTGGTCACGGAACGCCAAAATTAGATTTTTTCGTAGAGCGGCGGCCATAGTTAATTAATGCATGAACGCGTTCCGATGCGTGGCGAATGCCCAGATCACATGGATTTGAACTTTTAATTTCCTTTGACCACAACTTTTTAGGAGCTCTAAGGAGAGATTTATTTTAGGATTCTTTTCTCTTTGAGGCCGACTGAGTGTTCGATTCAAAGCCGCCAGCAAGTTTTATTCGCAGCAGTGTCGTGTTTCATGTTATCCGTTCCTCCCAGAAATATGTATTTGATGACATTTTCTTTCTTTGCTCAATAAAGAAAGTTCAATTAAAAATCCTTGATTGTATTTTTTGAAAAAAACACTCAGCGAGTTTTATAACTTTCTTTCATGCAGCCACGTTTAGCCCCGCGCGTAAGTGGGAATTCCGACCATCGCGGCGTGTAACTTGTTAAGTTTTTGTATCATTTTATATTTTTAAATAAAAACTCAGTGAGTTTTATAATTTTCCTCCATGCAGCCACGTTCAGCCCCGCACGTCATTTACGTAATTCTCCGGACTCTTGTTAGTAAACACAGCTGTTGTTTTGATCAAGTGTGCTTTGCGAGCAAGAACACCGGTCCGGTTGTCATGTCAACTGTCTAGAACTGACCAATTGCCGTGTCTTGTCACGTCCCATGACGCTCGTCACGCTCGATGCACGTGGGCTTCCCGATATATTTGCTTTCCTTAGTTGTTCCATCAATCGAAAAGATTTTACGCAGAGCATGTTAAAGCAAAGAACACGAGAAATGAAATAAGGTAAGAAAAGATTAGCAAATAAAAATGTTCGCATTGCCACATGCAACAAGTTTTGTAACTGCTGCTTTGTACTAAGATAAAAGTACTCCGCGGTCATAAATTTAATTCGCGTGCACTCCCGTGTTTACTTTGGTAAAATAAACCCTCTGTTGATCAAAATGTTGAGTCAGTAAAGTTAAAAAGGCGATTATGGAGAATTTTCGACCTTTACTCTCAAAGTTCCAAGGCTGTTTACGGCCTTCAAGAAATTGTTCACTCAAACGCGATTCTTGTAACCAAAATTTCGCTGAGAGCGTAAATATTGACCGATGTGTCCGGTTCAGTGTTTTGTAGTAATTGACAAAAACCTCCCTTTATCATTAAAGATATCTGGTTCAAGTTTGAAATTGCCAAGAATCAATCAAGCAGACATTATCTTAGTCCCTAGGGTTTTATTTCTTCTCTGTTCATAAAAGAAAAATATCGCACCAACATCAAAGAGCTTGCGCTCTTCGGAAACATGCCGTGTTGTCGGCAGAACATCGTTATGAATACGTGATGAGTAAGAACAATAGCGTGAATATATAAATGCTAAATGACCCCAGAATTTGGGGTACACACTTAAAGCAGCATGAAGTTGTCATGTAGCCTGCGTTGCAGACGAAACTAAACCCCGGTATAGTCTGTCTGCGAATCAGCGACCATAAGCTTCTTCCGCCCCCGCATGTTACCAGGGTTTTCTATAATAGGTTCTAATTGGCTCCTGCATATGGCTGTTCTTTCGTGCACCGTGATTGGACGAGTGGATCTCGTAGAACCATGGTTACGCTCAGATTGATGAATGCCAGATACACAAAACAAACACGGCTGCAATCACGAAATGTTGTTTGGAGTTGCTAGCGCAATGATATGTTTATTTTCTTTGCCGCTTTGTACGTTCAGTTAGCATTCACAGCCCCACATGATTTACATTATTTTTACGGACTGGTCATGTATGCATTTTTTGGTTTAGAATGAACAAAATCCAAAACAAAATTGGAAGGCATCAAAAGATGAAAGATTTTCCAAAACCGGTAGAGATTAAAACTGCCACTTTAAAGGTACTTCCCTGAAGAGTGTGGATAGGTGGATACGAAGTGGCGAAGACTAACCCTTCCCTAGAAATAATCTACGTGTAGTTTGATCCTGAAGTGGATAAGCGGATAAGTGGATACAAAGTGGTGAGGATGAACCCTCTCCTAAGAATAATAAGGGTAGAATAAGGGTAGTTTGAAGTGGATACGCGGATATGGGGATACAAAGTGGGGACCACCACCCGTTCCCTAGAAATAATCTAAGTGTAGATTGAAGTGGATACGTGGATACATCGTGGATACGCGGATACGTAGTGGATACGCGGATACATAGTTAACGCTTTTAGAACGAAGCATATACATTGTGTTTTCACGCCCCGGATCACACATTTAAAGAACGAGAAATACATATCATTTAAATAGAACGAAAAAAAATACAAATCACGCATTTAAAGTTCGAGAAATACATATCACATATCATCTTTAGGAAACTAATCAATGACTAATTCTCATTAACTCATTCGTGCAATCACGGAGTACGAAAGAACAGCCATATGCAAGAGCCAATTAGAACCTATTATAAAAAACACTGGTAACATGCGGGGGGCAGAACAAGCTTTTGGTCGCTGATTCGCAGACTATACCGGGTTTAGTTTCGTCTGCAATGCAGGCTACAAACAACTACAGCTGTAGCGGTACATGCAATCTTACTTTTTTTTTTGTTCGACAAAAGATCTCCAAAAGATGCTGCTTAAAAACTTTCTTGCACAATTACACACATTTACACAAAATTAACAAAAACAATTATAGAACAATGTTTCCCATGTCAAAACAAGTCAGTCTGCCAAAAATTAGCTCAATCCTGCACAAAGTGAAAAGCGAAATACACCCTTTTTGAATGAATTCCTTCAATTATAATATTGTCATTGATGCAAATAATTCTGGATATTTTGTCATCTGTCAGGCATGGTCAGATAGCCAAAGGCATTATTTGTCACCTGTCGAGCACATTAAGGTTTTTCTTTTTCGATCTCACTTCTATTTTTCCTTGAGATTTTAAAAGCGTGTTTGCTTGACACCTTACTGGCGAAATATTAACCTTCGAATTTTATCCAAACAAGGCTGTTTTCTTCGAGTGCAAGTTTAGGATTTCACGGTCCGCCATTGCTCACGTTCAAAAGTGACTGATTGGACTTCAGAGGGTTGGATCAAGGATAAGATGACGTCAAAGACTCACTAACTTAAAATTGCAGCATGTAAATGCAGCTCATTGTACATGCAAAACACAAGTTTAAAATTTGAAACTCCCGTGCTGCATATTAATTTAGCCACATGCACACACGCATTGCATTCTTAAACTTGTGAGTCTTTGACATCATCTTATCGTCATCTTATCATATCATAGATAATGCTGGCCAATATCTTTTTATTTTCTTCAGTGCGAATGGCATTACCACTCAAGGTCTTGATTATTTTAAGCATGTTGATTTTAGTCACCAGGTTGGCAACTTTTATTTCAAGTTAGTCACCGACTACAAAATTCTAGTCACCAGGCAACTAAAATGGTTGCAACTTGGAGGGTTCACTCAATGCTAAAATCAAGGGTGTTTCATGAGCTTATACCGTTGCTATGGTAACTTATAATGAATGAAAAATGAGTTATTCAACAATGTTAGGGAATTTGCTTGACACCATTACTTCAGAGGCAACTGAAAAGAGTGGCAGTATTAATAGATCAAAGTAAAAGTGCTAAAAACATGTCAAAAACTGTTGCCAACTGCTTCAGTCAAGCATACTTAAAAATGATGAACAGATTTAAAAATATGAAAACATACATATCTGAAGTCGATGTCAAGAAGAAGACTGTCAAGAGACCTGTATTCTTTGCTGCTTGCTTGAACTGCTTGAATTTCTTCATGAAGCCTGTAAAAAGAAGACAAACAATTATTGAAAGTCAACAACTTCTTTTTAAACTCATCGCAAGTGATGAGCTTGGGAGCTGGTGCCTGAAAGGTTAGTGGGTGGCCAGATGCAACGAGCAGAGAGGAGGTAACCATGCCAACCCTGAAAGCGGGAACCACCCTTACAGTGGCCACTAACCGGCACCGTCACCCTGAAAAGATTCAGTGGAGATACTTACCCGAAAGAATACCTACCTGAAAAATACTTATGAAACCACCAGCCACCCAGTAGGGAGGGAGGTGAGGGAGCTTGAATCTGCAACAATTCGCACAAGAGTACAAATGATCCACTTAGATCAGCAAGCAAAGCAAGAATGCAGTACAGACTAGCTAGAAATCCCCAGAGGCCCTGCAATTCCCCAAGGGGCCACCCCGCATGTCACGTACTGCAATAGGTGACAACCGCAAGCCAACTCACTCGAGTTTAACTTCACCTAAATTACATTTAGCCACATAAAAAAACACGCGGTTTTGGTTTTATATCATACTACTAAGTTACAAGTTGGCACTAAACATTATTTAAATCTTAATTGCTTGAAAGAGTGTTGATTGGCCTTCTGTAAGGTTTTTTGTAGATACATCATCAAAACTGACATAAGACCATGTCAAGTGAGTATTTTTAGTGATAATGTATTAAGCAGCCAGTACCTCAAGTCCTGAAGGTGGCCATTATTATTATTATTATTATTATTATACAGGTTTGATTGTAGTTACAGGTTTAAACCCTTTTTGCTTTTGGTGTACAGACTACAAAAAAATAATTATTAACAATTATTTCCTGAAAAAATGCACTGTTAGTACTTAATGGCGCTCAGCTGTCACTAAAGTAGGGGTACTTAACACAAGGTTCATACATGTACCTCGGTGTTCCCAAACAAAGCACATTCTTGAAACTTAAATCTTCAAATAGGGAAACCAGGAACTCTGTTGCCTTGCTTGAAAATAAGTATTGCTGTAATAGAGACAAACAAGATCATTTCAATTCAGAAAAATTAATATTTAGCATGGCACATCACCCACATGTAGTGCAAGCCATCACCCTGGTGTTTATGTGGTACATTCACCACCATTGTGATAAACTCCATAAGTCACCTGTTCCATGAAAAACCAGCATAGCTACACACTGTAGGAGGATTTCATCAGTATTTCAGCAGTAGAGCAATAAACACAAGTAGCAGGGGCACATGAAAGAAATGTTCCCAGCCTCACTGTTTCGCAATTAGCCAATATGAGAGAAATCTATGAATAGATACGAAACATGTCCATGTAAAAGTCTGCATAGTATGCCAAGCCAGCCAGCCATTAAAATACAGTTAAACTGTATATGATGGCCATTCTCAGGACTGTAGAATTGTCAAAATTAATAGAGGACCCCTATTACAATACTGACTGGGTATGGACCATACAACAACACTTATAATAGTAATAATAGTAATGATGATGATAACAATAACCATAATAATAATAATATTTAATATTTCTATTACGCATTTGCTATAAAATAATCAAATGCGCACTACAAACATTACAATAATTACAAAAATAAAAAATGTATTTACAATTACTATGGGATCAAAAGACAAAAATTACACTATTTACAATTGGCTATAAGTAAAGTGAACTATATAAAAATCTCATCATAAACTAAGTGTACTAACAAAATGCTTTGCTGAATAAAATGTCGTTAAGTTTCTGTTTGAAATCACTTGTGGTGCAAGCAGATTTAGTGCTTACACCAAGACTGTTCCAAAGCCATGCCGCTGCTGCCATGAAGGATCAATCCCCCGCAGTAACTTTTGTGAAACGCTTTGGGGTTCTCACATAATTAAATTTCCTTGTCATTTTGCCATAAATGTGCATACTATTACAGTACTTCATCTGAAACAAGTCTTGCATTCCATTTGCATCCTAAAAGAAACTAAAAGCTTGTGCGTGTGGTCAACCATACCTTTGACAGGAGGTCACCATTTTATGACTTCAATGCTTCAATGAGAAGATCTTCACAATACGAAAAAATTCATAGAAAGCCGTCAAATATTCACAAAGTTGTGATGTTGTGCGCAAATTGGCACTCTTAGGGGGTAAAGGGCTAACAGATTGACAGCGTAAGAACAGATAAGGAAAATTTCAGACCTTCAGCAATTGGCCTCATTTTTTTAATGAAAGTCAACTATTATACAAATGTATATACCTTGTTAATTGGCATTTACAACTTTCACTGGTCTTAACCCTTTTCCTGTAAGCACTGTAAATGCCAAAAGGCGAATCCTTCCTTAGCCACGTACAGCAATGGTTTACAAACACTCAATGAGGAGAGAGGTTTGAACAAACGAGAAATAACAAAAAATATTAACTTACAAACTGTACAAATATAAAGCTGAAAAGCGACTAAAAGCGAAACTCAATGAACACAATAAATGAAAACTTACATTGTATTGGCACTGTAGGCCACGAAAGGGTAACACTGTAGGTTTATAATACAACTTCTTCTCTTGCTGACATCAACAGCGAACTGAAAACTGTAGTACACACGAAAGCTTCTAAAACCAGAATAATAAAGCATGCAAATTTACTACATGCGCGGGAAAGAAACACAAAAACATACATTCCTGGAGGAACGCTAATGAACGAAAATAAAATACTGAAAGTGCTAAATTCTACAAGCACCACATCCCCTTTTTGGACTGCTGTTCTGCGGTCACGGTTCAAAAAGAACATCTTGTTCTGTTGACCTCAAATATGTACTGTGTTGATTTTCTAATGCATCAGAAACACATGTCACTGCTGCTGTTGATACATAATGTAATTCATCCAAATGACCTAAATATATTGTTGTTGGTTGATGTTGTGCTAAATAATGTAGCACTATCAAAGTTTCCCCAGCAAAAGTTTCATGAGATTCTATAATATGAATTGCTACATTTTGACAGTCTGCAACTGCTTGTACAATCAGTGCATGTACTTTGCATTGACATAATTATTATATATTCATTCCATGAATTCTCAGTACTGCTTTCAATAAAACGTTCAGGGTTATTGCTAAGGCATTGCAGCTTAACAAACCAGCTTAACAAATAATAAAGATCAAAAAACAATCACAGTTGGGCAGTAACATAACAAATATCTTGGGGAAGACAATAAAGAAAACACATGTGCTATCTATCTCCTCCCCTCAAATTGAAAGAAAAAAAAGCAACCAAACATTATGCAGATTGCAATGAAACTTTGCATAATTAAGGTAAGCATGGTAAGTTCAATTTATGCACTTATGTAAGCTTGTTTATTGCTTCATAAGTTTTTAAGACAGAGTTTTGTTGCTGCATTCTGTCAACGTGCCTCCTACCATAGGCTCGATTTCTGCCACTCTCTTGTGTCTGGTCTACCCTCCCCGAGAAGAGACGACTGGACGTGTGAGCGGCAAACCATGTCTGTGACGTAAAGTCATAGTTAAAATTTGTGCGGCACTTCTGGTTACCAGTAATGTCATCTGATGACAATCATTGGCAGGCCCATGACGCCTACGGCTCTTGTAGATGTGCCGTTTTCGCCACCTCTTCTTTTAATTTTGACCTTCTAACCTATATTGTTTCACACTATTGTCACAGAAGGGCATTATATGCTGTTTTCTATAGAAGAGTTTTTAAAAAGAAAGTAGAGCAGATCTGTTTGACCGAGTGGTGTGGCATGTGACAAATGACAAAGGTCACACATGTTAGTGTGCATCGTGTTGACACCATATTTTTTTTGGTAGTTCAGTTTGCTTTGTTTCATTTAAAAACTTAAATTTGTCTGGCTTCGCCAAAGACTAGTGTCGCTTTTTTTCAAGACTACTGTGCACATCAACTTGCTTGAGATCGACCTTTGCATTTATCCCTCTCTTTGTTGACTTTGTTTATTACCTGACATTCTGGCAACACATGATTCAGAGATTCTCATGCATAAAGCCTTTCGACTATTTTGTGTGTTGTATATGCCGCTATGGAATAGATCAATTATTTGATATATATATATATGAAATAATTCATATTTGAACTGCGGTTATAGATGCAA
>CM042747.1:32648026-32680526 GCA_022496165.2 Catalaphyllia jardinei
TAATTCATATTTGAACTGCGGTTATAGATGCAAGTGAAGTATGATCCGCGCAGTAAATTTTCCAATTCAAGCAATTGGAAAGAAGAAGCCTGAAAAAAATCAGGGCTTCAACGGGATTTGAACCCATGACCTCATTTCACTCCTTACAGGAGATGTGAACCCACTAAATTGACCTTGCTCCCTATGTGTGGCTTCATAGCCCAGTTGGTAGAGCATCGCACCAGTATCGCGAAGGGTTCGAATCCCTGGACAGCGGCTGGTAATCAAGCCCACTCCTACCGGCAATTAGGTGCCAAAAACACAAAAGCGAGTGTGCACAGGAACGCACATAACTACAACTATGGATCTGATTGGTTGATTTCAACTACAACTTTGAATGTGATTGGCTTATCGAAGTGTCCCATAACAAACTATCAAATAACAAATTATCCAATAACAAACTACCCGATAACAACTTGTGAATTAGTGAAAATCAGTGAAAAATAGGAGTTTTTTTAAACCAATCACAATCAAGGAACTTGTAATTCTTACGATTAATGGTATTATCACATTTGTGACCAATTTTTATTACACTCCTGACCTTTATTACATTTCTGACCAATTGTTGTTACACTTTATTACATTTGTGACTGGTTGTTACATTTGTGCCTTCAAAAGATGATCCTTGTTTAAGATAAAATCTGAGAATTTGTCTCAATTAAAACAGGACCAGCAGAGTGACCAGCAGCATAACTGTTGTCGAGGCAATGGCACGACAGGTGTCAGGGCTCCATGGCTTTTAATACAGCGTTAACCAAAAGAATTTCACGACTGGTGTTTCATATGGACGATTCTTTGCAGCTGCAAAAGCTTTTTTCAGATTTGTGATTATGCGATTCCTAGTGCAGCTTTATGTCTCTAACTTAAATCGGTAATTTCCAGAGGTAAAGCTGTTTTTGTGACTTACTAGCGCATCCACAGCTGCCGCTTCTTTGAAAACTGAGCAAAACATCATGTTATTGTCGAAAACTAGCCATGTCCTCCCTTGTTTCCAGCTGTTTTGAACTGCCCTGAAGCCTGCTGCCTTTGTTTTTTCGTAATTTTTAGTATTTTCCGTGATATCTTTCTTACTTTTCACTTCTTTTTGGCGGCGGCTCACGACCAGGGAGGAATCTCCACATTTTTGTCCCAAATCTATATTCCAATCACGGTGTGAAGTCTGTTCTCAAAGCGAAAACATGGGCTTTGAAACCATCGCTCGTGAAATCACTTTTAAAACGGTTCAGAGTTTCCACTTCAGAACTAAAAATTCACTAAAATGGATGATCTTAGAGTTCAGGCAAAGAAACGAAGAGAACGGTATTCCAATTAAACTACATACTGAGTTTTGTTTTTAACTTTGTACTTCACATTATTTACATTGCGACCTTTTGAAATTCTGTAGTATAGTCGCACATCGGGCGTTCAAACCTTAACTTTTGGTGGCCCTGGTCAGTTTTAACTCACCACTGATGACCGTGTGACTGCCAATTTTTAGCCCTGAGGTGTTATTTTTTTATTTTGTGATAAACATTTCTGGTGCCAAGTTTAAAGAACAGTGCTTTAATACTTCTAGAGATATCCTTGATTGAGTGTTGTACTGTTTGATGGAACCACCTATGAAATCATCACTTTCCAAATACAAAAACATAAATATCTCCAAGGCTGCTGCCTCACAGGAGCCCAGCAGCCTGGGGCACCCAAGAAAGCCCTTTGGGAGCCTAAATTTTTGCAGCAGCTCCCAAAACATTACCTGTTGGGCTCCTAACTTTTTGAAATATTGAAATATTGCTAGGCAACAGCCTTGATCTCTCTATCCTAAATAAAAAGTGCCATTCTACTTTACTGTACCATTTCGACTCTAAAATAATCAAACAAGTACAACACTTTTCAAAGATACCTGTTCCATTCACTCCCGGGCATTCACTCTATAACAAATTAATTACAGCGCTTGATTCAACCGGCCGATCAAGTACCAACGTAAATAACTTCCTGGAACAATATTTGTTCAAGCTGAAAGCTTTTCTCCTGAGAAATGTTCTCTGATAGTTTTAACACAGAACAATCACTCTCTGATTAAACATTTTCGCCAAATAAGTGTGTTGCGTGTGCTTCAACATCACATTAAGTGGATTAATTAAACAGTTGAAAAATATGAAGCATGACAGAGACACAGTCACATTCAAAAAGAGCATTGTCATTTTCTTGGTCAGGTTTTCCGTATTGCTATTGATGGCATCGTGCAGTTATTCCTCTATATTAAAAGAGAAGTCTTCTTTCCTTGCGGATCCAACTGGAAATACCCTGAGGATTTTTCGTGCATCACCCTCAGAGATTCTAACTTGGATGTTGCATCTCACCTTCCATCATGTAAAGTAGCGGACAACAGAATTGAAAACGAAGTGCAATTACTGCTTGCTAGGGGAGACCTGTACTGTTCTTTTTTATTATGATATCATATTTTCTGACTTTTCGATCAACCTTTGAACCCTCACTGTACCTTGATTACCATGTTGTTTTACTTTATTTACTCTTTGTATGGGTATTTATTATTGAAGAGCTCCACACATTGTTGACAGTGTGTCCACAACATCGGGAAAAATAATTTTACGGGGTTGGCTGGAGGACTGGAAAGTTCCTCATCAGCCAACGGGGATCATGGAATAGGCAGCAGAGAGCCAGCTTTTGTATTGACTGCGGAGGAAATGTTTCTTCCCATTGGAAGACGTAACAAAATAATAAAAAAATTAAATTAAATTTCTAACTCTTTGCTGTTCTGTAGAGCCTGCGGACGCTGGCAATTTCCCAGCTCAAACTTATTCAGCCGAAAACTATCTACCAAACAAGTGTTTCTATTGGGAACGTCTGTGTTCGCTGGTTACTTTTTCCCTTGGGGGGTACGTGATCCTTACATAAGCTACGGGCTGTTCTGGTCTGACAAAGGGTGCAGATTTTGAGCATTTTTTGCTGTAGCAGGTGACACTCTGGCCAGAATCTGGTGTATTGTTAGGAAAAAAGTGTTTCCTCTAACCTCGAAGAATTCGAAGTCTTTCTCCGATGTTTATGCAGTGAAATGAAAATGCAGTGAAATTAGGTGTATTTCTCAGGCAAGCACTGGGGTATCAGGTTACAGAAACGAGGCCCCAGATGTACCCACACTTTAGGGGTAAAGGGGCGTTAGCAAGGAGAGAAGACGATAGGAAGTAGATTTCTCCATGCATATAGTATTTTCTACACAAAAAATATCAATAAAACGCGTAGAGTTTTTCGGCTCCTCTGCGACCTCTACGGGTTGTTGTAGCGCACAGTGGAGTAGAGACGTAGCATAGTAGACCTACACCTCTGTGCCTCTGCACCTCTACGCCTCTACACCTTTAAACCTCTACACCTCTACGCCTCTATGCATCTACACCTCTACGCCTAACCCTCTACACCTCTACGCCTCTACAGCTCTATGCCTCTACACTTGGGCGTAGAGGTGTGGAGGCATAGAGCTGTAGATCTGTAGAGGCATAGAGACGTGGAGGCGTGGAGGCGTAGAGGCGTAGAGGTGTAGAGGCGTCGAGGCGTCGAGGTGTGGAGGCGTAGAGCTGTAGAGGCGTAGAGCTGTGGAGGCGTAGAGGCGTAGAGGCGTCGAGGCGTAGGTCTACTATGCTAAGTCTATACTCCACTATGCACTACAACAGCCCGTAAAGGTCGTAGAGGAGCCGAAAAACTCTACGCTTTTTATTGATATTTTTGTGTAGAAAATACTATACACGTATCATAGAACAACCCGTAGAGGTCGTACAGGAACCAAAAAACTCTTCACTTTTCACTGATCATATTTTGTGCCAGGTATAAAAAATTTAAACCCATCTTGACAAACAGTAATTGTAAGTTATTTTTGAGCCTTGAACTATAACAAGTTACATACAGGGAGCAGATGACTCAAAACATACTCACAGTCCTGCATAACACTCTGCACTATCTGAGATTGTCTCAATAGTTTAATTTCTGAGGTTCATGTGAGTCATATAAAGGAACACTGTAGTGTGTACGCATTAAGTGACAACACAGAAATTGAATTTAGGCAGCAGCAGTGCGACCATGACATTGACGAGAGGTGCGAGGCGATAGCATCAACAATGAAAGATATCAAGGAAGTCTTGTCAAGGGCACCTTACGCTACTGATGATGATAGCGATGAGGCACTTTACTTTACTTTATTTCACATAGCACAGCATGCCATCCATACCTAGAAATGCCACCAGCTAAGAAGTGTGCAGCAAGACAAAGCAAGGTTGGATGTTGTAGATCTCTTGGATGACGAGACTGTGCTTATTGTCAATGACTGGGCCATGAAATTCCTCCCCAAGATGTATCGTGAATCGCAAACAGATTGGTTTGGAAAGAGGGGAATTTCGAGGCACATTTCTGTTGTTTACTGCCGAGTACTTGGTGAGCTGGAATCTCAAGGATTTATCCACATTGTACAGTCGTGCAGCCAAGATAGCTCCGCCATCAGCACCATCATGCAGCATGTGCTTCACGCCTTATCGACTGAAAACCCCAGCATCAGTAAGGCCTTCTTCCAAAAAGAGAATGCTGGTTGTTATCACTCCTCAGTGACACTGCTTGCCTGTCCTTCAATTGGAGCATCAATGGGAATACAAGTGGTTGGGGTGGATTTCAGTGACTCACAAGGAGGAAAAGGAGCAGCTGACAGAATGGCAGCAGCAGCCAAGTGCCATATTCGCATGTATATCAACGAAGGCCATGATGTAACTGATGCTGAACAAATGAAAAACTGCATTACTTTTGTATGGAGGAGTTGAAGGTGTACGTGTAGATACAAGTTGAACGTCTCTCGAGGAACACATAGTTAATGACACTCAACAGAAAATCACTGGCATAAGCAAATTGAACAATTTTTGATTCACCGACAGAAAGATTGTCGCTAGAAGACCGTATGGCATTGGCAGTGGGAAGGAAATTGCTATGAATCCCAGCACAATGAAAGGTAAGCTCTTAAAGTAAAAATTGTTGAAGAGGGATGGGCTTTAAAAGAAATGAAGAAGTCGTACAACTTCAGTGAGATGCAAAAGGCATACCTGGAGCCAAGTTTAACATTGGTCAAGCAACGGGCCAAAAACTAGACGGCCAGACTGTAGCTCAGGCTGTTGTCACGAAGCTCTCTAGAACCTCTAATTTCATTGGATCTTGTTGGCACGAAGCTCTGTTGTTTTAGGGCTAGGGTCCATTGTTACCATTGTTTGTATATAATTTTTTCAAGCAATCCTGTGAGACGTTCCGAAGAGCTTCGTGGCAGCCCAGCTCAGGAAATGAGAAGGTCCACTGGACCAGATGGAAATCGTCTGTTTAGAGTATCGGAATTGTTAACGGCACAGCAGGTTTCCTCATTCTTTTCACGTCTTGCCATGAAATCTCATAACAACATTTCAATGGATGACAACATCCTTGGCTTTGAAGAGAGACCAATTTTAACACCCCTCACCACGATATTCTCTCACACTCTCAAATGGAACACCCCATTGTTTATGATCAGTACAACATCTGCGCCCTGGTGAGTAAAGGCACACTGAAGAACATAAAACTTTGTTTACTTCAGTCACTTTGAGAAAACTTTAAATTAGAAACACCTGCTAAGGGAGTTAGAAGCAAGGCTCCCCACCTCAGTCTACTTGAGCAAATGGTTTCAAGTTGCTCATCTGACAATTAACTTTCTTCTATACCAAGATACCAAGAAGCTTAATCTAGTATGCTGGACTGGCGCATGAGGAAGAAATTTCCCCTTCCCCTTGTTTTCGTGGGGTTCATACAAAGTCTACAAAGCTACTTGCTTGTGCTTTATTTATTTGTTGGCAGGGTAGTCAGGGCTTCACTTAGCTTGATTCCTGACTAATGGCTTCAAATCAAGTTTCTGCCACAATTATGCAAATAATTTACACTTTTTACTGCCGTTCCGAAACGCAAAATGGATATTAGAATAAACAAGTTTCATTCAGAGTTTGATAAAACGAAGAATATTTCTCAATGCAAACACGGCTTACCGCGATGATTGCCCCACTCAAAAATAATAATTTTGAGATTGGGTTATTTTCATTTCGAACACTGAAAACAGCTTTGTGAAAGCAGCGCTATTTGTGTCAAAAGTTTGCATTGCGAATTTCTATTCCCAATTGGAAAATCTCTTGCTTTGAACATAGTTAGTAAGGGGGAAAAAATTCTAACTACTTACTATAGTTTGAATGGCTAATACAATTTTTGTGGTCACACATAACAAATCGGAACTGTTTGAATCTGATGAATGCTGTCTACCATGTATTTCTTGACTCACACCAGGAAAAATGAGTTTCGTTACGTTAAAAGGTTTGAATTGAAAAGGTGGTTGTTTTGGGAAGTGTCTCAACGCATGCACATGCTATTATCGCACGCATGTCATTTCACTTGAATATCTTTTGGCACATTAAGCGTGTCAAACAGCTCACTGCTTTGAACAAAAGCTTTAGCATGCAAAATATCTACCATGACACTCTTTGTTTGGTTATTACATATGCACATATCTGAGAGAGAAGTGGCATGCACGCATGCCCGTATGTTCACCTTTTTCCCTGTTTTCCCATGGAGAGTCACATTTGATCAGTGCGAAAAATGCCTTGCTATGTTATAAAAGAAATGGACAATGTCTAGCGTGCGTCCATCCAATTCAGGACGCACTTGGATAGTTGGGAGAGCACTTAGTTAGCTAGAGATGCACCTCGAGCATCTCTTACACTACCTTCGTGCTCTCCCAGCTACATGTATCTGCGTGCATCCCGAATTGTCCATTCCTTAAATGAGAGAACCAAATACCACTTTACTCTGCTTTCTTTAAAATATGTTTTCTAGGGCAAATGATTGTTCCTTACCTCAGGGAAATATGTCTTAGCCTCTATATAAAAGTGTTTCCTAAGTTTGTTCGCATTTTTCATGTCCCACAATGTGCTAATGCCAATATGACAAACCAGTCGTCCAGGACCGGGAAGAGTCGCATGAAAGTGGGGCTAGTCAGACTTTGATGATTTGTTTTGACAATGCTTCCCCAGAAACGTCTTGCTTTGTCATCAATTTGGTCAGTTTTGTTTCTCCCTCCCTGCACGTTTTTGTGTTCCTGAATGCTACCATAAAAGAGTGAAGTCTTCCATAGCAGAGACGGTTTTTTTTTGTTTTTAAGTTCAGGTTGGAAGATCTTAGAAAATGTTTAAGCAATTGCATTTAGCTCCAAGGCATTGTCATGTTGTCTACGGGGTAGTTGAAGTCAATTCACTTGGTTATTACACCATAGTATTTGTTTTGTGCAATTCTGTGCAAGTGGATGTGAATATAAACAACATTTTCTTTTGAGACAGAGGAAGAGGAAGAGGAAGAGCTTTTCTTTTACGTAAAACAAAGTTGTACTAAAACTGTACCTTTTACTGTCCATCAACTGAAGCTGTAGTCGAGATTCAGTTTTTGCGAGCGAATTGTTATAAAGAGACGCGTCGACATGTGCGATAAGCCTTTGAAGATTTAGCGACAGGAAGTTTTAAATTTTCGTATCTCTGGTTCTGTAAGGCGTAAGAAAGCACTTAAAAATGGAAAATGTTCTGTTGTTTAAGCGCTTACTTGAAACGAAATTTATTTTGACACGCCAGACATGAAGAGTTTTTGCGAGCGAATTGTATGTATGTTTAGGTTTATAATAAAGGCAAGCGACGCGTCATGTGGGATTGTTTTGAAGATTTCACCATGGGAAATTTTGAATTTTCATATTTCTGGTTCTATAAGACGTAGGAAAGCGCTTGAAATGAGAAAATGTTCCGTTGTTTACACTCTTATTAGAAATGAAATTATTTTGACATGCCAGACAAGATAAGTTTTTGCGAGCGGATTGTACGGCAAGACAAGCGACGTGTCAACATAATATGTGTGATGATAACATTGCTATAATAACCAATTCTTTTGACGATTTGGTGACAAGAAGTTTCAAATTTTTATATCTCTGGTTCTACAGAGCATAAGAAGGTGCTTAAAACAAGAAAGGGTTAACATTGTGAGGCATCCGACGTAAATATTGGGAGAGAATCTTTCAAACAAGACACGCGACAAGTCGTGCAATTTCATAACGGGAAGTTTGGAGTTTTTATGTCCTTGGTTCTTGAAGGAGTAAGCATACCACACAATGTAATTCAGCTTGAATAAGAGCATTGACTCTCTTTGATTGTGAAGATAACGACCAAATTGAAATTTGCCACTTTGCAGGAATTTTTGACAAATGTGTGAACTCTACAATGTCTGTGGTACATGTAGCTACGTTTACCTGTGAACCGTAATTAAACACAAAACATGTTGAGCTGAATAGCCAGTGCCTTAAACATGTATACCACAAACAGCCATCAAAACTAATAACAAAATAGCTACAACAGGCGAACAATAGGCTAACTCATAAATACTAATGAATTAGCTTTCTGCGCATATCTCATGCGCTTGTCAAAGATGCAGACGCGTGCGTGTTTGACATTAAGGCACGTTTTATGCGCGTATTTTGGGCCCAATATCTTCGACCTGTACTGTATTTTTGATTTCACATTTTCTTAGTTTGTGAAAAATCTGTCCCACAGATTTTTATTTTACTCTGCATGAATGTTAAATCAAATCCAATTTCTTAATCCTAAAATTTTGAGCTGGGTTCCATCGGGATTTGAGCTAGGATTTGATCAATGGGGGACAATTTGTTCCCTTGGCTAAAATTTTGGGGGACATTTTTATTTTTAGGGGGACAGACGAATTAACTTTTATCCAACATTTTTTTACATTCGTACAGGCAAGCCAACCAAAACATTTTTTTCACCTGATCCTTGTGATAGAAGAAAAGTGATACAAACAAGTTATTGGTGTCCAGACTTTTTTTCTTGTCATATATATACAGAGGATCAATGAATATGCTTAATACTTGAAAACGTTTCACTTCTTAATTATTGGTAGACGTTCATGTTCTAATTCTTCTGTTGGTTTTGCCCAAACATCAAGGGCTGTAGAAAAGTCAAAGTGTTTAGAAGGTGGTCCCTCAATGTCAATGGTCATGGGAACATCCAACCTTTCAGCTTTCAGTCTGTTTCTCAAAGCATTCTTAATTAATCGATTCTGTGCACTAAAACCTCTTTCACAGCCAGCTATATTAGAATCATTTTTCTCTGATTCAGTCTGACTTCGATTTGAAACAAAAAAGCTTTCTATTGCTCAAACAAGTTTTCAATGTGACAAGATAAAGATTGCCAGGCATGACACGTACGTGTTCAGTAGAGTGTGACTGTAATGTGACTTGAGAATATACTTTGAATGGACAATGTGCAATAAAATACACTTTACATGTTCTGTTTTGGCTTGCAATTTCTGTACTGAACTAAATCTCTTCATGTGTGCTTCCTTTCGAGGTTTTTCCCAAAATTTTGAAGGGGACAAATTGTCATCCTGGCTGTTTTTTTAAGAGACGATTCAATTACAGTGCGGGATTGGCGCAATGGTGCGGCCTGGCTCAAACCCTGTTGTGTTGATCCACTATTTTCCATAAGAGGTGAATGGTGGAAGATTTCTATCCCTTCATTTCGCACTCAGAAACACAGCAACCCGTAGGTACAGCGAAAAAAAACAGAACAGGTCGACAACAAAGCAAGCGTTTTCTGGGGAAACATTTTCAAAACACAGATCAAAGACTGAGTAACCCCACTTTCATGTAGCTCATCCCGGTTGCCAACCAAGTGGTCCCGTACAAAACGAGCAGCGCTGTGCAGTGCCGCCAAAGCGCTGCGAAATGGCTGAACAGCGAATTTGCAGCCGATTTGCAGCGTCTTGGAAGTCATTTTGTAGCAAAAGTTAGGTTGCAGCACGCTGCAGAAACGCTGTGCAGCCCTTTGAAGTACGTAGCAGTGTTTTGCAGCTGTTCGGCAGCCCAACGAAAGCTGTTAAGTAGCTGCTCAAGGCAGCCAAACGCTACAACACACAAGATCTGATAAATAGCCATGAATGGCTAATGAAGGAAAGCCACTGTACAATAACAATTTAGCTGCTTTATCATTAGTAAAACCGAAAATGGACAAATTTTAATAAACCCACATTAATTTAATAAGCGAACTGTGTTGTTAGCAAAATAAACAACTTAAAACAAAGCATGCATACCGGAGGTTATAGTTGTAGGTCACTGGACTGATTGTGTGATCGGTTGATTGGGTTGAAACCGATAACATCTTCGTTGTTGCTTTTTTTACATATGTGGATACATTTTCAAATCAGGTTTCCATCGAGTATGAATCTATACATGCTCGCATATGTTTAGATCAGATGGTGATTGTTCATTATTCAGAAGTAAATGCTGATATATGATACCAAATTAAAACTTTTACCTCAAGGAACACAAGGTGTAATAATTACACCTCGCATTCCTCGACCAATTTAAAAACAAACCAAGTAACCACAACAGTAGGCAATGTTCAACAGTTAAGTGTGCAGACGATTTTACTGTACAGTCACCGTACCACGAAATAATGTAATTGCAGTTTTCAGATTTTGCTAGAGGCCTTGCCAGTGTTTACATTGTACATGTATGTGAAGAAAAACTCTAATGACATGAGAAGGCCTGCCATGCATGCCGTGCCACAAGGGTCTGCTCCTACAAGTACGTACCGTACAATGTGCTTCAAATTTCCCATAATGTACCCTAAAGAATTCCTTGGCATTTTCCACTAAACTGATTTGGGTATTGATCAGACTAACGGTGAGTGAAGACCAGTGAATGGGTAGAAACTGTATGACTATTTCGTGACAACACAACTTGAAGTCACTGGAGGTAATACGCAGAGTTCAATTTGATTGGTCCACTCTGAATAATCATATCAAGGTTTTTGCCCGTTGACATCAAAAACTAAGAACTCGATCGTTTATTTGAACGCGGGAAAAATCTCATTGTGTCTTCATGTGTTTGTGTTGGGAAAACATCATCAACTTTGAAATTCTCCCAATTTGCTGGAGGGAGAAAGTCTTCTCCAGTGTCTGTACAGCTTAATTTCAGTCTTTGGAATGTGTTACAGCGAAGTGTTTGTGGTGAAAGGGTTTTGATGTTCTTCAAGAGATCAATGAAGGGATTTTTAACAACATCAGTTGTTAAAATGAGCTAGTATAATAAATATTTTACTACCACAAGAAATACAGGTAGCCAAGGCTTGATCATTGAGGTGACCTTATAACTTTAGCTAGATCAGTTTGCAATTCACAAACTGGCAGATCTTAGCTTTGTGTGACTCACGGGCAGGGTTTTTCAAAAAGACTATATACTCAGCAGCCAGAAATTCTTTCCAATTTTCCTGCAAAATTTTCACTCAAACCTGCTGAGAATGCTTGACCTCCGTGTATAGCAATATGAAGGGATTTCGAAACTAATCAGCCCTCTGGATCTGATGACAGAGTTTACAGTTCTTTCATAGAACTGCTGGCTACAAAGCTATTTTTTAAAGCAGCTTATTCAGTCTATATGGGACAGCCAGTTAAAAAAGTGGGTTTGTAATAGAAAAAATAAAATGTTCCCAATAGCCAAAAACCTAACGGTTTAAAATTTTTAACCAACGAGTATCAAGTTTTTTTGACAACCATTAAACCCGTGAGTCAAGATTTTTATAGTATGCTGAGGTTAAGAGAACTTGTCCACTACAAAACCAAAACATTACTTAGAATTGCTTGGCATTTCTGAACAAATATCGAGTACTCAGAGTTTCAACTACGTTCTAAGTTTCAAAACATCAACATTTATAGTATGTCGAAGCTCCAAAATTTCCTCAGCTACAAAGCCACACAAATTGAAATCGCTTGACATTTCTAAACAAAGTTAAGCTTACACTACTCTAAGGAGAACTGAATTAGTTTTTCCGTGGAAATTCAGGCTATAATAATTTAAAACTCCCAGGTTTTCCCGGCTGTCTGCGGGGATCTGTATTTGCATTAGTAGGCATCTACAGGTGAAACTAAACATATGTAATTCTTTCTAATCGGTACTAAGTATCTATGTTCTTTACACTTTTGAAGCCAATTTGCAGCCATTCTGCAACGATGATTGCCGCTAAAGCGCTTCTTATCGCTTTCTATAAATGTACTGTAGACTGATATCACATAAACACATTCTTGGCATATTTGAAGCCCATTTACAGCCTTTCCTCAGCGCTCTACATCGCTGTCGAATCGCTGTTTAAAGCTGTTAAACGCCTGCTCGTGGTAGTCTTTAGCAGCCAAAATTTGCGACTGCTGCAGCCAGCCACTTTTCAGCAGTTTTGCAGCGCTTCTTGAAGCTGTTCTACAATGCTGCAACAGCGCTACCCATTTCGCATGGGGTCTGCCATATTTGCATTTGGTGTACGTTTGTTTTCAAAGCTTTGTTTCACTTAAATTGAATAAGAAAGGCTTTTGACCAAACTCTTCTCTTCTTGAAAAGTTCTGTAATACTCAAAAATCTATGGTGGGTTTATTTTCACTGAGAGTACATAATGTACAGGAAAAAAATTTGTTTCAAAATCAAAATGACAGTATGGAAAAATGTAACATAATGTACTATGTGGTCAAGTAATTCTGAATCAAAGGGCTCTTATGAGCCAACTTATTCACATCTTAGCCATGAAATGACTCAAGTGTTTATTGTGTATTATAGTATTTGACAATGTTGGTGGTGCATCAATAAGCATCAAGCTTCTTCCTGACATGTATCTTAGCTACATGTATCAGCAGGCTTACAATTGATTGATTGATTAATTGATTGATTGGGTAAATGAATCATTTGCTGTACAATACATTAGGACAATATAGCATCATTCTGTATGTTTTGTTGTCAAGCATTTGAGTTCATTGTTTAGCAAATGTTGTGTCGTCTAAATGAAGTGAAAGCCTCACTCACTGTTTGCTTGTTACAGTTTATGATATTTTATTCAAAGAAAAAGTTCAGTGATTAGTGCAACATTTATCAGTTAACCTTGAGAAAGCTTATGTAACTGTTTTGAATATGTACCATGTTACAAAAAATACAGGCCTGAATGAAACTAAAGGAGAATATTCTATATCATGTGCATCATATTAAGCTTATTTTGTTAGTTTGGTTGCTTGCACGGTGGTAAGGTTGAGTGGACAGAGAAAAGCATACATGTACATGTACATGGATGTAACTGATCATTTACTTTATATATTACTAGCTACAACGTAGTCTGTTGGAGTTTTATTGAGGCTTGTGCCACTTGAAGTCCAATAAATACATATTATCATATTATGATATTCAAGAGCAAAATGTCTTGTTCACAGCATTGTGCAAATTTGGGTTGTGTATCATTTACACAGAAAAGTTTTCTTGTCAACGATTTGTGCAAATGGTTAGCAAAAATGCTTGATGGTAAGTTCTGTTCAGATTGGTCACATACCATTAACTCAAAAAACTCTTAATGTTTAACAAAAGTATAACCTGACAATAATTCCAAAATGGTGGTGAAGAAGAGTCACGACAAAGATATTAGGTAGTCTGACAGTTCATTAACACTAAATAAATCACTTTATTCAAGTGTCAGTCTTGGTTTCTGGTGTTGGAAATTTCTCAGAACAGTATTTCAGAGTGTATTAGTCCAGGTTATAGTGGTATTAGATGTACCAATATGTTTTATATTTCAAGGAATAAGAGACAGTCATAATGACTTTGTCAATATCTAAGGTGAGTTGGTTGAAGCTATGATGGTGAACTACAAATTGTACATCAGCTATAGGCTGGCTAAATGAAGTTGAAAGTGTGCAAGCTTAGTTTTCGAAGGAAAGCGTTGAAGTCTGATGGAGTCAGTTTGCCAAGACAATCCACCCTGCAATCAAAATATTTATCATTTAAAGTTCTTGAGTTGTCATTGTCATTATTCATTTGACTAGTGTATCATTGTTTATAATAATTACCTATTTTATTATTAAATAACTATATGGGTAGCCAGGAATAATCCAGTAGATGTAACATTAACTGCTGCCCCTGAAATTAAATAGATAAAAAAGATGAAGATCTAAATAAAAATAATTTAGAAGATACCAGAAATAGGGCACATCCCTTTTTAGTTGACCCGGGCCTAGCAGGACAACAGTCTTGAGTGAAAGAAAACACACTGCAGATAACTCTGATCAACTCTGTTTCCAGCAATCTAAGATACTGAATTCATTATTTACCTGCATTTCGACCCCATTTGGCTGATTACAATGGTCACCAAATGTTACATAGCTTTTAAAATTGTCAGTTTTGGTATCATGGTTAGATTCATTAAACCTGATGTCTTGTTTTGCCTGATCGATCTGGGTCTACGCGTGTAACACACGAGCGACGATAATCAGAAACGAAGTACAGATACCATTCCACTTTATGCATTTCAGGATATCATCTCTTACTGATAGATTCGACTTAGGGCCATTATTATAACGCAAAAGTAGTTATTTGGCATTTCAATGAAACTAGCAGTTTCATAACATTGTAAACATTACTGAATAGAGCTTTATAGCAATTGTCACACAGGGATCGTAAACCTGGTGATATTTCTGGACTCCTAGTCTGAAACAGAGTTTAGTTTAGTTCTGGGTCGTTTCGATTTGACGGGAGGGCTGTATGTTTTGCTCAAAGCAAATTCAAACATTTAAAGAAAGCAATATTTACTCACCAGAAATCACAAAAGCTGGAAATCAAAATCCACGATGGCTTGCTTGAGCTGAGGAGTTTGCACTCCTTGAGCCCGTGATGGAGGCTGAGGAATCCGACGAGCATCTCAAAACAGTTTGGGCTCCACAAATTCTAGAATTTTCAACTTTTCCAACCAAATTCACTCCATTTATCAACTAAGTATACATCCCATCTGGCGGTGTCGGCGTGGACAACATTCGTTAAAATATGGCTGCCTTCTCGGGCACATAACACGAGATGGAAAGAACGGCAGGTACGCTGGCTCATTTTCGGAGAAAAAAGAAATATTTGAAAAATATATATAGATATGTTTTGGACTAATTTTATTTACTGAATGCCTACATTTAAGAATAACATTCTCTCACAGTGTTTTGAAATCATCCAGAAGGTGATGTTTGCTATTCGTGGCAAGTTAGCTACTTGGTCAGCGGCTGGTCAAATCTAACTAATTTGTTACGTCACTTCCGCTATTTTTGCTAATGCCGTCACAACCGTCTACGCAGATTTCTGCTAACGCCATTTTGCCCCTCTCCGCAAAAGCTCATCCATTGCTTTGCAATGAATGAGTTAAAAAGTAATGTGAAAGACAGTTGAAAGAGTTTTACATCTGAGCAATGTGTGCATGTGCTCTACAATCTGAAATTTTGATTGGACAAAATTTCAGACAATGCTACTGAAACTGCTTACTTGTTGTTGCCCAACATGTTTTTTGCAAAAGGGTATATATAACATTGGGTGCCAATTCTCTCTAATTTGCACATAAATTAAGTATAAAAAAAGAATCAACTTACTGCTTGTGTCTTCTCATTTTCTCTTGGTCTCATAATTGCTGTTGGTTTGGACAAATCCCCAGCTTGTTCATAATCATGCGATACATGTTTTTCTACTTCTTTAGGTAGAAACAACAGGCCACAGGAATGACAAAACAAGCACTGCTCCTTAGGAAAACCATCTGATACATGAATAATGTTCTTGTATCTCTCACTGGCTTCTAAGAATGGCTCTCTTGATGCTTGTACCATTTCCTTGTGAACCTTTCTTCTGACATCAGAGACCTTTTCTCCTTCCCACTGAAAAAATGAGCAGTCTTTCCTGCATCTGGCTGCTGAGCATGCATAGAATCGCCGAGGTACCCGTCCATCTTTGAAAAATCTTTCAAACAGAAGCATTGGTCCTGTAGCGTAAAAGGTATAATAACAGGAAGTCAAATGATGATGAATTTCTTCTTCCAAAGAGTATGTTCAAGTTTTTGTTAAAAAAGGAAGCTGACATGTACACGTAACTATTTTGTTGAGCCAATAGCTTTGCAACAACACTGCTCCTTATTTAGCAGGAGTATAGATTTGGTTGACAGATACTTTACAGAAGCATTTAATAATTTCTCTATCATATTAGTCCCTAGGGACTAATTTATTTCAAGCACATCTAAGGGTTAAAGAGCGAGAGAATTCATTTGCTTTCTATTACAAATGTTGGTCAGTGAATAAAGATGATAGAGAATTCTAAGCTCAGAAATGAAATGAGAAAAGTGAACTCATCAACATGACACGAGCATGGAACAAAGAAAAAATCGAGTCCCCAAAAGGAATCGAACCCATGACCTCCCAAACACCGGACGAGCGCTCTATGTACTAAGCTATGAGACCTCATGGAGAGCAGGGTCATTTAACTGAGTTCATGTGTGACAGGTGTCATGCATACTGCCAGAATCAGCACTGTCAAAGTCAACATGCGTGGTACATGTAAATGAAATGTGAAAAGTGGACTGATCACCATGACATGAGTATGCAACAAAGAAAAAAATTACCATCTTTCATTCAACAAGTATTGGACTGGTACAACAACCACAGGCACAAGAGGCAAGGGTATACAAAACTGGCAAATTTGGCCAACCTACAATCTTCGATAAGATAAATGGAACATAGAGCGATTAAGTTGTTATAAAGTGTCAAGCAGTGTTCGTGATGAACAGGGGAAACAGAGTTGTCAAGGAACGTATTTCAACAGCCTTGGATATACCATGCCCAAAAAAAATGGGAGATAAAAAAAGCAAGTGAGGTGCTACAAAGAAGTAAACTAACAAGACTTCAGATCTTCAAAAAAGGCAGAGGTAATTTTCTTGAGCAACCCTCAGATGAATTCACAGATTATCCAGTGGCATGATTTACTATTGATGCTTGAGAGCCAGGCAGTGCACCTGCCAGCTCTAAATCACATTTTTCTAAAGATCTTGAATTAAACAACCCACCGATTTTTTGCACCACAGAGCACAACTTTGTATACATGAAGGGAGGGGTCATCGACCAAATGGAGACAGAAATTATGGCAGTACGTTGGAAGGCTTTTCAGTATCAGACGTAACCGTGTGCTAGATGTTTTGCTGAAATATTGATTTTAAGTCAATAAATTAATCGATCAATAATTACTTTCATATGAACCGGTCTGAAAGCAGTGATCACTTGCGATTTGTGTGTTTATTTGTCAATTTCCCAATGTAAGTTGCCACTTATAAGAGCAACTTTACTATTGAATTGGAAAAGATATTCACATAGAATAATAATATAATCTTGAATGAAATAAGGTAATATTATTATTAATTAATCAAGTCTAAGGTAAACTACATTATACCACTTGTTTACGAAAAGTCCAACTAATTAAAAGAGAATCGGAATAAAAAAAAAGTGTGGCTTGAATAAACTGTTTAAGAAAACAAATTCCCAGAAAAGATAACACAAAGAGAAAAAAAAGAAAACCCCCAAAATAAAAGAAAAAATAAAGCAAGTGCGATAGTTGAATCCTAGTTGCACGTAGTATTTCAACTATCATACATTTCGCTCACTACGCCTGATTGCGAGCACCACCAACGCACAAGTACTATCAATAGTGCCACTTTAAGGAAAATAGTGGTCCCATAGGCGATATTTGACGGCTGATATTTTATTTCTGTTGTAAAGATATTTTCATGTTCGAATATTGAAAACGATTTCTGTGTTTTCAAATTTGTACATTGGTACAGTTTACAAATAACAATGATTTTAACTGATTTTCAACGATTTTGACCTTTGAAAATAAATAACAAACATCAACTCATATTTTATTTAAATTAGCCTGAAATCGTAACAAATCGTCAAAAACCATCACAAATGTGCTGTAAATTGAATGAAATATATTTTAAACCGTGGAAAAAACATCAGAATGTCATTTAAACATAATTCAAGTGCCCTACATGTCTTAAGATTCAATATTTGTCTTTCACCACTACCTGTATTTCATATTTTGTTGGCCACGCACAAACTGTATAGTTCTATCTGTCAGTTGTTGTGAAATACCACTAATCATTCTTTGTACCCTTTCACAAAACTGTTCATATGATTCACGCATTATGCCTCTTTCAAGCGCATCTTTTATCAACTTCTTAGAGACAATGTGGAATATGTACTCTATCAGATTCAAGTCTGGACTTTGCGGTGGGATTTTTAAAAGGTCAGAATAGCTACGGGCCAAAGCCTCATAGGCTGATTTTGCTGTTTGTGAAGGATCATCGTATTGCAGCCACAGTCAACTCAATCCTTTGCATGATCATTCAAACACAGTGTTGAAATGCTGGTCAATAAAAAATAGTTTCCATCCAGGTATTCGTATCTTTCACAAACAAGCACCCCTTTGCAGTGACTTATTGCTACCATGAACGTTAACTTGGCCACTTTTCCTCCCATTCCAGGTTTACTGCCTTTTGCCAAGCACCCTTGTGTGAGGTCTTCAAATCCTTTTCTCCATACTCTCCCTTTGGGGGCACGTGCTTGGTCCAGTCGATTAGTCTTGTACACAAATGAGACACCATCCAAGTAGAAAGCGACAGAGTCTGTCCAAACACTCAGGGAGTATTCTGTTTGCATTTTTCGGGCAAACTCCACTCTCTGGTCAGGGCTCGACTTTAGGAAAAAACCTTGCGGCCAGAGGGCTCCTAATGTATAAAGTGGGTCACCAGCACAAATTTTTTGGTCGCGCAAAATTTTCGGCCCTTCGGGTCAAAACATTTTACTTGAAATTTCAGCAGTACTAACTGTCAACACCGCCTTCTCGTATCCCTTCTCTTATCGCTCTTATCTCAATCACTTTGTCTAGATTTCTTCAGCATGAAGGAAGAGTAAAGATGAAAACCATACTTAAAAAGAAAACCCTTAATGTTGCATTGTACCCTGGCCCCAGAGGTTTTTCTTGATTTTTCTCTGCATGAGACGAGAGGCTCTGGTTCTCTCATCTCATGCGGAGAAAAATCAAGAAAAACCTCTGGGACCAGGGTAGTTGCATTACTTTGTTTCATTATTTTCATTGACCAGTTATAAAAAATATTTATTGCAGGAAGAAAATGTTATAGTTCTAATACGCAGGTTTCCGTTTTCATTGGCGACTGCATGCCCCAATTCCATGGCGCGTGTGTGAAGTTATGTTAAATTTCAACTTGTAACTGGTGGGAATTGGAAGAGTTCAAAACGACACGCAAGCTTGTATTCAATAGTTTTTGGAATCCTTTAGTCTCTTTCTTGTAATTACTGTACAAACCGAACCAAAAAAAACGTAAGTCATAGCGAACAAACATTTCAACGCTGAAATACACCTTCCTAATTCAAATTGGTTTGATCATCTTTCTTTTTTGCCATTTAAACATTTTATTTCAAGTTGAAGTCTTTGAAGCAATTCAACACATCCTGACGAGTCACGCCAGGTAGAAAATTGTTGCTCATGCCCTAGCAAATCAACCAATCAGCACACTGCATTTCTTCAACCTGCAGCAAATGTTTTGGTTGAGGGTCAAATTGATCGCGCCAGGTGCAAAATGCGAAACATTGACCAAAACTTGCAACGAAACAATGTTGCGCGGCAATTTCCAATTTCCCCATTTCAATGATGCCAAAAATGGCCTGCTTTGCTCTTTGCATGTCTTCATCATTTCTTAGGGGGAAGGGGGTTAATTGTTCCATTTTATACTGTCCAAGATTGTAGCACAGAGAGAGAACAGTCGTAGAAGCTTGCATGTCTCAACTGTTGAACTGATTAAAGTGCACCTAACTCCCAAATTTTTTTTTCGCTAAATCGAATCTACTTGTTATTTGAAACATTTGGGCGCAAAAATTTTTGAGTTTGCTTGAATCCTCAATTTTCTATGCTCTCTCAAAGTCGCACTTGAAGTGTTGCATGACTGAGTTTTAGAGAGTCTGGGGCGGCGGTTCCTGAAGATGTCTACCCAGGAACCAAAGACAATGGCACCTCAGTCTGCTCTCTGTATTTGCACGAGAAATGGAAAACAAAATTAATCGTTCCAATATATTACTACTACAATATAGTACTAAAACGTCTGAGTTTTGTTTAAGAATCAATTCTTCTTCATCACTGGAGTCAGAGTTAAGTTTCTATTCAAAGATTCCAAAATAAAACTTTGATGGAGCACATTCAGACGTTCGACAACTGTGAAATCGCTGCCTGGAGCTTTGAGAGCACTTTGCAATATTTCAAAAACAAGGAAGAACTCTTTGTGGACGAGCTGCTTGTATATTAGGAATGGAAAGCTCGATATGAAGCTAATGGAGGAGCAGGAAAACAAAAAGCAGGAAAGAAAACTCAAGGTTCCCACAAGTGTGTATATAGCCTGTTTACAGTTGTGGTTAGCGAGAATGTATTTTGTCAAGGTATGGTTGTTCTGTTAAATCAGTTTGTATTTTACTTTCTAGAATTCTTCATGTTTATTAGAGCAAAGTACATGTTGCAGTTTTCGAGACATGATGACCTCCAAAATACTGGGTTCGATTCAGCGATTAAAAAGTAGAATTGTTTGGACCTTTATTTTTGAAGCTTCAGAAAGCAAGGTGGAAGGAAGAATTTCATAAAATTACCGATTTCACATTGTTACACGTTTTAAGTCGTAACTCCAAATAACCGATGCAATTTTTTTGCAATGCTAAGCGTGAAATTCATCTGATAAGAAAACAAGATGTGCTCCCTAAGCGGTCCACAGATAATATTACGCAGCCTGTGTATTTTCTGCACTATTGCACGGAACTATTGTTGAACTGTCGTCTTCCAAACCTTCGAAAAACTCTACGAGTCTAACAATTTTGTTATTGTGTAATTTTAAAAGATTACTTGTACCTGAATCAAAAGAGAAATCAGTGTTGGTTGGCGGCGTATAGTTGCAACTTATTTACGTATCAGTAAGCTCATATATCAGTCGTATAATGCTTCGTAATAATTGATCACATGACTTTGCCAGATATGTTATAAATGCTGTGGGATAGGAAGATACAGGTTGTCGTTAGTATCTCTACAAATTGCTGGTTGGCTTTTGGCAGAAATTTCCGAAAATAGCATTTGAAAGTCCGCGGAACAAATTCCACTAAGAGTTTTCAAATTTATAGGTAAATGTACCAGTAGCCATCTTTTTCATTCCGGTGGATTCAGGGTTGTTATTAGAGCCCGCAGCCGGCAACTTCGCCGGCTCCTCCGCCAGGGTTTGCCAGCTACTTTCATTGATTCACGAGTCAAGATATGTTGAGGAGATGATGTTTATCAGGTTCCACAACCATCTACTTTTCACATAACTCCGGCTACTTAAAAACTTAGAGAAAACGCTGGGATTAAGATAGAGAGTCTTCAATTTAGATGTTGTGCAACAGACACATTGAACTGAAATGTAAACATTATTATAATGAGCCCCTGGTAAGGCAAGGTGGTGAGGCCGTGGTAAGGCTGTGGTTCGTTTCATTCATGTTGCACGCTCAAACAGTTCCTTCGTACTTACTTTTCCCGCACCGTTCCCATTTCATATGTTTTCTTCACATTATTTACCTCTTCGTGGTGGAAAAATTGCCCTCTGACTGCACAATAATTTGTAAAAGGAATACAAACTATTTGTGCATAACTTGTGGAAAAAGTTTCCGCCAGAGATAAATGCTCTATTGATGAGGAGAAGGAAGATACACTGGGAAGGGAAGCAAACAAAAGAGTAGGTCATTGCCTGCTGTGTGCTGGAGCTGGCATCCGGTCAACTCGCCTACACGCAAACTTGCCTACCCCAACTCGCCTACGCCTACGGTGAACTCGCCTATGTAGGCGAATTTGATCACCATCGTAGGCGAGTTTGTTGTTCCTCTTACCTGTGTTTATTCGGCTCACAATGTACCCAATAATGGTAGAGTGTTGTTGCCATGAGAAATGGGTGTTTGCACGACTCAATCTCAATCTATTGCCACCATTTTCGTTGATACATCATGCAAGTGGGCTGTGATTGGTGGATTTTGATCCGATCTGTCGATAACAGTTTATTATTGACGGAAATTTTGGAAACATTTCCACAGGTGTTTTGTTTTCGAAAGTCGCGTATTAACGAAAAAGGTGGTAAATCACACTAGTTGTGTAAAATGTGTTTTAAAATGTGTTTGGTTAGGATGAGTTTATAAAAAAAATTGTGGTGTTTCGGTGGCTGTCACAAATTCAGTAGGATATTGTTTGAAGACCTTATTATATGCATACAAACCTATTAATGTCACTTGAATGGCCTTTAGCAAAGAAGGTGAGACTTTTCATTGTTTGAAGCCCTCAATGATATGTATCCTCAGCAAAGAATAAAAACTGCACAAAATTGATCACCGATATAAAAGGCACTGTAGTTTCTTGTTCATTCCATTCCACTAAGGCTTTTGTCGATCAAATTAATTAATAATTAATAGTGTTAGTAACTTATTTCTGCTGCATGAAAATAATCAATTTGCCAAGACGTTCTAAAACAAACAATAAAAACCTGTTAGTGTCACTTGCACAGCACTTAGTAAAGAAGGTGAGACATTTTTAAAATCAATAGGATATTGCTTGAAGACCTTAATGACTTAGCAAAGGTGAGACATTTTCAAAATCAATAGGCTATTGTTTGAAGACCTGAATGATATGTACCCTCAACAAAGAACTGTAAACACCAACAATATCTGCCAATTACATTGCTACTACTTCGATCCGTCCTGAAATTGATTACTGCTACTGCTGTTGGTACCTATACTGCTGCTAAGATTATTTCCACGGTAAAACGAAAAGCAGTTGCTGACGTCTTCAAGCCAGCTTCAGCAATTGTTTATGAGGTAATTGTAATTGTCTGTAAATGTTCAAACCCAGTTGAAGTCCTGAATTTCCTCAGGCTTCTTTATGCAATTGCTTTTAATTGCGTACACAACAGCGAGGGTAAGTCTTCATTTGATTTAATTTCATTTCCGCAGTTCATATGATTCATTTCATATGCATTATTCACAGTAATTACTTTGACGCAAGTTAACCAGCAAGCTTAACGAATTTTATAACCGCTCTAATAAGGGTTTTTTTATTTCTTTGAAAGGTCCTGGTAGGAGAACTCAATACGGCTTGTCCTGCCCTTCCCAAGCCCGAAAACATCACTAGAGCTGCGAATCGCCTTCATCAACAACTGCGGCAAGAGGATCCGCGCAACTTAAACTTCAGTGTCGAAGAAGATGCCTTTCCTGTAGGCTTTTACAAGGGGGACGTCAGGGTGAAGGAACGACGCCACCTGATTTTTGCGACAGATCAGCAGCTGACGCAACTCACCGCCAGGAAGTCCTGGTATGTGGATGGAACATTCAAGCTGGTCAGCCATCAATTCCAACAGTTCCTTTCCATAAACGCATTTGTGCATTCAGGTGATTGCACCAAACAAGTACCGCTGGTATTCATCATCATGTCTGGTTGAAGGGAAAATGATTACAAAAACGTCTGTCGCTGAATGTGTGATGGTCACACTTAGGCTAGAATCCAAACTCTCAAAACGTTTTGTTCTGTGCACGATCAAACTTAACTGAATGCCAAGCCAGAATAGAATATAACTGAATTTTTATTCTGCCTATTATAGTTAAAGGCTAAGTGGTCAACTCAGATAGTTACCCATAAAGTAATCACCTCAATATTATGGGATTTAAACCTTAAAGTGATGACAAATCAATTAACTTGTCTTCTCGTTAACAGCAATCTTAATTATGATTTCATTGAATTGATATATATTTTTCTTTCTTTTATCAGGTTCTGCGAGAGATAATAAATTTGCTTCCCGGCACGACCATTGCAGTACAACAGGTGCCTATGGTCAGCCCTGAGGACTGTTCTCCCAGACGTCCAGATTTGGGGCTGTGTCTTCCACTGGACACAATATGGAGAAAGGTAAATAATAAGAAATGTCAAGTTCCTATAGGGTCTTTTCAGTCTGATGAAACTAAAACCTCAGAAGGAAGGGTAATATTAAATTTTAGAATGTGGTTATGTCACATGAAAACCAAGAATACAAACACTGTAATTTCTGACTGCTTTGCCTGCCCGTCATACACAAATTTGTTACTCTAATGATGGCTCTAATTTGTTTTTGCAGGTCCAAGAGCTTGGGTTACAAGTGGCCTACACTGAAGACCAAGGCACCTAGGGGTGGATAAGGAAGTTGTTGGCGCTTCCTAGCTTTCTTGCCATACAAAGACATGATAACAAGTGAAGTATGATCCTCGCAGTAAATTTTCCAATTTTAAGCAATTGGAAAGAAGAAGCCTGAAAAAAAAAAACAGGGCTTCAACGGGATTCGAACCCATGACCTCCGCGATACCAGTGCGATGCTCTACCAACTGAGCTATGAAGCCACACATTGGGAGCAAGGTCAAATTATTGAGTTCATATTTTCCCAAGCAGTGAAGTTATGTGATATATATATGAAATAATTCATATTTGAACTGCGGTTATAGATGCAAGTGAAGTATGATCCTCGCAGTAAATTTTCCAATTTTAAGCAATTGGAAAGAAGAAGCCTGAAAAAAAAATCAGGGCTTCAACGGGATTCGAACCCATGACCTCCACGATACCAGTGCGATGCTCTACCAACTGAGCTATGAATGTTGGCTTCATAGCTCAGTTGGTAGAGCATCACACCGCAGTTCAAATATGAATTATTTCATATATATATCACATAACTTCACTGCACAGGAAAATATGAACTCAATAATTTGACCTTGCTCCCAATGTGTGGCTTCATAGCTCAGTTGGTAGAGCATCGCACCGGTATCGCGGAGGTCATGGGGTCGAATCCCGTTGAAGCCCTGATTTTTTTTTAGGCTTCTTCTTTCCAATTGCTTAAAATTGGAAAATTTACTGGGAGGATCATACTTCACTTGCATCTATAACCACAGTTCAAATATGAATTATTTCATATATATATCACAAAGACATAATAACGCAGTTCGAGCGCCTTCGCCTTGGAGCTGAGGGTCCACATAAAGAGCTGACAGATTACATTGCATCACAGTGGATCTGCAATGCCATATTCCCCGTGAAAGACTTGTCCGTCTTCATGCAGCCAGTCCGAACAAATAATGACATTGAAGGGTGGCATAACACATTGAATCGACGTGTCAACGGCCACAGCAGCCTGCCATTCTACATCCTCATCTAGTTACTCAACTGAGAAACGCCGACCAATGAAGCCTCACTTATCTCCCAAGCACCGCTGGATTGGACAAGAGTGTTGGCAGCTAGGTCAAAAGGCATAAAACTGAGAACGTAAACAAATACAAAGCTTGGGGAAGTCGCTTTGGAGACTTGACCGAACCGAAACTGAGAGGTGACCCCATTTTATTGAAAATAACAAGCATAAAGGCCCTCAAGGGAGGGAGGGAGGGAATTAAAATAGAGATTCACTAAAATGTGAGCAGTAGCTCAGGTTAACCTAAGAAAATATGACTTTGGACCTTGAACAAGGTCTTTTATAGCTAGACAGAGCCAGTGGCTCAAACCAATGAAAAAACCTGTACCATAGCAAGGCCGGATGCTACGTAATATCTACTTAGGACACAGGATTCACTAAATACGGCCAACGTTATTACAACGTAGTAGTAATACATGCTTAGCTAGAGGTTATCCAAGGGCAACAGTACAAAGAAGACAAAGGTATGTTCATGTACAAACTGAGCAACATTGTTTGACCTTGAATGCTGTACAAGTTACGTAATGTCACAGCATACTAGAGCATCACGCTCCATTAACGACATTTTACAGATGGCCCTGTAAAACTTTCTAAAGCAGCAACGATAATATGCGCAGTACATGGACTCTTTCAGTGTTTGTGTACAAATTAGTTACATTTCTTAAAGTAATCATAAATTGAAGATTGTTTCTGGTTTCGAATAACTATTTCCTGAAGCAGATCTGTTGACTAGCGAAAGCTTTTAATTCCCTTTATATCTTGCACATTCCAGAAGCTTTTCGGCCATTTGTAGCGCTTCCCAGTATGAGTTTATTGCCGGTGCCTTTTGATCGCGGATGACAATTATCCTGCCGGATATCGGTCTAATGGACTGTTTATTCACAGCTAAATAATAATTAAGTTGATTTGTTATTTACAGTAATCAACTACAGTACAGTATTGTGCAAAAGTAATGCAAACGTATTTCGTCGAAATTCGCGGCTTTTCCTGGCTTTTCGACGAAAAAATATCGAATTTTCGATGGAAGCGAATTTTCAACGAAAAGTCACGATAATTCGTGATGCCTATTGTTTCCAACTACATGAATTTTCGAACGACAATTCGCTCGGAACGAAAATATACTTCGAATTTTCAAGTGATAATTCGCAGTGTTCGATAAATGACTTAGAACATTTGAGCGAAATATCGCTCTTTGTTTGCTCTGCTTGAACATCTCTACGCATTTTCTGGACGATAATTTGCCCAGTTCGAATTTGCCGCGACGATTCTTTTCTGATGTCACTTCACAGTGTAAGCTTTACGACAAACTCGTGTCCGTTTATACAACAGTTTTATACAAGACTCACCTATAGTACTTCAAAGGTTCCTTTTACTGTTTACTTCACGTTGAAAGGATCGCATTTCTTACACCATTGTTCTTTCGAGGTTTCTTGGCTCACGTTTGTGGAGCATAAGGGCCGCTTGTTGACACGGCCACGTTTGCGCAACCCAGACTCCGCGCGAACTCGTTTTTGTATTACCATAGCAACCACTTGTGTTGAATACTGCTGGCGTGTCGGCACTCAATCATTCTCATTGAAACTCTTGTGGTAATCATGCCAAAAGTTTCCAATTACACGCGAACAAGAATCGAGCTTCTTTACAAGCAAGGTCTCCACCCAGCTGAGATATTTAAATTGTTAATTATGTTTGTAAGGTAAGGTGTTCAAAGAATGTTTTCTGCAAACGAACTCTGGAAACGCATCTTGTTGAACGCGCGAATGTTCAGCCAAAGTCAAAACAAAGTAAATTTGTTCACTTAGATACGAAATTACAGCATCAGCTTATAAATAAATATTCTGTCTGCACAAAATATATCTCGTTTCAATGTTGTTTTACATGGGAAAGCGGGCTTCTGTAAACATCGCTAGTTAAGATTCCAGCCATTTGTTTTAATTCGGCGATGAAGCGAATATTGATGCAGAGTTTCAATAATATTGAACTCAATCCAACGCGTTGTTTGTTTACATGTCAAGTTCGTGCAATCCTTGAAAATTCACTATACTTCGAACTTCGATATTTTGAACTTTCGTTTCGTTACATCGAAAATTTGTTACTTCGAATTTCGCTAAAGCGAATAATCAACGAAGTTCGCTAATTTTTCGGGAAGAATTCCAACGAAATCCCTCTCGAAAGTTCGTTGATTTTTCGACGTACATTCGCGAGAACAAAGGGCGAATTTCGACGCATTTCGTTTGCATTACTTTTGCACAATACTGTATATCAAGGACGTAATCCAATACTATACATTGTCAATTTAGTCCGGTGTCCGCTTAATAGAGGTTTTTAACAATAGAAATTAGCCAAATAAAATTTGTTTAATTCTCTCCGCGTCCGCTTAATAGAGGTGTCTGCTGAATAGGGGTTCATTATAAAAGGAAATATAAGATGTTTATTTCGGGACCCAGCTTAGTGTCCGCTTAATTGGGGGTCCGCTTAATAGGTTTCACTGTATTGTATTGTAATGTAAATAAAACCTTCAGATGTGAAGCTAAAAATACCTAGGTAGTATTTGGGAAGTGTCGTGCATATTGTAAATTTTTTTAGTTGTTGTAAATAAAGCGGTTTGTATTATGGCGAGTAGGTACTTCATGTAATTATAAATTCAACACTCAACAAACAGTCGATATTTGAGTGAACTTATCGGACTTATCCCTCTCTAGTACTTGAAAGAGTCTTTTTATTATATGCAGCGGCTCTACCACAATTCTTCTCATTTGATAGAACTTCAGAACTATTGATTGTCCGTGTAGCAATACGTACGCTGAAATAATATCATTTTCCTTAAACCAATTGAGGAAATCCACAAAAATTTTAAAGAATACCAAAATGACGTTCACTTGACCCCAAAAGCATGCTATAGTCGCAGAGATTGTTCACAAACTGATAACATAAAGTTAAAAAAGGCATACATTACTTAAGTGAACTCACCTACGTTAGGAAGCGAACTCGCCCACATCAGAAGCAAACTCGCCTACATAGGCGAGCTGACAAGTTGTAGGCGAGTTTGCACGTAGGCAAGTTAACCGGTGTTCCTGGAGCGAATCTGGAGCTACTGCAGGTGCTTTGGTAAACCTCGCCATTTTGTTTTGGTTTTCCTGCCCAGGTGCCCTGGTTTAATCTGCGCGTTTCAGGCATTTTTCGAATTCATCTGATTAATATTGACGTCTAAATCGCCTGTCGACTAATCGTCGACTGATCGACGAATTTAATTTGAATTAAATTCTTCTGAATTAAATCAACGCATAAACTACCCCTAACCTGCAAGCTGTAGGTTATTATCTCAAACTGACTAAACAGGTCTGAAGGCCAGACAGTCAGAAATTTATTGTAAGACATTATAGATTCCAATCTTTTTTGATACACGTCCTTTATGTAATTTGCTGCGTTTGCCTCCCAACAAAGAATTAAAAAGGTCTATTACCCGTCACTGTGTAGCGTTGCACTTGTGTCCTGCGGGCAGATATGTCTTAAACGTTTTGACCAATTGTATGTGTCGTTGTTTCTTCCAATGAAATTGCGTTGTGACAGTGTCTTCTTAGAACGGAGATCAGTTACCAGTCTTATGGCTGCGTATTATTAGATAGAACCCATGATATGACTGGCTCAGTATATCCTATTACGTCAGAGGACATGTCTGCCATATAGAACATAACTGCAACGGTACATCACTGCACATTACATGGTCAACATTTCTTACCGTGTGGACATTCTGGAGCTGCCTCTAGATTCTCCTCCGTCAAACACACGTCAACTCCGAGTCCCTCTTCAGCAACGTGCTGACACTGCATATTTTGTAAGTAGAGATCCCAGAGTTTCCAACTATTTCTAAACTTAACCAGGCCCTTGGCCGTCCTTCTTCACATCTTTATGGTTGACCTGTATAATCGCAGTTAGTTCGCGTCGTTCGCGCACAGAAGTCTGTCACCAATCCCACAGGTCTTTGCAAAATACCCACAGTTCCTTGCGCCCATTTACCGTGAACCGAAGACACTGACTATCAGGAGTACAGTGGGGTGCGTGTACCTTTCGTCCATTCAATTTTTATCTAATTATGAAAATTGAAAATTAAAATCAATTTCCGTGCACCTGGATTGATTCCATTTAAAGCAAAATGTAAAAAAGAAAAATCAAAATTGAAATAAGCATTTTAGATCTTTTAATTTAAGATAAATCGCTGTCAAGGGGCCCATTTTTTATTTTTCATCATTTTCTTATAAGACACAAAGTAAAAAAGCTGCTTTCCTTTTCGCCTTTCTTACTTTTCATCTAAACCAAACCTAGAAATTATAACCATAACCTAAAAATCTATTGGTATAACAACTAAAATTTCTCGTACTCTAATCGTCTCCTCATTGAATGAAAATAAGACACACCGCTCTTGTTTGAATACTCGAGGATTAAAATCTTCATTTCAATTCGTCTTCGATGAAAAATGGACAAAAAGCTCCCCGCCGGGGGAGGAACACTACTGCCCTGTTCGGCTCGGTTACTAAGTAAACAAAGATGGCGGCCGTCGATAGTCCGTAAAGTTTCCTCTTAGGAAAAGCGCTTTGCTACAAATACAGTTTTAAACCCTTGCCGGATACACTATATCTCCATGATCAGACTGCAGGAATATTTATTGGGAATGACTGAATTGGTGAGTTAGTGCTCTTCTTCTTCTGTGCTTTTAGGTATACTTATCAAGCTACTGAAAAGGCCTGTCGTGGCCTGTCGTAAGCCCATTTGTTAAGCTTAAGCTTTGATGAAAATTTTGTAACTTAGCAATCCTCGTCTCCCCTGAATAATAATACTGTTACAGTGCTGCCTCTGTGTTGTTCCCTAGAATATTTGGTGTAAAATTACCTTAGAAGGGAAGGCCGAGCCCCCATTAAAAAAAATATATGAGCGTCCGTATTAAAAAATAGACATTAAAAAAATAGTCCGAGTCTGTTACTGCCTTCCAAGCGAATGCTTTGCCAACCATAAGACAATATTGCAATGCAATGTAAACAGTTATAACTTGTGAATAAATTAATTTTGGTATTTATTTATTTATTTTATTAATTTTTCTTTGCCCCCTTTTCTATTTCGTCGCTGACTGTTTTAACATCCTGTATAGTCATACGACTTCCAGGATTAATAAAAAAGTAGTGTATGTATGTGTGTGTGTGTGTGTGTGTGTGTTTGTGTGTGTGTGTGTATGTATGCATGCATGCATGTAAATCCCTTTAGCCCATAAGCGGTAGCTGTCGAAAAACCAACTGCTAATGAACCATTAAATCAGAATCAAACACTGTGAAGTTTATATCTGTTTAATATCACCAAAACTGGAACAACTTAATATAAAACCCTTGAGGAAAATACATGTAGTCAATTTGAAAACTGCAGCCTGTTATATTCTGATTCAGGTTTAGTATTACATGGCTGAAATGTCAAGAGGGACAGACTGAGGTAAACAGAATGAATAAACCAGAGGCATCTTTCAAAGTGTACATGTTATTTCTCCAAAGCTGTTGCTGTTTAGTCTGCAGTACAATTCAGGAAAAGAAACCATGACTTACATAACTAAGCTGCATTTGAGAACTGTACTCAATGGAAAAAAGACGTGAGCAACTCAATTAAATTGACATTGCCTTCAGAACACTTGCATTTTCATTTAATATTTCATGAAACATAATAACAAAATCTGGAAAATGAAAATGGAAATATCTGACTGCCGACGACAACAACACAACAATGGAGCTTTTGCTTCAGACATGGGTCTGCTGTGGGTTTTAACCTGTTAAAAAATCTTCCATTCTTTTGAACTGGAAACTTTGGAAGCTATTGGCTTTCTACGATGGGAGCAACTGGAAAATAAAAATGGAAAAAATGCCTATGTGGAATGGAACAACACAACAATGGAAAAAAGTCATTTACCACATGTAGCTACCATCATGAGGATGTTCAGGAGACATTCTCCTCCCCATCTCCTGCAGATGGGTCTGCCATGAGTGTTTTTAGGGTGTTCTGGGGGAAATGTAATTAAAATTACTCATGAAGGTCTGGTTTAGGCTTGCACACGAAGAAATATCAAAATATAATATGTATATTTTTCATTCGCTTTAATTACTCGATTCATTTGTCTGTGTTTCAACATGGCCATGGTTTCTTTTAGGGATCAAAGAAAAGCTTGCATCACGTTCAGATCGGTCTCCTTTAGGGGTATAATTCAAAATTTGCAAAGAGCATCCCCACCTCTTTCATATGCGAGTCCACAAGTGTACAAAAGCAAACCATACGCACGTACTGTATCTGGTGTTGTACATTTACTTTACAGATCGTCATAACGAGACACTCGCTCCAGACAGTTGCCAAGGCTTAGGTAATATCTACTGAGCTCTAAAGCTGGGTTAATTAGGGCTGGCCTGCCAGGTTCTTGACCTGAGCTTCACCGCCATCTTGCTTCATGGTAACCGCACCTCCTAAGCACAAGTTTTCCCTCCCCTCCCCTGCTTGGTGTTTTTGTAAGATTTTCGATATTTCATTTTCATCGCATACGGTAATCAAAATACGATTTCAATTATCGATATTTATGTGACGGTACTGTGTTTTGTAGATTCTTGTATTCAAAACTTATGATAAAAGAAGAAGACTCTGTCCTTTATTATTCAAAGCTGTTGGGAAAAGCGTGGCAATTTTTGATTTTGCTTTAGAATGTTTAGTTGGAAAATTAAAATAAACGAAATGCTGCAGGTTTTTTTCACTTCTGTTTTGTACAAAAGACACGAAAAATGAACATCTATTTTTTATTTTCATTTTTATTTAATTCAATTACTGAAAGTCATGATTCACACTTTTGATTTTTGATTTTTAAGTTTTGATGAAAATGAAATGGTTGAAAGGTACTTGCACCCACGTGGGCTCCAGCTCTTATCTTTTAAAATTCCTTTTTCCGAATTCGCTAATTAGGGCAACCAAGAACCGATTTGTCAAAAATGGAACAGCGGATTTCGTCAAAATAAGTGGACCACCTCCAGAGGTTATCCCGAATATTCCGCGCAATCCTGAAGCAATAAAAAAATTATTCGAAAACCATTCAGTGGATAAAGTCAAGAAATTGTGATGTTATAGGAGATTCCCATACCTGAGATATTTCTCGAATTATTTTGAACAAATTTACAGAGCCCAGAGTGGCTCTATGTCGTGCACCCTCATAATTCTGA
>CM042747.1:32685184-32687684 GCA_022496165.2 Catalaphyllia jardinei
TACCATCTTATGGCTTACCTTCTCGTAGAGCACCCTTAACTTTCGATCAATATCCTTAAACTTGTTTTCACTCTGCTTCTCATGAAATTCCGTGACGTATTTCAGGGCGTCCTTGACTCGGCAGCTTTTCTTGATGGATAGTGCAGTATTATACACCATCAAGTGTTGTACCAAGGTAAACTGGTCACGGCTCTTGAGGCTTACTGAACTCCGTTCCAGTTCCTTCAGCCATTGCTGGTATTGCTGACTTCCGTGGTTGATCTGAGGCCGCCCATTGCGGCCGGCAGGCTGCTGTGGCATCATGGCCTCAATTGTAATCATAACGTTTTGTACGATCTCATCAAAGTAATCCTCTTCACCATCCGGGATTTCGTGACAAATACGTTCACACCTTCCGGTCATACCTTTGAATAAAAAGTCATACAACACAACATACATTAGAAATGAGATCAGGACTCTGCATCCACTAGAGTATTTTTATCAAAAAGGAATTTTTCAAAGATCTTCGCCCATCCTACTGTACTTAATAAAGATAAAATATACTAATATTTATTGCTCAATGTTTCTCCATATAGCAAAAGAACCAACCTTTCAGATCCTTCTTGTATTTCTCTACAGTAACAATTACGGAACAGTCAAGGTTTGCACACAACTGAAGAATATGTTCTTGAGCTTCATTCTTATTGCGAGCTTTTCCAACTCCCAGCGAAGCCGTCAGCCCAATGATCTGCGGCAGCCTTTCCTTTACAGCCGGATGCCCACCACCTCGAGAAGGAAATTTAATTTCCAAGTACTTCAGCATGATATCATTGTAGGGATGGCCTTTATCAGTGTGGTGACATTCGTCAAATATCAGTAAAGAGAAGTCGTTTATGGCGACCCTTCTGGACTTAAGAGCATCCACCAGAATCTGGGCAGTCAAGACAATGACGTCATTTTCTTGAATTATCTCATCGAGTACTTTTTCTTGGGCATTGGCTCCTGATATGTCGGTAATATCATGGCTGTGAAATAAACGCCTGTTTTATTAAGTCTGGACTTCAATTAATCACAACGAAAAGACCGAATGATCAACTTTGACTTACGGCAGGTTGTTAGGCGGTGGTTGTTTGATTAGTTACTTCAGGCTGACTGGTTGGTTTGCATTTGGTTGGCCGACCGACCGACCGACCGACCGACCGACCCACTCCAACTGACCGACCCACTCCAACTGACCAAATTCTTATTGAACAGTCGTAGCGGACAATTGAATTAATTTAAATTATTATAAAAGTCTTGGCCCTACAGCGTTCCGTTACGTAAAAGTACGCAAGAAAGTCACGAGAACAACACGAAAACAAGCCGGTGTAGGGTGAAACAAGACCAAAAAGCAAGTGTTTTTCCTTAAAGTGCACCTAACACTAAAACTGTTTTTTCGCTAAAATAAAAAAGCCTATTTTGTGGAGTAATTTGGCGCAAAAATCTTTTCATTTGGTTAAATCCTCGAATTTTTATAACCTGTCCGAAACCAAATTTCCAATGGTTCGCGGCCGCGCATGGGGAATCTGGGGAGAGTTAAGCTGTGACGTCAAATCGAGAACGAACACTTCGGCTGTCCCAGACAGGTCTTCTATTTTGCACAAGTGCAGGAGCTATTTTGCCGCACAAGTTTTTCGCTGGGACTCCACTGTCAACAGATTTCTGTTTTTAGTAACAGTGTCTTCTACTTAGTCGGATTCCGAAATGACTTGTGACTCAGAAGACTCTGAAATTTATTATATCGCTCAAGACATGAACTAGGACTTCCCTCGACGACGATCTGACGAAGCTGATTTATTTGCTAGTCTTCTGACCACCCAGCCGCCCAGCCTCTGGTCAACTAAGAAAAGACAACCAAATACCAGGAGGTGCATGCTGGCAAAGAATTAGAAGTCAAAGAGTAATAAGAAAATTTGTTAGCTAGCGCGTGACGCGTGTTTACTATTTTCGCACCTTCTTCTACCTCGCATATCAAATATACCTTTGTAACTAGCAGTAACCAATGGTTAGGAAGTGCGGCCGTGGTCTGTTGCGAGATGGAACAGACATTATTGAGGATAGCGTTGGAGAAGCGAGGGCGAAGCGCGGGGCTGTGGGTTCCTGCTGTTGATTTATTTATAATCAGTTGTTGTTGTCGTTAATAATATTACTCTTATTGCTGTTGTTATTATTGTTGTTGTTATTATTGTTGTTGTTATTATTGTTGTTGTTATTATTGATATCGTTATTATTATTATTATTATTATTATCATTATTATGGCCTTTATAAACCAAACGATGTTTTTAAAGTTCATGTTGTTTAATCAGACATGTTTCGGATGAAACATCATCCATCGTCAGTTGTACAGAATAAATTGAAGTTGTGCAATAAATAGTGTCATATAGTGAGACATTAATGTGAATAATTAAGGATGAAGGCGAGAACAGAATAAAAACACACATAACACTATTTAAGCTAAGAAAAGAGACTAATTAGTATGAA
>CM042747.1:32690184-32696828 GCA_022496165.2 Catalaphyllia jardinei
AAACACTCCACTTTAAAGTTTCTTTAGTTTTTTCTTAATCATCAACTTTCTCTGCTGATATGTCGCTGGTTTATTATACGAATTTATGCTAAAGAAACACAAGACAGTGTACAGTACCTGTTGGATAAGTAGTAATCAAAACGCTGCCTCTGTTGTAAAACCAGATTAACTTTGTTTACAACGAACAACACCTTTGGGTGAGAAACCTCATTCGAGCACTTGCTTACTATTTTCTTCTGCTTTTCCAGATGTGCTTTGGCTATGCCAAGGGCTACGTACGTCTTTCCACTGTTTGTTGGCGCACAAATTATGGAGTTTTTTCCTTCCAATGCAGGGCACGAAAGCTCATGTTGGTATGAACGGAGTTTAAGTTCCGGATCTGCTCTTTTGTCGAGAAACACTGCAAGAAACGAATATATATGACCAAACATCACAACGTTTCTGACATATTATGCCAGTTTTTTTCTTACTGCAAACCAATAACCAGCCAAACAATTCCTGTTTACATATATCACAAACTGATGAGCGAAAACAGGAAAAACTATGTTTGTTCTTGAAACAAACACGTAAGTTTCCTTCCAAGGTGAGAATCAACATTATTCTCCGTTTTAAATGGTAATGAGCATATTGCAGGCTAATACTATGAGTACTGTTTCCAGACATTAATTAACAGTGATCGAATTTCTTTATAGTGTCTGCGGAAACAATATACAGTAAATGAATTTCCCTATATTGTCTCTTCCATGTGATTGTGGCCCCTAAAATCGTTATATAGCTTAGTTTTCCTGAGAAGCCGTTCTAATACAATCCGCTTTTCTTGATACCAAAATAAGCGGCCAGTTTAGAGAAATTACTGCTGCGGTCATGCTCTGTTTTTCGTGCTTAAGTGACATTTTCTCAATTTACAATTGAGAAAATGCTGATAACCTGAAAGTCTCTGCTTCGGGTCTTAAGAGTAACTGAATATGCAATTGGATTAAAGCCTTAGTAACTTGCAGCAAGTAAAGCTATTCTGGGTGAGCTAGTATACCACTTTAACAATATTATCCAGCTTAGTGAAAAAAGAGAACAAGAGAATAAAGGAAATTACAGCGGAAATTTGAGTAAATAAAGAAAATTAAAATTAAATATTCTACGTAACACATAATGTAAAAATTAAGTGGTGAAACATGGTTGACATAAGATAACATACCGAGTTAACAATAGCAATCGATAACGAAATCGGAAGAGAGGACCGTCTACAAATTCTAATCAAAGAACGACTACTGAATACTTAGCGCTGTACCTGGAGGAATGCGATCTTTTCTTAATTTCTGAGTTTCGTTTGATGAAACATTCTGATTACCACCTGAAAAACAAATTGTGGAGTCAGGAAAGATCATAGCAGCACCTAGTGTTGCTGAATAATTGTATAAAAAAGCTGGCACATATTCATCTAAGGCCGACGCAAGACATTCTTTAACAGTAACCTTCCTGACCAAACGAAGCCCAGGTAGAGAGTGACTATTTAACTCTCGATCAGCCTCCCCATTTAGCACTGCCATTTAGTTGATAATGCCAAATCATTCGCGTAACATTATTTAAGCATAAAAATGAAGAAAATTTCAATCGTCCTTGAGTTTTGAATTCCCTGCTATTGATAAAATCTACTCATCTATTTTTAGATTGGTTCCCTCTCCTTTACCAACAACCGACTTTCTGTAACGTATAATTTCTTTCGTTGCATGCTCCGTAGACTAAATCAATACTAAAGAGAAACGAAAATATGTTTTACCAGCCAAAATGTAGCACGCCCGTTCGTATTCCTCTTTCATAATATCAATACGCATTCTTAAGTGAGATGAAATTGCAGTCATTCCACTCAACAGGTTCTTCTTTAAAATTGCCACCAGTTTTCCATTGTTATAATCTTCCCATATCTGATCAGCAGCGGACTTCAAAGACACGCGCAACTTGCATGCTGGTAAGTTATCTTTGGTTTCTTGACATACAGCTGAGAAGGCTGCGCCTTCAGGCAAATCCTTAGGTGACAAGAAATATCGTTAAACGACATCCTTATGTTTACGATCACCTTAAGTAAAGAAACCATCAACGAACTCAAAACTCCCCAAAATAGTTTTTTAAAAAAAATTGTAAAAGCGCCTATTATTGAAGTCAAATTTTTGCATCTGATACGACATATCAAGCGACTAGTTGGCCCTGTCAGCAGATCATATGGACCCATGAAAGCTCTGTTTTTCAGATTAGTTTGTCGGTATCTGTTTAGGTCTCTCGCTTCTCGCTATGCCTTGAAATACCCTTCAGTTCTGTGTATTTCGCCTAGCCGTCAAGGAATCATTTCTTAGCTTTTATTATCATTCATAACAAGATGACTAAAAAACAAGTTATTGCCAAGATTCCTGCCGTGACTGCCCTCCTTAACTTTATAGAAAGCTGGAATTTCGCTTCCCTTTCGTTCCGCAGTGATTTCGCTAAAGCCTGGTTCACACTTATGAAATAAGCACAGACATAAGCACAAGGATGTTCACACTACCGACAAACGCATGCGCAGTATGAGTCATGTCGGAAACATTCTCGTTCCGGCTGCTACTCGTTTTAAAATGTAAACAGAAACAGAGGCTCTGGTCAGTAGAGAAACAAGATGGCGGAGGAAGAAACGTTGTTTGTCGTCTTGATGTTGATGATAGTTCTCCGAAGCATGCAGGTGGCGTTGAAGGCTAAACAATTACCTGGTGAAATGAAGGACGTTCTAACGCTTTAAATCAAGATATGAATACAGCCAAAATACAATTCGGAGAGTTTTGCTCAATTTATTTTGATAATCATTCGTCGGGATAACGAAGTCACCTCCATTCGTGCTTTTGCTTACCTGATTTTAAACTTAAAACTCTCGTGTGATCTCGCTCCACGTGAACCCTTTTTTCTGTACAGTTTTGATCATGAAGTCAACCAACGATTTATAGTACCAAATTGGATAGCTCCGGGACAAGCTCTGCTAACCTCTCATTCGCACTGTTTTTGGACCGAAAAGAGATCTGGAACAGTGTCAGTGTGATTGGTTGAATTCTTCTGCTTATCACAGTGCTTATGCTTATTTCATGTCAGCCTTGCCACTAGTGAAATAAGCATAATAAGCATAAGCGCAAGGACAAGCAAAAGGAGAATGTTTTTTTTTCTTGTGCTTACGCTTGTGCAATTGTGAACCAGACCTTAAGGTCTATAAGAATCTCAACAAGATACATGTACTGTTTCTCCTTACTCATTGATCTGTGATTTTTTTCTCGAAGTTTTTAATCATTTCATTGTTACGGTATCGATATCATTATAAAAAGGCTAATTTTAGATATGTGCAGTTTTCTTGACGTATTAAATGTGCAAGGAGCGAACGAACGAAGTGTGTTTAGCCGCAGCGCTGTCATTTGAACTAACAATATTGTAAACCTCATAGATTAACCACGTAAGAATTGAGAAAAGTGCGTCATCCGTTTGTTCAGGCGCGGGTTCTGCTTTAAATTTAAAATTAGGGCTCTAGATATGGTCCTGGGGTGACTGAGAATTTTAATGTTAAAATTTCAATGGATGTAATGATAAAACGAGTGAACGCGACAAACGCGAACAAAAACCCGGTAAGATTTTCTGTCTGGTACTTGCTATCACATTAATATAAAACTGTTACTGATTGAGGTTTTTAAGGTTTTGTTTGATAATTAAAACCCTCAACAAGTGTTATCATTAGGTTCATGCCCTCTTTATGGTATCAATACTGAACAGGAGTCCATTACTTCAACGTACCTTATGCAGTTGATCGCGAAGTTGCAGCGTGCTATCTGATCTGATGTCTTCATATTTACTCAAGATGTCTCGCTCTCCTTTTACGCAGTATTTCTTTGTCTCTTCGTTTAGTAAACGGATTCTTACGCCAATTTCTGGGATTGTTAAAGAAACATCATTTTATTCACATTTTTTACCAGTATAGTACATTGCAAATCCTTCAGTTCGATGGATATAAACTGACAACTGACCTATGAAAAAAGGGCAATCGGGGCAGGGGCATAATAAATAATGTCCTAAGTCTTTTATTTGTTTGTTTATTTGTTCAGTTTAAACATACTCTTCTGTCAGACATCGAATTAAGCAACGCTTCAAGTTTCTGATAGGCAATTTGCAGGTCACGTGGTGGTGGGCTCTCGATCAGTGGAAAGAAAGAAAACAATATATAGAATGATAGAATGTTTTGTTGTTGGTTGAAAAGTCAACAAATCAGTGTGATGAATTAAATGGAAAAGCCAATGAAATTTAACTGCTCCCACGGTTAACGTTTCACAAAGAAAAGTGCGAGCAGTTGCTTCTCCTGGTTTTTCCAGTAAATAGAGTAACTGTGTTGCTTCTAGTGCTGCTTCATAGAACTGCACTTTAAATTTTACCGCGCGGTTTTAAGTTTCATTATTGATACAAGCCGTTTATTTACAAACGTACCTGCTGCCGTACCCAAAATTCCAAGCCGGTAGCTATTTTTATCCTGGATATCTTCTGAGGCTGAAGGAACTGAAAAATAACGTTCTTACATTATGTTATCATCTTATAATTCAATGTTTTATTCCAGTCTCAGGAGAAATCCTTAGTATTCCTTGTAAAAAGTTACTTGCATAGTCTGAATTTCAACCGTCTCCTCAAGTGAAGCAGTCCTAAAAAGACGAAAATGCATCGAAACCAATGGGTCGCTACTGTCGACGAAGACGAAATGTCTCCGTTTGCTTTTATTTATAGGGAATGTTAAATTAGTTTCAATCTACTAAAAATCATTTGCAACATGACAGCATGCTTTGCTTTCCATAAGCATCGCGTTTACTGACGATCATTTTTGCACGGGCATGCGCAGAAATCAACATTTGGCCTCATGAACATAAGGTGTAAGGTAACTGAAGAGACTTGCTTTATTCATGTGAAAAGTCGATTTTGAGAAAAATTCCCAGTACTTCCCACTGAGAAATTTTCGTCTCTGGTACTATCCAGAAATGTGGTAATGTTTCAACACTTATTACCCAATCTGTCCTCTGGTCTATTACGGGAGGTGTAATAAAAACAAAAGAAAATTCAGTTCAAAGTTTTAGCTCTAAATGTGGTCGCGGTTGCTTACGAGAGGAGAGGTGGTCGCTTACAAGAGGTTCCAAATATAGTGATTTGACTACTGAGGAGACTTTTGGTATTTTGGAAAACTGGTCGCTGAGGAGAGGTGCTCGCTTACGAGTGGTTGGCCTTCTACTGGGCTTGCTTCCTGTTCAAAAACTTCTGAGAAAGCGAGACGGTCGATTTTTACCATGAAGTAGCTAGTGTAATTGCAGGAAGTTTTGCTGTGAGTTTTTCAGTGAACTTTTCTGAGCATTTTCCCGCATAATTCAGGCTCCAATTAGTCGATCAGTCTGATCTGGGTATCACTGATTGAAAAGACTTTTCCCTTCTGCAGAATTAAGTGTAGATGATGTCAATTTTGATCAGAACACGTCAAAGCACGGTGATGAAGACGGAAGTGGAACTAAGGTCAACGCTCTTCACGGTCGATTACAGGCGGCAGGGGGATCAATGGTATAACGTCAGTTTGACCAATACTGGACGAGAAGTGTTAACCAGCGGACCCAAAATTAATTCATTTTGACTGCACAAATTGTAAGCCATAAAAAAAACATAAAAGCAATAAATTATCTTTTACAAAAAAGAAGAAAAGCAGCGGGGAAGGATTATAATGGAACAATAGAACCATACGTAGATAAGGCTAACGAAATTTACTTTTATTGTTATGTTTTTTAATGTTCCATGAGGTGTCGGCAGGTATCAGGCCCGATATAGTTTGCATCGCACAAACCACACTTGCAGTAGTGAACAAAGCGTTGCTGGTTAATGATACTACTGGCAAGTCTTGACAAGTGGGGTTTGTGCGGTGCAACTCTGTCGGGTATACGTGCCGACACCGCTATCAGTGCATTGAGGAACACAAAGGATCGTCTTCAATCGGGAATCACTTTAAGAACAACTTGGAACAGTCCCAAGAGACATATATCGTGATTTTAAGATCTTGCGAAATTGCCAAAGTAAATTCGATAGCCTGATCTACGAAATGCTCTTTATAAACCGGGAACTTAAGCCAACTTTGAACAGGTTGATTCAATCCGTGCAAAGTTATTTTTATAGTCAAGTATTTTATTATTCAAAATCCCCACGCAGCAAAGGTCGAGAAGAACATAAGCGGTTGCAGGGAACCCATATAAGTTCACTGAACATTTTATTACACTTAGCGCTTGTATTTACAGATTTTATCGTTGAACATTCTCACGCCCTAATTTTGTAATTAGACATTTCATTCACTTCTTCTACAACTTGAAAATGATCTCAGGAAGATCGAAACATCGTTTTTTTATCTCTAATTTTTATTCTAGAATGTTTTTCGAAAAAACTGTGTATGACAATATATAGTTTGCAAGAAAACTAGATTTGAAAACTCAGCATTGTTTGTAAACAATTTGATATTTTCCAAGAGTAGCGTAGCATGCAATAAACACCAGCCCCACTCATCAATAAACATGCTGGTGACAGGTAACTAGCAGCCGTCCCTCCTTCCCCCACTCCCCCCCCCCCTCCCCCCGACACAC
>CM042747.1:32707552-32715978 GCA_022496165.2 Catalaphyllia jardinei
ATTAACTTCTGAAAAAAAATGGAAGAAGAATGATTTTGTTTCATTCAAGAAGCAAATTTTCCGATATCATCGATAAACAATTACTAATTAATTATCAAATAGTCACGTCGTGTCTCGGAATAGCACGTTCCAGGAGCCCATCACCCGGAGCGTGCAACTTACCTATATTCGTGCAACGGCGTTTTCACAAGTAAGGTTATTTTTAGATGCGCCTTTCCCGCCAAAAATTACTGTATCTGGTTACCTCCGCATCGAAATCTGAGTGAATAAAAAATGGCGGCCCAAAGCCGTAGTTTTTGCTTCGGTATTTCGTTTTCCACTTGTCGCTTTCCATCATTCCAATCTGTCTTTTCCTTCAACTAGTCTTCAGGTATACCACGCGTTTTATTTTGAACTGTGCAAGCGACCTTTGGTACATTTCTCAGAGTGCTAGTTCGTTCGATTGAATCCACGCTTTGGAAGTTTTCCTCGCGCCTTTGTAATGATCAAGTATACTTTTAAGAGAATCCGAAAGAAATGAAAAGATCTGATCGTGATGAAGAAGTATCTCCGGTGATAAAAGAACCTCGTTTGGAGAGTCAAGAATTACGAAGGTCTTCGTCATCAGCGACCGAACAGTAGCAGGAATGTGACGTGCAGAAGGCGACAAGGATCAGTCTTCGTCGGTAAGCCTTGCGACGAAGATTTCAAAGCAACAACGGAAAGAACTTCAGGTGGCAGCAGAAGAGCTTTCATCGAAGATAATTGTAGAAGGCGATGAACTACTGCGAGAATGGAGTAAAGTTTTAAGTGGCGCCGGATATTTCATGAAGGAATTGTTGCCTTAGCTTTTCCGAAATCTCTGGTGGAACAGCAAAAATTATGCAGGTACGGCCAGTCATGTTAACACTACATATTCTCCTTTCAAGTAGTTATCATTGGCCTACTAAATTATCAACCTGCCTTGAAGTAGGAAACTCTCCTTATAGAGCTGTTGTGGTTCAGTATTATCCTTGGTTTAAATTTTGTTTTTCTTTGTTTTGGGGTATGATCAGAAATAGGTTTAAAACAAGAAAAAATATAGCCAATTGTTAACATTTGACCTAAAGCCTTTGGCAAAACAATCTTATTTACCAAGCATTTGGGTTCCACATTGGCCTTTGGCCTGAACAATGTGAATCAAGCACAACAAGGTGCTCATATCAATGATCAAGAGCCCATATTCTCCTTGGCTTTAGGGATCATTTGGGAAATACCAGTTCAATAACAATAAATTATTGCCAAGAAAATATTAGCCCAGCAGTGGAGCGAATCATTAATATTGTTTTACTGTTGCTGTTATTTTTGTTATTGTTTTCTGGCTACCTTTGTTATACAATAATATATCTTCCCAAAAAAATTATGATTAAGAAGTAATGAGAAAAATATTTGCATGGGTGTTAGATTTCACTAATTCTTGAGTATTGTTTCCTGTTGTGTTTATCTGTAGCAACGTTTTGAAGAACCTGTCTTCCAGTGGAACTGATGTACTCTAGAAGCAAGCACAAAGACTGGCGAGTACTTAGATGCACGCAACCTGTTATCTGAGCAAGGTCTGCTCAGTCACCGCCGAGTCAACAACAAGGATAGCTCAGTCCTTGAACAGTGGTGTCCTAATCATGAGGATACAGGTAATTTATTGGCAGAATATAATGTTCCAGAGAAGTTTTAAATGTCAGAAATAATCAGAACGTTTTTTAAATTTCACTTTTTAGTTTATCAAGAGAATACCAAAAGAGCTAGACAGAAAAAGTTCTTGGCTTTGCAGGTATGAAAAAATATTTTGTATATGGATAAATATATATTATCAATTTGCTTGGGAGTTTTTCATTATGCTATTTAATGGACTGGTTAGAATAATACAGTATGTCATGTTGGCCCTTACGCTTTTTTTCATGTACATGTAGACATTGCAGCACACAGTCTTTGTATGACATAAGTTTAACTCCTTGGAAAAAACAGTAACAATGATACATGTAGGATTCCTGAAATAAGCCTTGGTTTTATTGCCATTTGTTTTGTAGACCTGGGATCTCCTCCACTTAGTTGTTCATGGCTTCCTGACCCTTTGCGATTGGTACTTTGACAAAGTGTCACCCGATGGAAAATGCTTCATCAGTCTCCTGTGAATAAATGGTAGTGCAATAGAATCCATATACAGTGCCCTGAAGCTTGTTAGTGGAGGAAATGTGTCAGCACTCTCCTATGGCCCTGCACTGGGGAAACTTATAAATAGGAAAGACATGGTGCAAAACAAGTACTCTGAAAAGGGATCTGGGGATGCTACCTTGAATGTCAGTGGCTCAGATGGAGGGATTGTTTCTACCTCAATTACCAACATGGCATTTTATAGCCAAAAATTGTCCAATTCCCTCTGCATTTTTTCCTTTTCCAGGTAACTTTACTCAGTCCTCAGTAGGGGATAGGGAAGGAATTAATGCTTGCACCATAATAGCTGTAAGGTTTGGTGACTACTGTAAACAACAAAATCTTGACATAATACTTTGGAATCAGCTCCCAATTGTTTGGGTTGATTAATTTGTTAATGCAATTTGCGATGGCAATGCCTTGTACAATGAACTGTATGGTGATACATTAGTAGTGCCATGCATGCCTCAACTACTACCCTTTATGGTGTACTGCTAGGTTATCAGAAATCTGTTGGATTGCTAGTGAAGACCAATGGCCTATGTGCTGTTATAGACAGCCACCAGCATGTCACAACTAATAGTGGTTGGATTATAATCATGGCAGACCATCCGTAGAATGCCATTCTTGAGTATTCTAATTCACTTAGCAATCAGGGATATGATATAAGTCAGGGAACATTAACGTGGGTACATTATGCCTAATTAGAGTCAAAAGTAGTTTTTGACAGTTTTGGCTTTGAACTTTTGTTATTTATGATTGGCTCAAAGCTTCCCCAGCCAATGAAAAAAGTGTTGTTTGTAAGATACTGTGTTTCCTTGAATAATAGCTGGGGGCAGTTATTACTATTTTCGCACTTTAAGGGAGGCGATTATTGAATATTTGAGGGGGGCAATTGTTTCAAATATTTCTCACCGGAGGTCGTTCCCTAAATATTTTTTTTTGTTATACCACTAAAAAGTGAAATACATGAGCATTACCATAGAAAAAACTGTAAAGAAAAAGCAGTGGCTGGAAGCTTGTTTCATAGTTAATGGTTTGAACCCAGGAGTATCAGTAGTTCGTATTGTGTGATCGTCCGGGTGAGAATAGTTCTGAAAAGAACTGTTGTTGGTGACTGACGTTTCGACAACCTGAGCGGAAGTCATCTTCAGAGTCAAGTGAATAGTGTTTGTCAGTCGATGATGTTATAAGTCTGGTCCGTTGATAGTGATTGGTCAGTTAAGCCATGATGGTATTGGCTGGAAGACTCATGTAAAGTGAGTCATCAGTCATTGGTCGGTTTCGATCCGTCTTTTGTTAGTCAAGTTGGTCTGTTAGAGTCCGTCTATTGAAAGTCAAAATAATTAAGTTCTGTTAGAAGTCCGGACTTCTCATCAGAGCCACAGAGCCACAGAAATGGCAGCTTTCTTGTTCACGTTGTCCGTTGATAAGGCACACTCGCTTACAAGCGTCAAAAACTTGCGGCAGAATCAAAGAATCGGCAGTGGAAAGTTCGTTTTTAATTTTGTGATTCACAAAGTAAATATTTCGCAAAGCGCTCCCTGTCTTTGGTGGACTTCAGACGAGGCGATTCAAAAAGATTTGAGCGTACAATCCCTTCGACCTCGTTAGCTTTCTGTCTTGAAAATATCCACGAAGTCAGTTCCTCCAGGTGATCTTCGGCTAGAGTGTTCGAAGCTTGCTTTTTTCTGTTTCGCAGATTTCTTTTTCGCAGACCGTTTCGAAGATGAAATCGACTCCTCACGGCGTGATTTTCGCTTTTCCACGGGTGTTGAAAACGTACGGGGTTCTTCGTATCGCAGATTTTCTTCTGAGCTACTTTTTTCCGTATAAAAACTGGAATTATTGCCTGAAATACTGTCAGCAATCCGAAGAAGATTCCTCGCATGCATCCGCCATATTTGTTTGTAACGCGTGAGTTGTCACTAGTAGTTACGCAGTTTATTATTAATTATGCATTCGCTTCTGATTGGCTTTTGAAAACTAATTCGCGGGAAAGGCTTGTCTTAAAATAAACCTACTTGTGAAAACGCCGTTTTACAGACGCAGTATGGAAGTTGCACGCTCCGGGTGATGGGCTCCTGCACGTTCTTATTAGGTTGCCACCGTTGGTGTTAACAATTAAACCAGTTCAAATACACAATGATAACGATTAATACAGCCGAGAAGCGTTTCAGCTTGACTGATATTATATCCTACATCGGGGAATGAGTCCCCTCAAAGACTAAATTTATTTGCGGTTTCTGCAAGTGCCACAGTGTCGACAGCAATATTTGAGAAGTTTGTTTTGTCACGACATTACTAATTTTAATGCCGATAACTCGGAAATGTTTCGGGTGAATACATTTGTGAGCTTCTTGTTCTCTTTCATATGGGAGAAAATAAACAAGCGGCTGAGGAGGTCCATTTGTTTCCCTCTTTAAAGCTTAGCAACATGAAATAGTTTGAAAACAGCACACAACATTTTTGAACCGAGCTAGGGATGATTCCAAAAGCTACGCTGTCACAAAAGTGTTCTTTTCATCGCACGCATGAATCTGAACTCGAGAACGGATTGTGTCATGCTGACAATGCTAGAGCGAGTGTTGTGTTCTACGTACCACAAGGAAAAGCACTTAATGTCGTGTATAATTGTGTATGAAATATATAGTTTACCTAACATACAGTTAACACTAACGCTAATCAATCTGCGCACGCGCTTCGAGCAAATTGCTTTTGCTCTTAAGAGAATAGTACCACTAGGATAACAGCAGAATATCGGAACCATATATAGTTTTGTGATGTTATCCAAACAGTAAGTTAAGTGTAGTAAGTTTACGCAGCAATCAAAGGCACCTACCCCACTCTCTCAAAACAAGGCTAATTAATTAATTCATTGGCATTAATTAATTACACAAACATTAAAGTTTACACCTTATTGCCTTATTGTCATACTGGCTTATTGCCATAGTGCTTTAGCGGCGTCAACTCCCAGACCATCCCAATAGTGCAGTGTGCACTAAAAATGAGTTTGATTGGATGAATGTAGAAAACGTAGCTGAGGACAACGAAAAGTGAAATACAGAGAAAAGAAAAATCTTTTGGTCAAATGCGCAGAGGTTCTGATGGCCAAATATGGTTGCTTATTGACACCCTTTAGGTGGCTGAATTCGTTCTGTGGTAAAATCATTTTATAATAAATAATTATGTATAAATGTTTGAAATAAACTTCAACAGAGCACAACAACAAATCAAGATGAACACTGCTTCTATTGGGAACATTTTCTTTCATATGAAGTCCACTGAAATTCTGACTACCGTAATGTAAAGTAGCACATACAATCTAAAGGGAGACATTTTAGCTAACAGTTTCCTATACATGCAGATTCTACATTTTGCAGAGGTATAAGTAACATAATCTTAAGTTTACAGCAGCACGGCACACGTAGTAGAAGCACAGCAAGATAAGTACCATTTTAAGAGTTGAATGAATATTTAACAGGTATAAACTGGAACAGTTAGGACACCTTATACTTGAAATAACCATTGCAAGATTTGTATTTAATTAATTTAGTAGAGTCATTAACAAAATTCTATTTTTGTGTTCCCCATGATGAGGTTTCAGTCGTTTTATTTAATTATAGTCCTAATATAAAGGACTGACATTACTCTACATGTATATGTTCGTCAATATATATGGAGCTGCTAATTGTAAGTTAAGAACGTTCGCACCCGTTGTTACTGCGCATCTCTAGTGCGCACGCTATTCATTGGGTAGGCGCGTGCCACGTCATTTTCAAGCACGCACACTAAGTCGAAAACTCAACAAAATATAGAGCTGATGACCTTTGGGTAAACTTGGTGTGCGAATATTTTTGTTGGATGCTCGGTGACCCCCACTTTTTTTGGGGCAGGTCACTTCCTATTTCTGATTCTTTCCACTGTACTAAAAAACAACAAACGATCTGTATGTGGGAAGTTTAAATTATTTCTCATTTTCTATTCAAATAGGGTCGAATTGGTAAATGGATACAGGTGTGCGTGACTTAGAAGTTGTATTTTGTAGGCTGATTCTAGCTGATTTAATGACATATATAGCAAAGATCTATCAAATAGGCTTATATATACTGTGTTAAGCACACATAACTTAGATATGATTCTTCAACTTAAATATATGCCGATAGTAATGAATACAGCCAGAATCGCCTTGAATGACTGGAAATTCCAGAAATGCTGTGGTCTGTGTTACGCCTTATCTTCAAAACGAGTTCGGTGACGCCCGATTTTTTTTTGGGCGTTTTTAATCTAATCTTATCATTTTCTACCTGCAATCAAAGTTTTAAAAAAATCTGTACGTGGGAAGTTTTGGGGCGCGAACGTCCTTAAGTTGTAATTTTGTATTCCACTGTAAAGCTATACATGTAGGTCCATTTCCAAGTTAAGTTTTGATGCAATATAGTGTGTTTAGGCGGATTTCACTTGTTGACATACTTGACTTTATTGTTTAAGCAACCTACACAAATGAAGTTTCAAAGTGTTTCCAATTACATAATACATTATATGTGCAGTTTGGAGAGACATTTTATATGTTTGTAACCAATGTTTTTTGCAAATAATTTGTTTCAACGGCTCAAGTGGTAACTAACACAAGGCTTGAAAGCATCTTTTTCTCTTTGTAAGCAGGAGTAATCTGTAACTCTCAGATTTCTTCCATAAAGTCTTAAGGGTGACTTGTGTTAAAGGCAGTTTCTTCAAGTTATAGTATTGTGATATTATTTCTGGCAGCTGATATAAACACATATAGTTTCAGTAATGGTGCTGCTCACTGTCACTTTCATATTATGCACTATAGTTTTACTGCAGTGTTCATCTTGGATATTGGCATATGTTCATTACAATAGTACAACTTGCTTCACCTGCAATACACAATAAAGATAATAGTCACATATTTTAAACGGGTATGAAAATGAGTGCAGAAAAATGATACAGGTATATCTTTCCTAGCTCCCCCTTCCTCAACCCTAAAACAAAATAAGCTAAGTGATGTTTATTGCTTTTTATTTATTGATATTTATTGCTTGACATTTCAACACTAGAAACAGTTTACAAAAGAAGATGACACTTAAATGGCATGCTTTCTCAAGAAACAGTCAGGACCTAAAATAATTCCTTCAACCTGAAACATTTATTCTTATGTCATGCATCTGGAAATTTTGGTAGAGTAACATATAATTTTGAATCTCTATGAGGATTAGGGATTCGAATTTAGGAACATGAAAAACACAGGGAATTCAAAGCATTCTTTGTCTCTGGAACCAAATGTTCTGACTATTTTCTCTATGTGATTCAAAGAGTTGTTCGATACATTTACAGTAGATGTTTATTTGGCATGGAAAGTTTCATATTCAGCTAAATGAAATATGAAATGATCTCATACGATACACAGTGAAAATTGTAAACAAATATTCAAACAGCTTTCATTGAAATATAAATAGACTTTTGATCACTATAGTAAGACTCCAGGGTAGTTGCTGATTGTATGCAATGTGGCACATTGGTATAAACATGATCTATCTGTGTACGGTAGTCAGTAGTATACTGGTTAATCCACAGGTCACCATAGCATAATATAAGAGTTTGTATGGAAATCAAGAAATGACATTACAGTCGTTCAATGGATGGGTTATTTACCAAATACATACTCTTGAACATTCAATCCGATCATTTTTTATCATCCTGGAGAGTTAAAACGAGATTTGAGCGAGTTTTGATATATTTGCCCTACGGTGTTATAACAAGAGACAAGGTAGGAAACTTCGGCCAGTTACAAAATAGGGGAAAATGATGGGCGGACCTCCCAAGTTGATCATTTTGCTGTCGTCACCGCACAGCCAAAACTGGGAACATGATTAACTGTCACCTCACGGGTGGGGGGGGGCAGACACGTGCCCTCCACCCGTGAGGTGACAATTAATCACGTTCCCAGTCTCCGCCGCGCGGTGACGACAGCAAACTATTCAATTTGGGAGGTCCGCGCATCATTTTCCTCTATTTTGGCCGTCTTATTTCAACTTTTTGCCCAACTAGCACGCTGAAAACTGAATGTGCACTTTATTGGAGTACAGAGAGAGAAACAACAGACCATAAATTGTGAGTTCAGCGAGAAATATTGTAAGTAAATGCTATTTGTGTGCAAATTTGACTCGTTTCGGAAGAGTATTTTGTCGTCAAACCACAGGCCGCCCAGACGTTGCTTGTGATTTACATATGTGACAGTA
>CM042747.1:32728189-32744283 GCA_022496165.2 Catalaphyllia jardinei
AAGAGTATTACTAAGAGTCAAATGCTGTCATCAGGGACAATGGGTTAAAAATGAGACGCCCGACATGCCATGCTGTGGTTTCCTATGCTTTATGATCTTGGCTGCTTTTTATCCTGGATAATGCAGGGGTCAATTGAATAAAACAAGTCTAATCTACAACTGTAGCTATGGTTTTGAGGCTCTGAAACAGTAGGCACACTTGTAAACTACGCTTGTAAAAGCTTTTGAATTATGGGTTTTCCTGCATGCAGACCACAGACAAAAACATTTTAGGTTGTAGATGTTGAAAAACTTTATTTTGTTAAAGTCATACAGTTTCCAATCTGCATTACACATTGTTGTGTTTACTTTAATTAGAAGTCCTTGCAGGACATAAGTTCAAGGATTTTAGGCTTGTAGTAACGTGGGTAGAAATACTCTTCGGAATGTTAAAGTTTATATTCAGCCTACTGGGTAATGGCACACTTTTGTAATGAACCTAGTGTTAATGTTTTATATGCAAGTTTTCTATCTAATTCCACTATTAGGTCATCTCCCCAAAACAAACGTGAAGCATCGGTCTTCTGCCACTTGAGTCCATAGTTATTGAAGTACTTTTTTACCTTGTGTTTTGTTTGGCTTTAGCAAAAGTAAAAACATTAATAATCATGTAGTTGTTCTCTTAATGGAACGGAATTGCAAAGAGATCTTATCATAGTTTTGCTAATAGTATTTGTCAACCTTGTCCCCAGGGTCGCTCTCTCTCTTTTCCAACCCCTAAGGTTGGAAGTGGGGAGAGACAGACCCTGGGAATGGGGTTGCATGCACTGTTTGCATGTCATGTAATTTGGGTTAGTTCATAACTGTTTTCACAATGTTGTTTATAGCATTCATATCTCCTTTTGCTGTTCAAATTACAACTGATAGTTTCATGATGGTAATAAAAATTGTTGGAATTTTATAGTCTGTCTTCCTCTTTTCAGACAAAAGCTATGGTAACTTTTCGACCTCTTTAATCAGTGTTACATAGACATCAAGTGCTTCATTTACACCATTAGGCAGGTGCAGTCCTAGTGCATTCATAACAGTCAAGGCAAATTCCTTGAACTCTTCACTGCAATCTGCAGGGTACATGGTTGATTCATCAATGAATTCCTCAAGTTCCTGGGGGTTAACAGGTACTTTGTAGTCTTCAGAGTTCTATAGGTGGGGAAAAAACATGCAGTCTGGTCTTCCTCTTGGACCGCTGCTACTTCCAAACTTGCTTGAAGCTATAAGATGTTGGTTCGACGTCTCGGTAACATATTTGCATGAAACAAAATCGAATACATTCCAAGTGCACCGGGTCTGAGTTGTTAAACAAACCTAGGTCTGACAGATCTTTGAAAAACGAAATCCACGGACCAGGGCCATCCTTTACAAATCGTGACCAATAAGATTCGATTCTTCGATTTGCAGTAGATCTGCCAATAGTAAAACATTCCGGGCCAGCATTTTCATCAATATGGGATGACCTGAGGATTGTATGAAGTGCCTCAAGTGTGCTGTTTTCAGTCCCATCATCAGATCTCATTTTCCTGGGTACACCATCCAATTGCTCCACTGCATCAAGGTAGTACTTAGCAATCACTTCTGGGTTCTTATTTGTGGGGCCGACCTAGAGTAGTCTTCTTCAAAACCCGTCGATACAGCACACTAAACCCAAAAGGCTTTAATTTGTCATGGCCATCAGTATGTCAAACAAAATTTGGCCCCTTTGCATTATACGCTCTGCGACGTAATCTCTTCTTTCGCCTGCTTTCCACGCCATCAGGATCAAAGTTCCCTGAGAAGACTCATGACCCTAGCTCTTTTGACAACAATTCCCTTCATTCTAAGCCGTGCCCACATCTTACGGTATCCCACAAAACAACCACTTCCACCAAGTTTCTTCTCGATGGCACTTCTCAATTCATCATCAGAGACGAAACTTCTTCTTGCTAATCCTTATGAATTAAGCCTTCTCTTTAAAGTTGAAAGCTAATGTTTGTGCCATGAAGCTTCAAAAATTCCAGTATTTCAAGGTTGTGGTAACCTTGTTTGAAATACTGAGATACAAGCTCCATGGAATCTTTGGGAGAACCATCGTTTCCTCTCATACATGGTGTATATGCTGGCGAAGGCATGTTCCACTTTACAAATTCAGTTGCACACAAAATGGTTGTTCGTAAATTCCCGCCTTTTTATCAGTCTGAGAGAGACTGGTAATGTCTCACAAAATTACAGCGCTGATTATATTGCCGTGAACACCTAAAATATGTCTGGAATGTTTACTGTGTTGTAACCAATCACATGTGAGATCTTCACACCACAGAAACCACAAGGCAACGAATGGTTTCCTTTCGGCCACGGAATAACTTTTTACAAGCAAGTAAACAATTACTTTTCCTTCCAATTTGTTTACAGTAAGTGCTATAATAGCGAAGAATACAGGTTTTTGAAATAAATTGCAAAGCCGATGTGCCGGGCGGACCGACACGGCGGTTTGGCATGCGAATTTTCAAACTTTTTGTAACTATCGAAATCAAATGAAAACATCACGATTGTTCATTTTCTATTACCAGCGTTTTCGTTGATATACGACGAGCGGGATTATTAATGGCTTTGGTGGGTCAAGTCGGAGAATATGTGGAAGGGGAAGAAGACATTGCAAGTTACATTGAGCGAGTAGAACTGCAGCGAATCACGTCGAGGAAGATCACGAGGTTTCAACATTTCTCTCTTTGATTGGAGCGGACGCCTATGGAGTTCTTCGCAATTTCCTGGCCCCGGACCGACCAAAAGATAAGTCCTTTGCAGTTTTGAAGGGAATTTTAACCGCTCATTATTCTCCGAAGCGAATTCTTGTAGCAGAATGCTTCAAGTTTCATCGCCGTAGTCAATTGGACAGCGAATCGATCCCTCGGTTTGTTGTTGAGTTAAAGCGGCTTGCTTTGAAATGTGAATTCGAAGTGTTTTTGGAAGAAGCGTTGCGTGACCGTCTTGTGTGTGGCCTAAAAAATGTTCAGATTCAGAAGAAATTGTTGACAGAAAGACATTTGACGTTTAAGAAAGCTTTTGAAACGGCAGAGTCCATGGAGTTGGCCATTAAGGAAGATTTCGTGACGTCAGTTCCTCAGTGGACTAGTCTGTAAACAAAGTTGACAAATTTAACTTGAAACAACCGCCCGACGACTGTGGAGTTTGTTTTCGTTGTGGTCAAAGACATCTTCCATCATCTTGCCGGTTTAAAACAGTGCAGTGTTACAAATGTCAGAAAAGATGTGCAGTTCACAGAAGCGTGAGCCTTCTCTACATGTTACGTGGAAGATGTTTCACAAGTGATGAACACGAATGATCTTGCTTTGCAAGTTCACAGTGAAGACGAAATGGTTGATCTTGGTTTGTACACCATCAACTTAAAGGGAAGAGGGGCTCAGACTACTAAGTTCAGTTGTGGCTGGAAGGCAAATAAGTTACCATGGAGGTTGATACAGGGTCTGCTTATTTTTAAGGTGACCCAAGAGAATGCTGTGGAATGAATTATCTCAGGGTACAACATCTTGCTTGACAGCGGACACCTCAAGCAGTTCAAAGCTTCCATTAAACTTTTAAAAGGATCATGATCAGCGAGACCAATTCCGTATGCCCTCAAAGGGAAAGTTGAGCAGGAATTGCAGCGACTGGAAGAAGACGGGATTATTTACAGAGTAAACCAGAGTGAATGGGCGGCCCCGGTTGTTTTGGTCCCAAAGAAAGATGGTTCCTTGCGTGTATGTGGGGATTACAGGACCACCGTAAACCAGAGTGCAGATGTGGATCAGTACCCATTGCCTAATGCTGAGGATTTGTTTGCGACACTGGCCGGCGGTCGAGTTTTTAGCAAGATTGATTTATCACATGCTTATCAGCAAGTTGAATTGGATGAAGAACCCCAGAAGTATCTAACCATAAATATACACAAGGGATTGTACCGTTATAAGCGGTTGCCATTCGGGGTCTACAGTGCTCCGGCCATATTTCAACGTATTATGGATCAATTGTTTGCAAGTTTACCGTCTGTCGTTTAGATAACATCCTGATTTCTGGCCGCTCTCTGGAGGAACACTTGGAGATTTTGGAGGAGGTGTTCAGGCGTTTTGAATAGCATGGCATCCGGTTGAATCGTGCCAAGTGCATATTTCTACAGGAAGGTCTTGAGTTCCTGGGTCATTGCATAGATGTTTATGGCATTCGTCCCCTGCCACAGAAGATGGAGGCTATAATGGAGACCAAGAGTCCAACCGGTGTCACTGAGTTGAAGTCGAACCTCGGCTTACTCAATTACTATGGCAAGTTTGTTCCGGATTTGACCACGATCCTCGCTCCCCTCCATGACCTTTTGCAGAAGAATGTAGCTTGGAAGTGGACGGAAGAATGTGAGAATTCTTTTAGAAGAAGTAAGGAGCAGCTTCATGTTTCGTCCTTACTAGTCCATTGTGATCTTAAGAAACCCCTCCGATTGGCTTGTGATGCATCACCCTATAGTGTGGGTGCAGTAATCTCCCATATAATGGAGAACGGCGAAGAGAGGCCAATCGCATTTGCCTCTTGGACTCTCACTGCAAGCGAGCGTAACTATCCTCAAATCGAAAAGGAAGCATTCGCGATTGTGTTTGGTGTGAAAAAGTTCCATTCATACCTATATGGGCGGAAGTCCAAATTGATCACCGATCATAAGCCCCTGGTGACCATTTTAGGACCCAAGACGGGTGTTCCCGCATTGGCAGCTGCAAGGATGCAGCGATGGTCGCTGATTTTGGCAGCCTACCATAATGACATTGAGTATCGGAAATCAGAAGAACATGCCAATGCTGATGCCATGTCGAGACTTGCCCCTTTGACCACGGAGGACAAATCGGAGACTCAAGTGTTTATGATCAGTTATGTGGATGAACTTCCTATTACTGCAGGAGACCTGGCCTCAGCAACCCGAAAGGACTCTGTTTTAGGTAGTGTGTACGATTTCACCTTACATGGATGGCCCCAATCTGTGGAGGATCCCTCGTTGCTGCCATACTTTTCACGTCGAGATGGACTTTCAGCCGATCAGGGCTGTATGCTGTGGGGATTGAGGGTTGTTATCCCTGGAATGTATCGGGATCGTCTTTTGGATGAATTGCACCAGGAACACCATGGGATCTTTCGTATGAAGTCCTTGACTCGAGGATATCTTTGGTGGCCAGGGTTGGATGCCGATATTGCTCAGAGGGTTAGTCGTTGTCAAGTTTGTGCATCAGTCAGCAAGTTGCCACCGAAGGCATCATTACACCCGTGGAAATGGCCTACAAAGCCTTGGGAGAGAATTCACATTGATTTCTTTGAGAAGGACAAGTCCGCTCTTCTGATTGTGATTGACGCCTACTCCAAATGGCTGAAAGTGATTCCCATGACCTCCATGACAAGTTTGAAGACCACTGAGGTATTGCGCTCCTTGTTTGCTCGTTTTGGTTAACCCGAAGAAGTGGTTTCGGACAATGGCCCTCAGCTGGCTTCAGAAGAATTTGCTCAGTTCTTGAGACAAAATGGTGTCAAGTTCACCCGCGTACCACCATATCACCCAGGGTCGAATGGAGCTGCCGAGCGCTCAGTGCAGACAACCAAAGTGGTCTTGGTTAAGCAAGTGCTGGATGTTAAAACAAGTAAACTTAGTCTGCAGCACCGGTTGGCTAATTTTCTTATCATGTACCGCAGTATCCCTCATACCGTCACTGGACAGTCACCAGCACAGTGCTTTTTAGGTAGGCAGATCAGAAATTGTTTCACACTTCTGAAGCCCAACCTCAGTAAAGCTGTTCAGGAACAACAGTCAAAACAGAAGCAGTACCATGACGAGGGAAGAGTTAAGTACCGGGAATTAAAGTTGAACGACGTGGTTCTTGTGCGTAATTGGAGACGTGGAGTTGAAAGGTGGATCCCGGGACGAATAACCCAAGTGAAAGGCCCACGTACATACCTGGTCTGTTGTGAAAATCAAGTGCAATTTGTTCGAATTGACCACCTGAAGTCGACTGGATGGAAACTGCCTTTTCCGGCTGCTTACCAGGGTGCACAGCTGGAGGGACTGCCTCGTGAAGAGGAGTCAGTATTACAGGGTCCATTGACAAGTGCTTTTCCTGTTGTGTCAGAGCCAGATCCCCCACAGGTTGTTGAAAGGACTGTCACCGAGGGTGTGGAGGACAGTTCAATTCCGGAAGGAGCAGGTAGCACAAGGGAAACACCTCTGGAAGCGTCCGTTGGTCCAAGTTCACCAGTGTTTGCTTATCAGCTGAGCAGGTATCCTCAGCGGGAGAGGACACCACCCAAGAGGCTCATTTGCGAAGTTTGAACTGAACTTTGAACTGAACTCTGAACTAATTTCGAACGTTTGATTTGTTTTATTTTTGTATTTCTGACATTGTTGTCATATCGCTCATGTTAACCATATCATTTGTTTGGGAGGAGCGTAATAGATTAGGTCCAGGCCCTCTCGTGTATGTCCCTTAGTTTAGGCATGCGCAGTAATAAAACACCCGAGCACATGGTAGCCATGTTGTGAGACTGTGCATTCTCGAGCTCCGAATATTACAATAATTATTAGGTGAGAGGTAAAATCTTCAACCTTAACCTGCTGGTGCGCAGAAGGATTACGGGTTACAAAGCTGTCCAAAAAGAAACCCCTTACCAATATGCAGTCCAGAAATACATAAACACTTCGGTTTATTTCGTCAATATTACACCACTACACAAAAAAAGCTCGAATGAAGTATTGCACCGCGATTACTGCAATCTGGCTCACACTGAAATAAACATCCATTGCTTCGTAGTGGAGTACCAGCTCCGCAGAGTTACAGTGCAACACGTATCTCCGCTTCCTCAAAATGTCCAGAACCTAGATCTATGGTAACTGGAACTTTTCCTTAGACGCTTGAACGTGAAACGAGCAAAACTTTTACCAAACTTTACAAACGCCTTCCCATTCTCGTCCCCATAGTCCTATTCTCATCTCTTAGCCGGCGGGGCCTTGGCACGAGAATCGAGATTTGGAAACAAAGAAATCTTGAGCAGAAGATAGCGGAAGTCAAAAATGTTCGCGCGGATTGCCGATTGCTGCCGCGAAGTGAGAAACAGCTGTGACCAGCGGCGTTTACAATGCAATAATGGAGGATTTGGGTGAAAATTCTCACGATTTTTCTTATTCGCGGCTCAACATTTTTCATGGCTCAACAATTGTCACTGTTGTAACAAAACGGCTTTTTGTTGGTTGATATTTTCGAGGAGAAAAGCACCAAACAACCTGAAATTTTTAGTTTTTACAACGAAACGGTGGGAACAAGGTACAGAAAGGTGAAGAAAGTTAACGAATTCCGTTTTTGTTGCTGGCATCACCTTCTTTGCAGGAATTGTCGATCGTGGGGTCTCTACTACGGTGAGGCAAAAAGGAGTGAACCGCGAACGTGAAGTGATCGTATATGTCTTTTCGTTGAGGGCGATCAACATCACATTCAAAATCCCCCTCAGTTTTGACCTATTGCTTCCAAGAATAACACGACTGCACTACAGCGCCTTCCACAATTTTCGAAAGTTGGAACCGTTTATAAATACGGGCTTAGGGTTGGTGTTAAAATATGTCTAAAGTATATATATGACTAAAATATATTGCCTTTGAAGGTAAACGGGTTGTAAATGGATGCATGGGTTGTAAATGGATGGATGGATTTAGACCTAAATCGACCCCGACTTTCTCTGTCCGACCTCGTAGCTCAGTCGGCAGAGTAACGGTAGATCTAATCCGGAGGTAGTGGGTTCGATTCCCACCGAGGTCAAAAGATTTTTTCTTTACCTCGTGTGGTTCCCTGATTCCCTTTACTAGTGCTAATGCCCAGTGGGTTATTCATGGGTTAAATTAGCACTAAAATTTACACTTCAGAGTTAATTCTCTGTTACATCATTTGTGTTCATAGTGCTACGCGGCACAACATTCATATGTAAATGCTTTTGTTTCCTGGCGAATGTTGTTAGCATTTTTTTGGCTTTGGCATCAATGTAAGGCCGATAACATTCTCGTTCCTATAGCCCTATTCTCATCTCTTAGCCGGCGGGGCCTTGGCACGAGAATCGAAGGGCTCTGGAGACATACGATGTTTGAATTAATTTGTATTTTTTGATTGGCTGTTTGGTAACAAAGAAATCTTGAGCTGAAGTAAAAAGTGCTCGCGCGGATTGCTGCCGCGAACTGAGAAACAGCTGTGACCAGCGACATTTACAATGCAATAATGGAGGGTTTGGGTGAAAATTCTCACAATTTTTCATATTCGCGGCACAACACTTTTCATGGCTCAACACTTGTCGCTGTTGTAACAAAACGGCTTTTTTTGGTTGATATTTTCGACGAGAAAAGCAGCAAACAACCTGAAATTTTGAGTTTTTACAACGAAACGGTGAGAACCAGGAATTGTCGATCGTGGGGTCTTGTGTAAAAAGAGTTTGAGACTCGCAACAGGGTGGAGAATCACTCACCTCAGCACTCTACAGTGAGGCAAAAAAGTCGTATGTGTCTTTTCGTTGAGGGCGATTGACATCACATCAAAAATCCCCCTCAGTTTGGACCTATTGCTTCGATTCCAAGAATATTAAACACAACCACACTACAGCGCCTTCCACAATTTTTGAATAGTGGAACCGTTTATAAATACGGGCTTAGGGTTGGTGTTAAAATATGTCTAAAGTATATGACTAAAATATATTGCCTTTGAAGGTAAACGGTTTGTAAATTGTTTTGTTTCCTGGCGAATTTTGCAAGCATTTTTTTGGCTTTGGCATCAATGGAAGGCCAATAATTGATTTCCAGTTTTCTTTGCTGGACCCAATCTCCTAGCAGGGAAGCGGAATTGCTGCTGCTGATGATGACGATGAGTGGATAATGTTTCAGCTATGTACTGATCCAAAAAGGTTAGGAAGTGTTCCTTTTGCAGGCAGGTATAATTAATTGGTTTAGGTGAAATTAGGGTTTTCAAAACCAGGTCTCAGCAAGGCATCATTTTCAAAACATCTGTCACTGCATAAAACTAAATGCATTTGAAAATTCTCAACTCTGATATATGTGCAACTGAAAACAGACATTTAGATAATTCTGTTTGTGTTAACCTCCTGACATTTAATTAGTGAGAGACTCTCAATCAATCCCCCAAAATGACGAGACCTTTTTACCAACATTGAGGGCAGAAAAATATATCTGTTTTTACCTAGCTTCATAAAACATTTGGAGCTTCTAAAAAATAGATGACTTTACTTTTTTACCCATTTCATGGGTACTTAAAAAATAGTAACTTAGGAAACGTAAACAATAATAGTCTTATGGATAAAGTTTACAGCGGATTAGAAAATATACAATGTGTGTTACAACCTAGATGCTGAGCAATGAAATTTTACTTTTCAGAACAAGTGGTCAACCTACAATTTCCTCTTACTGTAGTAGTAATACCAATCAAGTAGACAGGTCACGTTACGAAGATCTTCAACCAAGGGATACTGTTTTGAAGTCAAATGTTCCAATTATATTGTCAATATACAATGTCCATAATGGCAGTATGTAAGTTGGAATAGATCACTGTATGAGGCATCATCTCTCTCAGAACTTGTAGTTTTGCTGTGTATAGAAGAAGTAGCACTTTGATTTGGTCACCACCAGTGTGTGCTCGTGTTGAACATGTGTAGAAAATGTTCTGCCTATTGAGGTTCACTGCAAAGATTTCTGGATCTACCATTCCAAGGGAAGTTGATGTATTTTGTTTGCTCAGTTACTGTTTCAGTTAGTGAACTACAGGCACCTAGCATACCTAATTGGAAATATGCAGGCCCAAAACTCTTCCTGAAAATACAATGTGTGCAAATGTTTGCTGATTTAACAATGATTATAATAATAGTTATTAGTTTGTGATCAGTGATGAACATGCAAGCAGCTCAGCCAATCAAATTCGCACATTTTGCATAAGCACATACTAGTATATCAAATTTTTGCAGACTAATTTTACTGTTTGAAGGCCTCTCATACAGGATTAGAAATGATGATAACACAAACAATACCACCACTCACTGTAATAATTTGTAACCTAAACAGAAAATTCCACCCTCAATTAGAAAATGTAGAGCAAGACTAAATAAAGAACCTAAGTTATATTTCTCGTACACAGAAAGACACGTTGACTATCTCAAAAAAGGTTTAAAATTTTATTTGTCACATTCTTTGTCCCCAAAGCATATTTGCTGAGACAAATTCGCTCCCTTGCAAATCCCTATATTTAACTGTAGTAAATGGGAATAATTCAAGACAGATATCCAAAACTTGCCATTCTACCACGAGATGTGCTTCACCAATTTCGACAGCTGTCATATTGCGTCTCACATCTTCACAATCCAAAAACTTCCTTATTATAATTTTCCATCAATTGCCTCCGGGTGGCTATAAATTATTGGATACTTCAATTGCTTGATATCTTCAATTTCAACCTCGTGGCTCAGTTTTCCGAACCATTAGACAGCTGACTTGTAAATCCTTTTCCTTCACGGTCTAAAATAAACGATTTAGTCGAGCCATGCCGGGAGTCAAAAACAAAGGGCAATAACAGAAAAATAATTGACCTTGCAGAAGCAGGTAAAAAATGAGGGTCATTCTTTAAAACGACAGTGTTCTTTATCACTTCTTTCTGACAGAGACATTCGCCAAACTGATACCATTTAAAGCCTGAAAAAGGATTCCTCGGTCCTGCCTCCGCGGGCGCCATTTTCACTCCCATACAGTATATAGAAACATCACGACTGCGTACATGAAGACCGGAAGGCCTACAATCTAGGACTGGAAAATTCGTATGTCTCCAGAGCCCTTCGATTCTCGTGCCAAGGCCCCGCTGGCTAAGAGATGAGAATAGGGCTATGGGGACGAGAATGGGCCGATAATTGATTTCCAGTTTTCTTTGTCGGCCCCAATCTCCAAGCAGGGAAGCGGAACTGCTGCTGCCCGCTGCTGCTGCTGATGATGATGATGAGTGGATAATGTTTCAGCTATGTACTGATGCAAAACGTTAGGAAGTGTTCCTTTTGCAGGCAGGTATAATTATTTGGTTTAGGTGAAATTAGGGTTTTGAAAACCAGGTCTCAGCAAGGCATCAATTTCAAAACATCTGTCACTGCATAAAACTATACACATGTAAAAATTCTCAACTCTGATATATGTGCAACTGAAAACAGACATTTAGATAATTCTGTTTGTGTTAACCGCCTCACATTTAATTAGTGAGAGACTCGCAGGCAATCCCCCAAAATGGAGAGACCTTTTTACCAACATTGAGGGCAGAAAAATATATCTGTTTTTTCTAGTCTCAAAAAACATCTGGAGCAATTTGAGTTTTTACAAAATAGCTGACTTGGTTTTTTTTCATTTCATGGGCACTTAAAAATAGTACCTTTGGAAACGTAAACAATAATAGTCTTGTGGATAAAGTTTACAGCGGATTAGAAAATATACAATGTGTGTTACAACCTAGATGCTGAGCAATGAAATTTTACTTTTCAGAACAAGTGGTCAACCTACAATTTCCTCTTACTGTAGTAGTAATACCAATCAAGTAGACAGGTCACGTTACGAAGATCTTCAACCAAGGGATACTGTTTTGAAGTCAAATGTTCCAATTATATTGTCAATATACAATGTCCATAATGGCAGTATGTAAGTTGTAATAGATCACTGTATGAGGCATCATCTCTCTCAGAACTTGTAGTTTTGCTGTGTATAGAAGAAGCAGCACTTTGATTTGGTCACCACCAGTGTGTGCTCGTCTTGAACATGTGTAGAAAATGTTCTGCCTATTGAGGTTCACTGCGATGATTTCTGGATCCACCATTCCAAGCAAAGTTGATGTATTTTGTTTGCTCAGTTACTGCTGCAGTTAGTGCAACTGCAGGCACCTGCAGCATACCTAATTGGGAATATGCAGGCCCAAAACTCTTCCTGTAAATACAATGTATGCAAATGTTTGCTGATTTAACAGTGATTATAATAATTATTTTGCGATCAGTGATAAAGACCACCACTTTCGACAGCTCTCATATTGCGTCTCACAATCCAATAACTTCCTTATTATAATTTACCATTAATGCCTCCGGGTGGTTATAAATTATTGGATACTTCAATTGCTTGATATCTTCAATTCAACCTCGTAGCTCAGTTTTCCGAACCATTAGACAGCTGACTTTTAAATCATTTTACTTCACGGTCTGATCTCGCATTTAAACTTTTAAAGGCGAAACAACCCGATTCAGTCGAGTCAAAACAACGGGCAATAACAGAAAAATCAATGACTTGCCAAAGCAGGTAAAAAATGGCGTCTTTCTTTAAAACGACAGAGTTTTTTATCACCTCTTTCTGACAGACACATTCGCCAAATTGATACCATTTAAAGCCTGAAATGCCTCGACGGCTCGACGGCCGCCATTTCCACTCCCATACGTCACGACTGCATACATGATAGAACTATCACGACTGCATACATGAAGACCGGAAGTCCTAGAATCTAGGACTGCAAAATCGTATGTATTCTCATGCCAAGGCCCCGCCGGCTAAGAGATGACAACAGGGCTATGGGGACGAGAATGATGCTTTCCGCGGAAGTTCGCCATCTTTCTTTACTTAGTCCCGCTCGGCCAAATTTCTTAACTGAGGCGGTCTGCCGTCTACTAATTCTTCACTTCAAATTTCAATTTTCCAAATCCATCAAATCTTCAATATTTCATATTTTGCTCAATTTAACCTATCCTTTGAGAAAAAAACTCTCTTCCCCAAAATGCCCAAAAATAACCCAAAAATTTACACAAAACTGCCAAACAGTGGTTAATGAAATAAGCATGGAGATTTAGCGTCGCTTGAAACGTGACCGAGATATTGGCAGAAAGGCCGTGTTAAGCGACGTCAAAACAGCCTTCACGTGTACCCCCGCCTTAACAGCCCCACATGCATTCTTTCAGTCACTATAACAAGTTAGCTGGTGATTTTACCAAGTCTGTGAATTATATACTTTCCAGGAAGCTCAGTGCAACAGGCAAGATTTTAAAATTCTCCCAAACTTAATGACAACATAATAACATAATGCTTCAATATCCGAAAAAAAGAGACGGTTATGTACCAGAATTGTAAATTACAACAGTTATAACTTCTGAACAACAAAATATTTCATAATTACATTATTTTATTGAATAATTTCCCTTTAAAAGAACTGTATAGTTCAATGTAATATTTCTAATGCTCTGATCTCTACCATAAAAAAAGCATTTCCTATTCAGAGTTAATTCTCTGTTCCACCATTTGTGTTCTTAGTGCTACGCGGCACATCATTCATTTTGGCCATTGGGTCTTATTATATGAATATTTGCTGGATGTACTGTAGAATGACAAAATAAATAAATATTTTTTGGTAACATTAACATACCAGTTTCAAAATGTTTCTTCAACAATAACAGCCCCTTTTTAAAAAAATAATAGCATTTTGCATGTCTCTACAACAACAACAACAGTCTCTTGTCCAAAAAATAAAACTATTTGTTTACCACACATAATGGTATCAATTGAACAATCATTATCATCCATTTTCCAGGAAAAACGCCTATTTGCAAAGATAGCAGATTGACTATTTCTGTTGATTATCAATGTTCCTGATTTCGAAAAAATGTCAATTCTCTTTCTGAACAATCTTTTCCTCAACAGTAACTCTCTTTTTGAACTACTGGTAAGTCAATCCCTTCTTACAAAAATAACAATCATGCCGGCACATGTTGCCTACCACCAAAGGTATAAACTTCGCCAAAAAAAAACCGCCAGATCGCAGGTTACTCAAGGGTGCAAACAATTCATACCATGAGGTTGCTCTAAGGAGCCTTTGATTCAATTGGTGTTAACCTTAGCCCAGGCTACGCTCGTCTGAATTTCAGTTCGCGCGGTGACTCTTAAAGATTAGCTGTTCTATAACTGCTGTCTAAAGGAAGTGTGCCTAAGGACATCATAAAGTCCATTGAAGGTGCAAGTCTAACGATTTGTCAGCAAGCGTCGCCTATTATCGTACACGAGGCGATCCTGAAATGTGTAGTGACTACGCGGCTCAACATTTCATTAGCCCCGTAATAGCAGGCCATTCGCTCTGTGGCGATAATGTTTGTGTTTGCTTTAGAGAGTAAAGAGCTTTAGCCACATCAATTTAGGGCTTGGACGTGCAATGGACTAGCAATTTTTAGCTGCTGTTGGCGTTATTTGGTCAGAACTTTGATGAGGGTTTGGTCAGAACTTTGATGTAGTACTTTCCCGCTCGATAAAACCCCCATTCAATTACATCCGGGACATTGCTATTTGCAAGCTAAACATGGAGAGACAACGAGCACAGAGTGAAGGAGATTGAGACGTCGAACGCGCATCGTGAGTAGAATTTCCTTGTTTAATCAATTTTAGACCTTCTGTCTGTGACTCGCTAGCGCGGAAGAAATTTCTGTTCGTGATTTCCGGTCGATAATTAATGTGTCGACAGATAACGTTGAATGTTGTCGCTTACTCGTAATTAAATTGTACGATTCAATGATTCCACGAAAAGTGGGTAAATTGGTACATGGATAGAGGTGTGCGTGACTTAGAAGTTGTATTTTTAAGGCTGATCCTACCTGATTTAATGACATATGTAGCAAAAATCTATCAAATAGGCCTATATGTGCTGTGTTAAACACACAAAACATAGATATGATTCTTCAACTTAAATATATGCCGATAGTAATGAATCCGGCCTCGAGTGACGTGAAATCCTAGAAATGCTATGGTCTGTGCTACGCCTTATCTTAAAAACGAGTTCGGTGACCCCCAATTTTTTTTACGTTTTTAATCTAATCTTATCATTTTCTACCTGCAGTCAAAGTTTTTTTAAAAAAAATCTGTTGGTGGGAAGTTTTTGGGCGCGAACGTCCTTAAAAAAATGCAACTTCTAAGTTTTTCACACCTGTATTCATGTACCAATTCTACCCTATTTGAATAGTATATGAGAAATAATCAAAACTTCCCACGTACAGATTTTTTTGTTTTTAGTGTAATGGAAAGAATCAGAAAAGGAAGTGATGTGCGAAAAAAAGTGGGGGTCACCGAGCATCCAACAAAAATATTCGCAGCTGAAAACCCTTTCGAGCCTCCTTAACTGCAATTTTACGGACATGGGTGAACACTTTCGTAAATCCTGCCAAAATAGGAACTAATCAGAGCAGAATCCCGTGCTTATCTACATTTCTAAGAACTACATTTCTATATTCCATGCGACACGTGGTACAGATATTTGCATATTTCCAGCTGTAATTGCCAACGAGCCAGACGAGCGAAGACGCTCGGCTGGCGAGGCGGCAGAGAATAGTGCCGCGCGAAGAATGACTTATGCGAAAAAATTCTCGATCGGCCATTGAAAGTGTAAGGTGTAAGATGTAACAATGGCTCAGTTTAAGCCAATTGCAAGGACGGAACTATCCGAGCCATTGTGGTTTTTAGCCAATCAGGAGGCGCGTTACATCTAGACTTGTCTCGTGGAAGGTTATTGTTTTCTTTGCTGTTGTGTTTATCCTACTGTGAATAATTTCATAGTCTCAAAAAATATCGAACTAGCGTGTTTCCTCTCTCACTTTATCGAACTGAAACTTCAATCGGGGAGCGTGCCCTTTACAAACCTCTTCTTCTAATTCGCATAGTGAGGAAAGCTGTTAGACAAGACCAAATCCAAGACAAAAAATCGACACGAAACCGAACCAGCGTGTTCACCACAGAATTGAACGAGCGTGTTCATGGATCGAAACAGTGTATTCCTTCTCTGTTTACCTATATCGAACTGAAAGTTCCATCGGGCAGCGTTTTTTTTGAAAGAGTGTGTTCACCAGTCGGACCACTAGAGCAAATCCAGTGTTCAAATCTGGCATATCGAACTGAAGGTCCAATCGGCAGTGTTTCCGAACAGAACTGAACGTGTGTGTTTATTATGCAGTCGAATCCAGTGTTCCAAACACAAATCGGACCT
>CM042747.1:32764556-32767056 GCA_022496165.2 Catalaphyllia jardinei
CAAGGAAGCACAGAAAGCCGCAAAACTCTAGAACAAAAATTTATTTTTCAAATCGGCACTCTTAATCCTCACGGTATCAACGAACGTTTTTCATTTAACTAATTTATTCTGTTTTTCACGTTGCCAGGCACCAACCAATAGCGTAGCTCCATACTTCTGTATATAAACCACACACAACCCACAATTCCTCGATTCGCTCCGACGAAGGGCTAGCGCTCGAAACGTCAGCTTCTGAATCTCTTTACGGTGGCTAATTCACATTATCAACTCAGGTGATAAAACCAAATTATCCACCAAATTCACAAGTGTTCGCTAAGTTTTTCAATACTGTCACGTAGTGGTCGATGGACTCGCCACTGTCTTGATTTCTCGAGAAAAAAACATAGCGTTCATATATAGTGTTCTTCCTGGGGTTGCAAAAGGTCTCGAACTTCTCCAAGACTTTTTCGATTTTGAGATCGTCGCCTTCTTCATTCCACGTGAACGTGTTGTAAACATCGACAGCCTCTTCGCCGATTACGGTAAGTAGAGTCGCGACACGTGTGGGCTCGTCTTTCTTTGCTACGCCTGTTGCTATTTCATAACTGCTCCATGACTGTTTGAATTTCTTCCACTTCTGGGCTGTGTTCCCTTGCTGGAGTTGTAGAGGCTCCGGCGGAGGCAGGCCAAATGAAGCAGCGGCCATGATGGATTTCTAAAGCGTATTCAAACTTCAGTTCGTGGCGTTCACGAGTTCACGCGAATCGTTGTAAGTAAATCCAAGATCCCACTTCTGACACCATGTAAAGATCTTTGAGGCTCAAATAAACACACAAAACAGCTTGTGAAGGCTCTGTAATTCTCGAGCTTTTAGAAGTCAAACTACAACTCGTGGTGCTGACGCGAGCGCTGGGTGACCAGGCCGCTATTGCACAATATCGTTACAGTGGGTCAAGAAAATTTTCTTGTTGCAATTTGTTTTTGCATGTTGCTGGTTGATAATGTTAATCACTGCTGTGACCAGAGAAATAATTTAATTTGGAAACAGTAATGCTAGGAAAACCTTTCTAACTACTACCCCAGGCCCCATCCAGTAATCTGTAGATCACGCCTCTACCACGTTTCAACTTAACATAAAAGAGGCATTTCACATTCGAAGAGAACAACCTTCTTTGAATCAGCAATTGCATCACATAAATCTGAAGTTATCCTTTTAATTTTCACATTGCCACGTTTTATGTACATTCCGTTGTTACTAATGTAATTAGCATTTTTCCTACTTATAAATTCAACTTCTAACGCTTTGTAAATCTATCAACTGAAGATGACAGAAGTTTCTGTCAAAACATGTTTTGCAACTTTAAGAGTGTTGTCGTTTTCCTTAAAATCTGTAAACACCATTGAAGAATATTAAAGGTTTCAAATAAGTAGTATGCAGCTTATCAATACAAGTAGGCATACACAGTGCAAATTCTATCAACATGCCTTTATTATGCCAACATTGATTGATGACAAGGTTGGGAATGATTCAGTAATAGGAATGTTTACAAGATTGTAATACATTATATAGTTATCACTGACTAGATCAAACAATACTACTTTGGAATATTAATTCTAATTTATCTTCTCTGAGTAACTAATAAGTTCTGTTGGAATGTTGTCACATATAAACCATATTTTTGAGGTTGCCTTGGCTTGTGGAATGCACTAAAAGATATACAGCAGTTTTATAAATGTTTTATTGACCCCTTTCAGTGCCAAGATGGTTCATCAAGATGGCAATTTATCTACAGTAAACAATAAGCGAGTAGTACCTATATCCTCCTGTCTCCCTTCTTGCTAACCTACGATCATACCCTCCCTCCCTTCTTCTTTCCCCCCAAAAATATGCCTCATCGCAGGTTTACCTTCTTGCATGGGGAGCTGACAAGACAGGGCAATAAAGTCAAATTGTTTTTTATTCATTTTTAAATCTGTGCATTTCTTTTTTGGAAAAATTTTACTGAACATTTATATTACATAAATGAGCTCCTTCACCTGTTCTCTTGTGCACTACTTAAACAAAATTTGAAATAAGGCCCCCACTTATAGAAAAACTAAGACAGTAAGGAATGTAAGTGTTTGGACACAATAAAACAGGAACCATTTCCCCTGGCCAGGTACTGAGAGAAAATCATAGTTCAATACAGTAAACTTATTTTACATTTGAATCTCGAACATAGCACTGGCAGTATGTTTGATACTAATAACATTTCTGCAAGAAGTCATGTGCATTGTATCAATATGTATTTAATGCCTGCAGGCTGGCTCTAAAATTACTTTAACACCATCCAGACAGCAAATGCATTTGACAACAGAGATGTCATATGCTATAATCTAAGATATTCACAAGAAATGAAGAATATTTTCAACCTAAACTGGGCAGAAAAATAAAAATATTTAATTGAGCCTCGGCCAGAAAATCAATATTAGAAAAAAGAGTGCATTTGAAATAAGATTTGAAGTAAACCTAAACCTAATA
>CM042747.1:32772056-32792056 GCA_022496165.2 Catalaphyllia jardinei
AGTTCATGCACTGTGCTTTGTAGCGGGCAGTTACATAATCGGGTAAACTCTGATTACTGATTTTAAAAACGGCAATTGCTATTTATGCCTCATTCTTAACTTGGCGATAATGGATCTGAGTTTTTCTGGAGTTTTGTCTCTGCTTCTTTACAGCCGACCAAGCTGTAAGCTTTATTACAGTGTACAGTACCAGTAAAAGTCTGGAAAGTGTAGAGTGTGGAAAATGCGGACTGCACTTTCCACACTCCGTACTTTCCACACTCCGCACTTTCTACACTTTGCACCTTCCACATTCCTCACTTTCCACACTCCACACTCCTTACGCCCTGTTTTCCACCTAAACAGACTTGTCAGTTGATCAAATATTACATATAATCTTGGTTCGCCACATTGCAATTCATCAAATTACAGCAACCAATCAAATTTGCCTGGTCCCACGTGGGAACATTGTGTGACATCCCAAAAAATGGCTGCAAAGGAGACTATATTTGGCTTGTTATAATTCTGATCTAAATGTTATAAAAAGCTCACCAGGCCCATGATGTTGTTCCCCTTTGAGTCACAAAATTCCGAAAAGCTCACAAAAGACGACCAGTTTTTCGTATTGTATTGCCCGGGGTTTTGGAAGTAAGAATAAGCAATCTATGCATTTTTAGGGACACGTATCAACTGTTTTCTTTTTAATTTCAACCTTCCAAAGAGTTTTTTACCTGCTTCGTTTTTCTTTACCTCCAGATTTTGTAATTGTACTTGTTTGGTTTGCACTGATTACGACAAAATATAAACATTTTTTAGAGCAGCGACCGCTTTTTATTCTGTTTTAATCCTGACACATTCAGCACATGTAATATTCCTTTAGGCCAAGATTCCTATGGGGAAGTGTATTGTTCACCTTTAAATACACTTGATTCAAAGGGTAATCGAAATCTTTCATCAGTTGAGTAGATTTTCTTAAATTACAATTCGTGTGACCTTCGCGCGAAACAATTAAAATCAAAAGTTTGATTTCTACTGATTCCCGTCCTTTGTTGTTTCAAAATTAGGTCAAAGTTGCGTCAATTACTTCTTTTAATGCATTGATTTTAAGAAAAAGAATTAAACAACGATCAGTAACATTTTTACCTAAAACTGGTAACGTTTAGTGTGTGTAGACGTATTATAATCAGTGCCAATATTTGCATCAACACATTGTTGATTATAGCAGAAGTAGACTCCATCCAGTTGGCATCTAACCAAGTGATCTTCAAAACCACTACATTTAAACCATTTGACTTTTGATGGAGTGTGTTTTTTGATTCCGAGTTGTGATGGATTTTACATGCAACATTGATGAAAAAAGCAGCCACTCTCCTCAATACATGTACATTAATTTTCAGAGGTATTACCTCGTGTGTTTTGCCGTGGTACTTTTAAAGTTGCAGTCGCACTTGTCTTTACTGCGGTGCTACAAATTTTCACCCGCGGTGGATGTGAGGTGGGAGCACGTGGGAAAGGCAAGGTTTTACCACAACCTGATGGGCCTATACTTTCAGGGAGTACTGTATTCTGCAGCCTGCATGGTCTGCATTTGTCCTGACCACAAGGAATGGAAACATTTGTCCTCTTCCAGCAGGATAACTCTTAAATTGTGCAATGGCGGATAGACAATGGAGTCTGCAAAACAAACTTATTTATTGCACAACGCAGCAACAACGAAACTACAACATGGCCCACCCCTCTAGTAACAATGTCACGTGACCTGCGTGACCTCGTGACCTGGAAGTAGACTAGTTCTTCATACTCATTACATCTCCCTTGTTAAGTCTAATAGTTCTGTAGATGCAGACAGAACATTGATGATAATAAAGGAAAAGAATAATATAATGTTCAAAGTCTGCCTGAGAAAAACTTGTACATTTTTTATGCCTTAACCAAGTGAAAGGCTCTGCACAAGTACATAATAAATAAAGCCAAAGTATAAAGGCACAAGGCAGAGTCAGTGTCTTATTTCAGTACACCTACTCTTTTAGCCACACTGGTGGGTAGTGGTCATGCACTGGATGACCCTCTGTTTGTGGCCCAGAAACTGCTGGTGGTGATGGTATCATTGGCTGTGGCAGCTCGGCTGGGCTTGATTCAACCAGTTTAGTAGGATCGGTCAGCTTGAGGTTTGTCTCCACAGACTTTGTCTGGTACCTTGTCGGGTGTTGCTCTGAGCCATTTATAATTCCACTGATTATGCTTTTCATTCACCTCAACCAAGTAGGAATGGGTCCCCTCCTCTCCAGTGACACGCCCCAGTGACCATTCCTTCTCGCATGGCAATATTGCATTTTAATGGCATCACTGTCATGCAATTTTGGCAGTTCATGTGAGTGGCAACCATAGAAGTGTTTCTGCTTCTTTTTCCTGAGCTTGATCTTTTTGGTGACATCAGTTATCACCTGTTGAGTTAATGATTTCTTGGTTACTGGGAAATGGGTGCATGTTCGCCTACCATATAGTAGCCGAACGGGAGAAGCGTTCATACCCTCAGTTGGTGTGTTGTGCCACTCGAGTAATGCCAGCAGAGGATCACACTTATCAGCTCAAATAGATCAACACCAATTTTCTCCCAAGGCAAATTAGGCACATCATGAGGCTTTGATGGCTCTTTACATTGTTCTGGCTGATAGCGGTTACAGATTCTATAACTTGACTGGTAATCTTTGAGCTGGGCTGTGATTTCAGCCCAGTAAACGATTTTGCGGGCACAAGGCAATGTTCCTTCTATTACAATATGTGATTCATGCAGACTCTTAACCATGCCAGGATGCTATTATTTTAAATGGTATCACAAGTGACCCTTGTATACCAATTCATCTTTTACATGCATGGTCAGCTCCTCACGGCTGTTCCAATACAGCTCAAAATGTTGCTTGCCTCCGATGCATGTCATACATGTATTTGTGAGCTTCTGCCAAGGTCTCTGGCCAACCTTCATGGATAACATCAGACAGAATCTGTAATTCTTCATCCTTGGCAGTCTCCTCACATGATGTTTCCAGACAAGTAGGGGAGACACTTACATCTTCACCATTTCTAATCTGTTCTAACTCAAGAGCAAAGAGTTATTATCTGATAGAACAGATGGCACTGTTCTGGGTTTAACTCATTAGTTCATTTTCTAAGTATGCACGACTTACAGTACCGCTCAAAAGTAAGTTGACACTCGATCCTCGAGCCTCGATGCTCGAAACGTTCGAGGATCGAGTCTCGAGTATCGAGTCTCGAGTCTCGAGTCTCGAGAAACAAGGCATTCGAAAAGCAGTGTCGAAAAGCTGCATATTTTCCTTTAGGTGAAATTCGGGGGAATGAAATATACCGGGTAGCTTCATTCGAAGGAAAACGTCTTCGTTTGAAAGAAACACTATTCTAAGTGATCTTCCAGGAACTCTGAAGGTGTTTTTTTGACTTACTTATCCATTTCTTTTTAATAGTGTAAAACTTTTCATTTCGCACGGTGGCGCCCAACTTGCATGTTTCGCCGAAAACAGAGATTTACCTGGATTTGCTGGCGTCGTTTTCGCGGTAGAAATATGCGACTTCTCAGTTTTCGCGTACAATTTCTACAGTTTTAATAAATATTACATTTTTGAGTTAAGTTTTGTCAGAGAAACTACAAAATGCCGGCAGAAAATTGCTTAACTTAAAAGATTCGTTCCCAATGCGCGGCTATTATTATCCTGGAAAGAAATTTGATCGGGGCAGATTTTATCAAGTGCTAGGCAACCACTTCTCAGCCATGAGCGCGCGTCACGCAAGCAACAAAACATCGCTATAAATTCGCGATTTGCTTCGTCTAAACACTTGCTTACAGCTCACAACATGTTTAAAAATATATTTGATCAAATTCATGCAGGCATAAAATTTATTTACCACCAGAATACTTCTGTGATCGGTTACAGTGTATTCCGACAGATCACACAAACATGCAGCGTTTTGACCGCCAATTAGAACGTGTTTTTTTTCTCACGCTGCAATGCAAGCGAATGTATTTTCAATCGAGAAAACTCACCAACATATTTTATTTTTGCGCGAGATTCATTCATTCGATAGCACAACCGATCGCAACTAAACACCCTCGTTCCCTTATCTGTGTTTACAATCGAATCGGTCGCACGCAACTTGGTAATTATTTGTTTTCCGATTCCAAAGTGAGCGGAACGATTGCTTGCAAGACTGGTAGTCTTCATGTACATGTATTTGGTTTGCGGCCCGTCTGTTCAATTAATTTCTCGAGAGATCAGTCAAGTGACAAGCTCATTAACTTTCTCGACTCGATACTTGAGACTCGAGACTCGATCCTTGAGACTTGAGACTCGATGCTCGTAACTATGGAGGATCGAGTATCGAGTCTCGAGGCTCGAGGATCGAGGCTTGAGGGACTGTCAACTTACTTTTGAGCAGTACTGTAATGTGCCAGCCAAGAACATGGTCTCTCCTTCCTTGTATCCCACTTGGATGTCGGTTCTGCAGGCACCGGCGCATGCTTGGAAGGCATTTTGGCAAACTGTGGATTGGCTTCTTGAAAATGGTCTCCAGCAGCTTCTGGTCTGACTGCACAATTACCCGTAAAGACTCGCAGATAAGCCGCACCTTTTTTCCAAAAATTTGCGATCAAAATCGTAGGTGCGGCTTATCTGCAAGACCGTTTGGGAAAGGTGCTGTGAATTTCCGTGAATGGACACTTTCATGGCATAATACTGGAATAAATGCTACATCACAACAACAAGAGAGTATTGGTCATTGCTTCTGCGAGTTTGGTGGCTCCTAAAAAAGCCGTTGGTGACAAGTATAAGCTTATTTCAAGCTTACATTTCTTGCCGTTAAACCTTCCTCGTTAACAGGTCTTTTAACGGTTTATGGTCGCTTTTCTTGAACAGGAGAACCTTACACAGCATGAAATTTCCATTCCCCCACAAAGTTGTTTACTCTGTCGACGACGGCCTGTTACTTCAAGGGTAATTGATCCTCCACGAGCGAGAAAATACCACGCTATTCTCGAGTATTCGTGCCCACTATTTGTTCGCCGTTGAGCACTTTGATAGCAAATTTGTCGAACTGATTACCAAACTCTCTATGTGCAATGAGTTTTTCACCAACAGATGGCTACCAAATATCTTTGTAGATATGATAGCCACAGCTTTGTGTCTGTTATGCCCCTTAAAACGAATAAAAAAATTGCCACATTTTTTTCGCAGTGCTTCCGGTGTCCAGTCTTCCATCGTCCGATATTATGCCTGGTTACACAGCTTCGCACAGTGCATGCAAGAAAACAACAAATTTACGCGCAAAATTCTATGGAAAATCTGCCTCGAATGGAGAAATACTTGTGAACAAATACCACAATAATATCAATCATATGTCATAAGTGGTGGACATGATGTTTATTCTACCAAAGAGCTAAAATTACGGGTAAGACTTAAAAGTATTTTTCGATCCATTGTTGGCGAGTTTGCCTTGGATCAAGACGGAACACTTCATGATCTCGACTTTGGATTTCTTTCGAGTTTTTTTCATGAAAAACGTTTTTTCCAAAATTTGAGTTGCTAAACTCGGGGTGCGGCTTATCTGCGAGTGCGGCTTATCTGCGAGTCTTTACGGTACATTGCTTCTCGAAAGATTTCTTGCACATGTAGACTATGGCGAGTAGCTCTTTGTCAATCTGAGCATAGTTTTGTTCAGTTTGAGTCATTACATGAGAGTGGTAAGCAACTGAGCACTCCTCTTGTAACAGAGCTGTGCCAAGTCTGCTTTGGGAAGCATTACATTGAATGACCACTGGCTTATTCACATCATAGTGGCCAAGTACACGTGCAGATACAATCGTTTTTCTTGATACTGGCTGCAGCATCAGCATTACATTGCAGCCAACTCCACTCGGCATCCTTTTTAGTGAGTTTCTTCGGAGAGAGACCTGGGAGGAACTTTGCCAAGTAGTTCACCATCCCAAGGAACCTATGTAAGGACTGAACATCACTGGGGTCTGGCATCCCCACATTTGCCTCAACTCTGTGTGGATGTGGTTTCAGTCCCTCAGGGGTTAGCATGTGTGCACGGAAGCAGTTCAGGAAGGCACGTACAGTCCGGTTATCGTCTGCATGCTACTCAGCAGGTGTGTTGCCAAATCCAACAATCACAAAATCAACTGCAATGATCTCTACTCCTTTAAGCCCCTCAATGTGCTCTCACATTTTGCACTCCCAAACTTCCATGCACTATTGATGACAAATGGCATTCACTTCCAACAGTAGCGCTCCAATGAAATGTTAAATGTTTTGAAAGTACTGGTCAAGACTCATTGTCAAGTTCCACTTGCCAGAAGCCATTACTGGCATCAAAAACACTGAACTGTTTTGCCCCATTCAGCCTAGTTGCAATTTCTTCAATTGTGGGAATCAGGAAATGTGCCCACTTTATGGCACGATTCAGATCCCTGGGATCCAAACAGATGCGTAGCTTGGTATCCCTCTCAGCTTCGGTGGATGGCTTGCTTGCCACTAGCATACTTGATACCCAGTCAGTGGGTTGGTCGACTTGTTCGAAGATGTTGGCAGCCATCATTTCTTTGAATTTCCTCTGAACTGAGGATGCACTACGGGTCTGATGGACAGATCAGTTATAATGTGGTACTGTCCATCCAACTTTCCAAGGTCTTCAAATACATCATCATACTCTTCCAGCAATGGTTCTGGTTGCATCTGTCTTTGTCTTCAGTACATTGATGCATGGATCTTGGTCACTGTCAAGAGTCTTCATTATCAAATTCATTTCCAGCATGGTCTGTTTAGACAGTATGGGATCATACCGATGGCCCCTGCCTACATTGACTTCTATTTTGTGTGCGTTTCCTTTGTGAGAGACATATACTGTGGCTTTGTCCTTGATGGGTTCCTTATCTCCATAAGCTAAATCAGGACTGACTTGCCACGTGCATTGAAGAAATTCAAGTGTAGATCACCTAGTACATGTACATTCTTGTAGACATCCACAGGCAAAAGACTACATTCAGTCCCAGTGTCCATCAAGGTTGCATCATGACCTGAAAGGGCCTTAGGCTCCTTTGGTACAGTGAGGGTCACCATCTCACAACCTCCATTTCCAGCACCTGCAGCACTTAAATAGAATTGCTCTTGGACAGTGGACACCTTGCTTTTTGCTGGGGACTTGGCAACAAAACAATTCTTGTTTTTACAATATGCGCATATCTGACCAAAGGCAGGGCAGCTGTGCCTTTTGTGGTTCCAATCACAGAATCTGCAGTCCATGATCCAGCCACTGCTGACAGACGGGATGTTTTCTGACTGCTCTTTCTTTTTCTTTTTCTCTTTCTCTTTCTCTTTCTCTTTCACTGCACTCAATCCAGACTCAGGAGACATTTCTTTCATCTGCATGGCCATACAGTACAGCCTAAAAATAATGCACACGCAAGAACTTCTTTTTGCATCCAAAGGAAGAAGTTCTTCTTGCAGCTGATTGCGGGTCGCTTGAGCTTGAATCTGGAAACTGCGAGAACTTCTTTGTGGCTTTATGATAAAAGTGCAAGAACTTCTTTGCAGTGGATTGTTCTTTGCAGTGACACTTTAAAAGGAATGAGACAGGGTATGCGTAAGTGAAAGGCACGGCTTAAAATATAATTGTCTAGAATAACTTTTAATTGGCTGAGATATGAGAGATTTGCCCTTGCTTACCTTGTGTTACATGTACAGTGTATGACTTACATGTTCAACACCGGTTTTACCTGCGGGCATTTTGTACCTTGCTGAACCATGTTCGTGAAAATATCGAAATCTTTTGTGTTCTTGTGGTACCAATGGTCTTCAAATAAGTTGACCGTGAACTCTTTCTGAATTGATAAAAGCTATTTCAGAGAAGAGATTTGAGTTTCTTTACCTGAAGCACATTATTTCTATGGGAATGAAAAAGGCTTCAAAGCGAAATTTGCATATTGTTAAAACGTGACATGCCGATCAATGAAAGCTATCATATTTTGAGTTTTCAATCACTTTGCAAATTACCAACAAACTTCATTTCTTTAACACCTGCTTGATCATAAGCTACCAGAAATGGAAAGAAAATTGACACAGTCGCTTGAAGTCCCTGTTTTAACACATGAACACTATGTTTTTACAAGGAAAGATCTGTGTTTCGGCACATGTCTGCAAGTCGTTTATGAAGTGTTTATTGTCTGAATTTAGTGTCTGGTCCTCGTCGAAAAAATGATATCTTATATTTGACCCAGATCTTTCATTTAAACGGTAAAGTGCTCTTTACTTGACAAAAAAATTGTTTATCAAAGTTTCATGGTGTGCTGCTCACGTTTAGTTGTTTTTTACTTCAAGGAAAAGTTCTGTGTTTTCGCACGCATCAGGAAGTCACTTGTGAGGTCCGAAGACCCGGTTATATTTGACACAGTTCGTTCATTCCTGTAGTAAAATACTCTTTCCCTGATGAAAGAATTGAAGAGGCTAGTGGAAAAAGGGCATAAGTGACGTTTTTTTTTCTGTTACTCGCTCCAAATAAGCTGAATTTTTGCATGCGGCCTTCATTTCAGTTGAAAAACATTGCCCCGTAATTTTTTTCGCTGGCTTGCTCTTTGTTTTTTGAGAAATGACATATGCAAAAAATCCCTCAGTTTTCCAAGCGGCATCTTTTGTAGATGTATTCTTGAATAAACAACAAAAGAAACCTTAAGCACAATTACTTTGTTGAGCAGCAAACAGGCAGACTTTTTTATATTGTATGAAGTCAAAATAAAATCCCACAAAATCTTGACTGTCTTTTAAGTCAAAGGAAAATAGCATAGAAAAGATCTGTCTTTGTAATTGTATTGCCGTTTTTACTCGCTAGGCTATTAGTGAGTGGCGCTTACGGCAGACGGCAAACAGCAAAGATGACGTCTGAATTTGTGTTCTTTTCTTCTTCACAAATGGGTTATTCCAGAAAGAATCCGTACCCCCCTGACGTATGGGGTCGCTTTTTAACCCCCCCTCTCACCTGGATTTCCTGAAGCACAAGACAAGACAAAACACCCCCCCTCTCGCCTGGATTTCCAGGAAAAAAATATGAGGCTTAAATTTAATTTACTTTTAGTATAAAATATGTACAATCACGTCTAGAAAATGTTCTTTTTTAATTTCCAAAGCTTCGGCTAAATTATATCAAAAATTCTATTGCGTGGAACTAAGAAAAGAAAGGAGCAAAAAATGCGAAAAAGCGAACGAGTGTTTACTTTCTCAGCCACTAAAAATCAATTGCCCTTTTTCTTTCTTTGTGCTAAATATGGTTCTAAAGTAAATACAATTAGTATAGAATATGATAAAAAAAGTTCAACAGTCATTCATTTTCGAGACATAAGGTCAGTCTCTTCCTAAAGATCGAGAAAGTTTATACACATTTATTGTTCAAATTCTTTTACAACTTAAAGACTGGACAACTTGATTCACACATCCTACCTTCAAGAGCCTGTAGTCCTAATCTACAGAGGAAAGATCAAACTCGTGTTGTGAAGAGCTTTCTCATCTCAGTCTGCCATAGTTTCAAAATGTCTTTGGGCTTTCGTTAGTAAATTGGAAAGACAAATGTGCGCTGAACAGAACATAGCCAAGACAAAAATACAGAATGCAAAGGTGTGAAAGGAAATCTTTTTTTTTCTTTTCTTTATCATATTTATCATAATTTACACCAAACAAACAAGATTTCAACGGGGCTATAAACGTGAAATTACACAACAGTGGCGCGCTGGGTCTGGGTACGAGTAAAAATGTGTCAGGCATTTCAAACTCTTTGTTGGAACATAACAACGTTGCTCGTTCTTTAGTATCTTGATGTTCGCGTTTTCTGCTATAAAAGGACCTACTATTTTCAGGGTCTGAGAGCGATGAACTGTTACTGAACTAAACATTTGAATCGCGTGAATTATCGGTCAAAATGACCCCTGCAGAAGACTTTTTCATGTTCAACCCCCCTCCCGCCTGGATTTCCAGAGTATTTGACCCCCCCCCCCCCTCCTGCGAGAATTTCCAGAATCCCATCTGTCGGGGAGGGGGGGGGGGGTGCCGATTTTTTCTGGAACAACCCAATACAAATATTTTCACTCTACTGTTCAAAGAGCCAAAGACAAACAGCAAAAGTTTGATTTTTGCCGTTCGCAGTTTGACATAACGTCAAGCTTAATCTCTCTATTGTGATGTCAGCGTTTGGCACGCAAAGCATCGGTTATTCAGAGCTTACCTGATAATCATGCAGAGTTTGCTCGTTATTTCCACCGATAATGCACTCAAGTGTTTCAAGCAATCTAATTAATTTGCTATCTCTGGCTAGTGGACATTATAAAATTCTCAACCTCGGATAATGCAATTCTAGCTCTCTGATTGGTTCACTGTATCTCAGATACCAGCCATTATACCTATGTTTGACCTTATATGGAAATTAATGCAGCAAATGTGGTTTGGCATAAGATTTTTTGTGGGAAGCCAAGTTTCCTTGACAAAAAATTGGATGAGAAAAAAAAAAACAGATTGAGTGGGCTGTCCACAGAAGGAATGCAAGAAATTACGGACAATGCCATCAAAGTATCAACAAAAAAGCTATAAAGTTCGGAATGAGAATAATCAACGGTATGTACCTGTTAAGTTTCCCTCAAAAGCTGTAAAATTTCAAACATGAACATCGTGATTTAACGCATTCATGAATATTACGTAACAACAACTAATTTTACCAGTTGATGTTACTAAATGGCTTGCTAGTCCTGGTGGCACCAAATTTTCAAAACTGATAGAAGAAATGTCAGAAGAAGAACTGAATGTTTTTCTGAAGAGTTTTTGCATGTCTGCGAGGAATGAAGATGGCACACTGTCAGTTAATGAAAGTTCATCAATGAAATCCATCTAAGAGCGGCCATTGATCGTTTCCTTCGCTCGCTACCGCTCAACAAACCATTTTCCACTATCTCTCACCCCGCTTTTACCAATAGCAATAGAACATTTCCAAAAGACCTCAGAAAAACTCGTAACATTGCCAGCCTAACAGAGCCCATAAGAAATGATCAGAAACCAATTTCCACTGAACAGATAAAGAATCTGTTCAACAGCCGTGAGCTCGGACAGGCAGAGAGCAAGAATCCCACAAAACTACAGAGGACGCCCTAGTTTCAGTTTCTTTTCTGGCCGATGAGGACGAGAGAATCAATGCCAGCTAATGTCAACAATTCTGTAATGTCAAAAATCCATCAAGGAGTTGATTTTGATGAGCTGAACTGAAGTTGGCTCGAATCTTTACCAGCCACGAAAAACCATCATGGTCTCAGAGATTCTGAACATGAATCCAGTGCTAAGATATTTTCTGCCCCTGACTCTTTAACTGGCCAGCAATTATCTCCACATATCCAGCTCAAACTGATGCAAAAGTAGCCACAGCAAGGGAATGGCTTGGTGGAAAACGCAGGGCTGGGCTCCCGGACCACAGGGTCCCAGGGTGTGGAAAACGTGGGGTATGGAAAACACGGGGTGTGGAACCCCGGGTCTGGTGGAAAACACTGGGTCTAAGTGGAAAACAAGGGGGAACCATTATTTTGCCCAACAATGAACTTTCCTCATTATAATGATAAGTCAAAATTTTGTTATTTCAATTTGCAAAGAAAATCAATTGGCGTGAAACACATTTTTAGATCATGAAAGTGAATTAAACATTTCGTGAGAAAGAAAACCATTCAAATGCCAGCGTGCGATGCAGTGGTTTTGTATGGGGCATCTATTTTATTTTTTGCAGTGACCTTCGTAAATCTTTTTTAACCTTGAAAAAATGGTGGAGTACTAAAGATTGTTTTGCTTAGTATCTTTAACCGTGAAAAGCCACAGTTGCCGTATTTGCTTTAGTAAAAGCCAGTTACCTGAATGCAATGACAACAAAAATTACCATAGAATATAAGGAATAAACAAATAAAATATGCATGGCCCAGCTGGGCCGAATTTGAAACAAAAGGTATGAGGGGTTTAAAGGGTTATTAATCGAGAAACTACAGTAACCATCTTGAAATGCCAGTTCCAAAATATTTTCTGGTGTTCTTTCGAATAAAACAGACATCGACACAGTACTGTAGTTGCTTGCATTAATATCTGCCCGAGTAAGTTTTACTCTATGCATGTTATGAATGCGTATTTTGTTTCCGGTGTCTCCTTACACACAAGTTTATAAAACAAATGCCTGGTGAAATCAAAATGTTATTCCCTTTATGTTTAATACTTTTCCAGTAACATGAATTGTTTACCACTGTATTTCCTCTGTCAAATTTAGTTACTTTAGGGCGCTATCTGCATGTCCCAAACTCCTCACAATCAAGATAATTTAGTGTTATCAACTGGGTTGATGATGTGAATTGGCTACTGTAAAGAGATTTGAAAGCTAACCTTTTGAGTGTTAGCCCTTCGTTGGATTCACTCCAACGAAGGGCTAATGCCAAATTATCTTCACAATCAACCTTGCATTAAAACTGTTTGTGTTCCCTTTCTCTTTTTCTCTTTAACACTTTATTTCTTGATCACAATTGTAAACATTTCATTATTATTATTTATCATCTTCTTCTCTATGTATTTAGAAAGCTGCTTTGCTTTGCATTGGGATAAAACCTTCATAGGTGCATGTTTATTGACAAATTTATTAAGTTTATTGTAAAAGGATGAAAATAATTTATCCGCATCATTTCCCCCATTCTCAGTATTCCATGAAACTCGACAAACATCATCTCTAAAATTCTCTGGCGAAAAGTTAGAAAAATCGCACACTTTTTTCTTTTTAGAAATATTTGAAGCTTTCGCAGATTTTATCAAACAGAATTGCGAAAAGTGGTTGCTTATATTGGAAATAATATTTCCACTGAACGAGACTTGCTCTGGATTATTAACGAATATGTTGTCAGTAAGTGTTGCCGAGCTTCTATGCACACGCGTTGGTTTATCAATGGTAGGAATGAAATAGCAGCTTAGGAGAGTTGAAAGGAAATCGTGTGCAAACTGGCAATATGGACTTTTTCGCAAATCTATATTGATATCACCCATTAAACAAAGGGTTTTACCAGATGAAATAAATTTCTCAACTGTATCTGCAAAATAGTTTTGAAATTGCTTGGGTGAATTATGTTGTCGATATATGATGCCACATACTATATGTTTTTTATCCGTGAAACTTATTTCGATCCAAAGAGCTTGGTAAGCCGTAGTAGACGTTTTTTCCAGAATTACATAATCAAGAGATGCATCAATAAATATTCCAACACCCCCAGCTGACAAGGGTGTTGGGACGTATTCAAAACATTTTAAACCTATTCAGCGACACTACCAGTATCCACTCTTATAACACTCGGTCTTCGTTAGAAAATAAATTCTATATTAAGAAATCTAGGTTAGAAATCCAAAAAAGAGCTTTCTCAAGAGTAGGAGCTAAAATTTGGAATGAGATGCCAGCATCATTCAGAGAGCTCCCCAAGAAACACTTCCAAACAAAACTCCACTCTTTCCTTCTAGATATTCTTATATTGATATTTCCCAAATTACCTCTGCCCTGAAAACGTACAATTGAACTTGAATTCTTCATTAAGTTAACGTTTTAATGATTTAATAATTTGGTACGATCTGTTTAAAAATTATGTAAGTCTCCTATTGTAAATTTATTATTCATTTTAAAAGTTACTATTCATTTTTCATTTTCATTTTTTTTCTTGGTATGACTGTTCCGCCCAGACTAGCAATGCTATTTGCGGAACAGTCTTTCTTGTGCTGAATTTATACCATAAATAAAGTTATTGTTGTCTGTTGTTGTTTTTGTATTATATAAATTCTAGGAGAAACATAGACTCGGAAAAAATCTGAGTCCCAGATGGGATTTGAACCCACGACCCTCTGTGATCTAGTTGGATGCTTTACCCCTGAGCTACTGGAGACTCTCTGGTGTAATTTGTATATTTTATATGCATTTAATTTTTTTCAAACACCTCTGAAAAATTAGTTTGTGAGAGTTTAGATTAGAATTTAATTGAACGGACTATCATCTGGGACCTCACTAGTGATTCATAAATGATTAGTCGTGTAAGACTTTAAGGACCGCTCATTATTTATGGGCTGATAGGGCGGAGAAAGTTTTTTTTTTGGGGGGGGGGGATAATTGGAACTTTAAAGGGGGACCAGTCATTACTGAGAGCCCAAAAGGGGCTGGGATCACTATTCCTGTTCCAGTCATTATATTTTTTTTCGGTACACATAACAATAAATTAAGACTTGCAGACTGAGACGTCTCAAGAAAAAGTTAGTATTTAAACAGTTGAAACAGCGCTACTTGCTACATCTAATTTTACTATCATAAACACCTCATTTTCCGTAGCACTTTGCCCCCCAATATGCATGAAATCGCTTCTTTGGCTACCTACAATTTCAAAATTTTCGGAGGAGCATCCCCCTGGACCCCCTAAGCTGGATTGCCCCTTCGGGCAAATCAGGTCTCACTTTAATTTATACCCCCTGTTATGCTTTATTTTATGCCTGTGAACACTTCTGCTAAGAACTCTGATCAGATATCGGGAGACACGGATCAAGAGACTGCACTCGATGGCGACTTCATTAATCTGTAAGTCTGTAGAGCCTTTGCATAAATGGCACCTAAATTTGAATAACAATACTCATACATCCTTAGCCTCACATTCATGTGAAAATTCCTTTGTCTTAAAACATGAATGTGAGGCTGAGGATGTACCAAGTATTGTTATTCAAATTTAGGCGCTATTTATGCAAAGGGTCTATAGTTAGAAATATTACTGTCATATTACCGTTAAATCCACTGAATATAATTATACGTCGAAAAGTGAATATGAATGCAAAGAGATTGATGGTTGTGGATCACGAAATTGGTTAGTGGCTATGAGGGGGATACTTCAGTAAAATAACATTTAAAGGGGAGATCAGCTAAATGTTAATTATTTCCTTTAGCTGGCAATAGATAATGACCGGTCCCTTAGTTGCACTGAACATTCAGGTCTACAGTCGAAAGTGATTATTTGTATAGAACGGCTTTTTCATGGTTAAAGATACCCAAAACTAACAGTTTGTTGTTTCATTATTTCTTTTTCAAAGGGAAAAAATCCACGCAAGTTATTGCGAAAAATACAATAGATGCCACATGCAAAGAAAAAACAACTGCGTGGCACGCTGGCATTTGAATGTTTTTTTTTCTCTCACAAAATGTTTATTGCTTTCATGATTGAAAAATGTATTTCACCAATTGATTTTCATTGCAATTTGATCTTTGACTCCTCATTTTAATGAGGAAAATTCATTGTTGGGCAAAATAATGGTTCCCACGTGTTTTAAAGTTATTGTTATTATTATTATGTTACTATTTTCCACTGAGACCCCATGATTTCCACCCCTCGTGCTTTCCACACCCCGGACACCATACCCCGGGACCCCGCGTTTTCCACCTAGCCCCTTCGGAATGCTGATAGAGGTTTTGTCGAAAATAATTTTGACACAACAACTGTCACATGGCGACCAAAGTTTTCTACAGTATTTTTACAACAGTACTGTTATGTGGAAGTGCACAATTAAAACTCTTCTTGATGACTCAAACTCCAACGCTTTTCAACTTTCTGACCAAGGTTGAATATCGTTCGTTTGGTAGGCATTCCTTAAATTAAAGATGATGGTAAGTTTTGTTCAGCAGACTCGCCGGCTTCGCTTTCAAATTTTCATTCAAGTTTACAAACGGCGTGCATGCCATGTGACTTCCCACTTGCTGCTGTTTTTTGCCACATCAACTTCCGGTCGTTTTGTGAAATTAACTAGTGAGACAATCTCAGATTGTGCACAGTGTTATGCAGGACTGTCAGTACATTTTGAGTCATCTGCTTCCTGTATTTAAATTCATTAATACGTTGAACTAGAAAATGTGATAATTTTATTTTTTTAACTTGATACTTTTGTTTTCCTTCCAAAGTTTGTAACATAATACCCTTGTTTTCTCAAAAACATACAAAGGAAGATATGCTTGGTTTTTTCCTGCTGGGGAAAAATGAAATAATGTTTTTAACTTATGAAAAAAAAAATGGAAGAGGAATGATTTTGTTTCTTTCAAGAGGCAAATTTTGATATCATCGATAAACAATTACTAATTTAATTATCAAATAGTCACATCCTGTCTTGGAATAGCATGTTCTTATTATGTTGCCACCATTGGTGTTGACAATAAACCAGTTCAAAATACACATAATGATATTGATTGATACAACCGAGAATGGTTTCAACTTAACCAATATCATATCCTACATCGGAGAATGAGTAAGACTGACTAAATTTATTTGTGGTTTTTGTAAGTGCCACTGTGTCTGCAGCAATATTTGAGAAGTTTATTTTGTCACAACATTACTAATTTTAATGTGGCTAACTCGGAAATGTTTGGGGTGAATAGATTTGTGAACTTCTTGTTCTCTTTAAAGCTTAGCAAACATGAAATAGTTTGAAAACAGGACACGACATTTTTTAACCGAGCTAGGGATGATTCCAAAAGATACACTATCACAAAAGCATTCTTTGCACTAAAAGGGAGAACTGATATTACCTGAAATATAACTGCTATCGCCCATGAAGACAAGAGTGTGGTATCTCAGGCATGAATCTGAACTCGAGAACGGATTGTATCATGGTGACAATGCTAGAATGCATATGTCTTATGTTGTGTTCCAACACAGGAAAAGCACTTAACATTTGTGTGTGATTGTGTATGAAATGTACCACTTACCTAACACATGGTTAACACCAATGCTAATCATTCTGCAAATGCGTGTTGGCTATTTACCATCTCATATCCAACGTGCCCTTGTGGAATAATTGTTAATAATTATTATTCACCTCCTAGAGAGTGAATAATGCATGAACCAAACAAAAACGAAATGGCCAATGTAAACTCATGTTTCACCCAGACGATGTGTGTGTTTTGCCAGTGTTTCTTAATCAGAAATCCTGAGAATACAAGATGCTGTACCAGAAAATACAAAAGGTATGAAAATTGGCCTTAAAGTTTTCAAATACAAAGGCTATGAAATTTGGCCTGAATGTTTTCAAAAGATAAACTTACCGATGTTCGACTTTCAAGCAGTTTCAGGACATGATTGTCCTTGGCAATCACAGATTTCATCATTGTAAGCAAACCCAACCACAAAGTTGCTCTTCACTCCGCATTAGTAGGAAGGAATACTACAGGGCTCATTGACAGAAGCATCAAGTGCTATTTCATGAAGCCGCTCCCTGTTGATGCACAAGAAAACATTCAGTTTTCCTGAAAGTCCTGTGCACGCAGTATAATTAAAAATTTCAGGTTGGTCCTCTGGCAACTGCTCTGACTTTCAATTTTCATTTCAAGTGAAGAGAAAACTTTGATTGAATGGTGAACTCGTTTTGCAAGCTGACTTTCAGTTAAGATTGCTGCTTTGAACACTGTGAAAAGACCATTTTGCTAGATTGTGACCAGGATTTCTCAGTGATTAACTAGACTTGCCATGTTTGAAAAAACTGTAAATAGATTCACACATGCTACATGCCACTTGCACATTTTCTATGAATAAACAGAGAGGTTAGTCACTGTAAACAGACTTGATGGTTTCCTTCTTGTCTGTTGTTGAGATTACATGTACTTTGTGTGTATATACTTAAACAATTATTCTTTTCAGTCTTGCATGGTTAATAGAGGCAGAATATTTACTTTCCTGCTTCATGGCTCAGTAAATATTCTGCCACTGTTCTTCTGGATTTCAAAGAACAATTGTTGAATATTTTGCTCTCCAATTACATGTACATGTATTACTCTCAAAGTTGAGCTCAGGGAGCTTGCATCACCCTGCATGTATGTTCAGTTATCAGTTTTGTATTTTCAGTCTTTGGTTTTGGTTATTATGTCAGTTTTCTTGTAATTCTTTGGAATGTATGACTTTAGAGTCAACTGCGGAAAATTTTCAGAAACTTTGTGCCTAGTTTGCTTTTAGATTCTATTTAGTTTGACCATTTTTTCGCACCAAATAATTTATTTCCTGTTGCATACTGATTTTCAACTTTAAGGTAAAGTCAAAAAATGTTTCCAGGGCTGTCATTAAGTTTTGAGTCACCTGTACCCTTGTTCTCCACACCCATAGCAAACTTGTCACTTTGTAGGTGAATTCTGTCAGCAATGGGTAATTTCACCTGTAGCATCAAGGGAAAATTGAGCATGTCCAGATGTAACAGATGTTATGGGTTATGGTCTTAGATGCTTTAGCATGCACATGCACTGTTGATTTTCAGTGTGATTAAGGTACTTTATTTGTTTTTGTAGGTGGCACTCACAGAGGCTAACTTTGTTTGTCATGATATCTTCCATTTACTTGTCAATCAGGCATCCAGGTACACTGTAAATCACAAACCCTGATTTATTTTATTTGTTGTTTGTTTATTTTGATACAAGTCAAATTATTCTTGCATTTTGATTTTTTATCACCTATGATCTATTAGATAACAGAGACATAGATTGTGTCAATATAAAGAGACCTGCATAATGAGTAAGTTGGTTTTCATTTTCAAGGGAATTAATAGCACAGAATAAAGCTTTTCAATGTCCAAGAGTATAATGAAACTGAGGATGATATTATTTTTAATTCAGTTTGAACAGGTATGAACAGGTTAGGTATGTCAACTGTTTATAAAAAATGGAAACTCATGTAAATGGGGAAGAAATTGGTCACATGCCAGGTAACCAGAGAAAACAGCGAACCGATTGAGATGACTAATAATGTCTATAATTTTGTCGTTATATGTGGCAAGTTGGACCAGGCTGAGAAATAATTGTATACTTCCTTCAAACATAGACGTAGAGCCAGAAATAGAAAAAAAAAAAAAAGAAAATTCCAAGAACATTAATTTTGTACTGTGTTTCCAAAACTATTTTGCTTTAAAATTTATAGTGATAAACTGTGAACCGACAAGTTCCAAGGTAATAATATTCGATTTCTTGGTCAATTTCAGACCTTTGCTCTTGTGGAGAAATGCGGAAGTACATTTAATATTTCTTTATGCAAGAAAAAGGTTTTCAACATGAAGACTTAGACAGCACTAATCAAAAAATTGAAGTTTCTTATTTTAAGAATATTAAGAATTCACTTTTCCGAAGCAAAATTATTAGCGAAAAACAGAAAATCAAGAATCAAACCCTGGCGTTTTTCTTTTTGAAACATATTTTTTGGTGCCAGAGATATTAACATTTTTCTATTATGCAAATTATATCATTGATGATGTCATATTGTTTGACACTAAAAATTGTAAAATGCTGAAAAAACAATCTCTTGAAGTATTACTATTAATATTAATAACGCAGCTGAGCATAGTGCTCAGTGCATTATGACATTTTTTCAGTTTACAGTGTTATAACCAGAGAAACGGAACAGTTCGAATAAACGATTGAGAATATATTTTAACAAGCAATCCATGCGCTAAACACAAAACTCATAAAAGCACGTGTCATGCTAAGCATGTGCGCATTACAAACTTAAGAAGCCCTATGATGTAACAAGACCCTATGATATAATGTCTCCCTTTTTAACGAAGACAGTTTCTTATATCAACTCAAAGTTTCTAAATATCCACAGTAACTAAACCCATTGTTATCATCACTTTAGTTCGTAATCTTTCAAGTACATGTAGCTTGGAGGACCACAAGTTGTCCTCTTGGGTAACATTTCCCAGTACAAGTTGGGGGTAGATTTAACTTCACATGTAGGATCCGGTTGAACTGTCAAGGCATCATCATTACTAACAGGAACAGGAATTAAGGGCATGGAACTTGAACAAGTTAGTTCATTTGTGTCCCTGTCTTGTACAGGACAGGAAGAACTTGTTATGGAGCCTTCAAGAGTCAATCAAATGAGGTCCATCGGAAACGGCTGTAGCAGAAACTGGAGTACCAGTAAAGGA
>CM042747.1:32797056-32819859 GCA_022496165.2 Catalaphyllia jardinei
ATGCCAACGCAAAGAGAATGATGCCAACGCTAAAGCAATTTACAAAGAAAAGTGTGTTCCATTTACTGCAACCGATGTAGTAAACCTTAAAATTCTACCTTGAATTTTGTTTTCTTCCTCTGGATGTTCTTGGCGACAAACACATTCTACTTACGTTGGTATCATTTTACATCACTCACAAGAACACCAAAATGGGGCCTTCTCACCAATCGTTTACTTCTTTGTTTTTCCTTTAGCAATCCTTTGGATTAGGAACAAGTTCTGGCTCAAAACGGTCAGGTTGAAGATCAGCCTTGACCTCGAGTAAACAAATAAGCTTGCCAAGACAAATCGCAACGATGCTGTTATGCTGAGCATACTTAGCCAATCCTGGCCGCTGAGCATTTGGTTTAAAATGGCGGCTGTCGATGTCAAATTTTAGGCTGCTTTGAAGACAAATTTCTCGGGATAGAATGCACTTTAGAAGCTTTATAAACTTTTTTATTGCTGATGACAAATAAAATATGCTTTCTGGAGTGACCTCCTTTGAGAACTGTTTTTACAGATTTCTGTCTATTATTTTGAAAAAGAGCTCACCAAATTTTTACAAATAGTATTTTTAACTCCCTGAAATAACCCTCCAATAGAAGTGAGCCCCAGAGGCCTCTAATTCCAAACATGACAAGAGTGGTTACATGTACATGTACCTCCAGAATTTTATGGTACTATAGTGCACAATAAAATGCAAAAGGGGTGTACATGTGTGATAAAAACTGAGTTTTCAGCCAAAACAAAAGAGATTGACCAATCTTCTGTATGATATTCATTCATTTGCACATGTTTTGATGAGATTATTTTGCTTGCAGTGCAACTTGCCTGTATTCCATTGGTTTACTTGATGGTCATGCTTTCTTTGTCTGGAGTGAGAAAGTTAGGATTGAAGAATTTGAGAGGCAATGTTCACTTTAGAAGGAAGAAAGTACAAAGGAAGGAAGACGACCTTATGAATTTGGTAAGTACAGTGTAATATTTATGATATTGTCAGAATGATTTGCAAATAATTTTGTATGTTAATAACTCTGAGAGTTCCACATGAACAATCTGGGAACTTTATATCCTCTTTAAAAGGTTTTCTGTTTAATTGGCTTTGGCCTCTTACAGTACATTAACACACAAACCAGGGCCACCCAGTCAGTGAAAACCAATCAGATGGCAGAACTGAAACAATATTTCCAACATTTCCAAATCTAGCCAGTCAAATGTCCTAATGAGTGTCACTCAAAAATATATAATTTATTGCCAGTGTGTGTGGTGTACGTGTAGGGTTTGAATATTGTTGTGGCTGTTTAATAATTATAAAATAAACGAGGCTTACCAGTAAGTTGAAGTTTGATTGAGGTTCTACCGGGTCATCACAGCCACAGAGATAACATGAGATAGTGCATACGTGTAGCCAGTCAATATTTAACTACTGAGTGTCCATATCAAAGAAATAAACGTGGTCTCAGTAGGTCCACAAGGAAACTGGACTAGCCTGGGAGGGTAATAACTGGGTGGGCATGTAATCTCTGCTGCTGTGATGACCTGGTAGAACCTCAATCAAACTTCACCTTACAGGTAAGCCTCGTTTAATTTACAATTCTACCAGGTCATCGCAGCAGAGATTGCATGAGATTTAAAGTAATATGGGCACAAAGAGATAACACCCATAACCACCAGAAGGTGTCACAGTTTATTACAGTGAGAACTGATCCCATAACATAAATGTAGAAGAGTCTACTCTCCTGAACTAAAGCCAAGAATAGCCTGGCCAAACTTAGACACATCATCTTCAATAAGTTTGTTATAAGACTTGCGGAAAGTACAATCTCCTTTCCAGGAGGCTGCTTGGAGAATAATATCCAAGGGTACCTGACATAAATTTGCTTTTCTAGTAGAGGCAGCTCTTGTGCTGTGGGGCTTGAAAACTTTAACATCAATTCCAGACTGAATTATGACAGTCTTAATCCAACGTGCAATGGTGTCCCTTGACACCGCTTAAAAAGGTTTAACAAAACTAAGAAACAACCTAGTTACTCCACCCCTTTGAGGTAGGGTGCCCTTAATATACTCGGTAAGAACTGAGTAAACACAAACTCTGTTGTCTTCCTTAAAAGCCAGGAGAATGAGCTCAGGCTGTTTTCTGCCTGGTGCAGATTGCTTAACAAGATCCCCAATAACAAATTTATAGTGATCTGCATTCTTTTGCATGCTATCTAAATCCATAAGATAAATGGATTGGCATCTTTGGCCTGTGACTAATGCAATTAACATAACCAGCTTCAGAGTGAGATCTTAAAGATTTAAAGATTCAAGTGGTGCAATGGTTTTGAGATATGATAAAACAAGTGATGTATCCCATATAGACTGATATCTAGGCACACATGGCCTGGCATTAAACACTGCTTTAAGAAAGCGATTAACTAATGGGGGAGAACCCACAGTCTTGTTTCTGTCTAAGTGAATGACTGATGACAAAGCACAGCGAGCTGTATTCAGTCCACCTTAACCCAGGCCCCCATCAAACAGTTCTGTTAGAAAATCTAAGACCTCTGATATAGATGGCTGAATGGTATTAAAACCCAGTCTACTGCAGAATGTAGTCCACTTCTGTAAGTAAGTTGGTACTGTTTCTGGGTTCCTTCTCTCCAGGACTGAAGGATGATTCCTTGAGCTCTCTCCGATATGCCTTTGTCTCGGGGGCTTTCCTAGATAATTGACGTGCCATTGACCGTAGTCCTTCCCTTAATGGATGTGCCTTTCCTGGGTTGAAAGGCAGGTGCACGATGTTGGGCTGACTGGGAAGTAGCATTGGGTTCTGTACAAGGAGCCTTGTTAGTTTGGGGAACCAGGATTGAGTTGGCCAATGAGGGGCCACCATGACTATCTCTGCTTGGTCCTCCTCCAACTTTTGCAGAACTTGTGAGATGAGACTGAAAGGTGGAAAAACATAGTTATATTGTGTACCCCAGTCTAACGTGAAGGCATCTACCCCAACAGCATTAGGGTCAGGGATCCAAGATACATAACGTGGTAATTGGTAATAAAAATTATTAAGGTATCATGGCAGGTGGATTTTTATGAAAAATGCGATAAATCTTTTTTGTTGTTGTTCAAATAGAAAAGACTAAGAAAAATAATTTGCAAAACGGATCAAGAAAGAAGCTTTTTCACTTTTTATGATAAAGAGAAAACCTATTTTTGAATCTCTTTAAACCTCTTACGGCATGTTGACACCTCTAATTAAAATTCACGCCAGTTGTCACATGTAATGCGAATTGTGGTGTGATATTTTATTTGCGCACACGAACTGTTCCCGGTCTGGTTGTTTCATTGCAAGTTGGCTTTCGTTCTTGTCAAATTTTCTTTATGTCAGGACGAAAACCTGCAAGAAAACTTCACGTCCATTTTTGTCTCCGAAGAAGGAGAAGAGGCGAAAATCTGGTGGAACCAGCAGGTTCAGCGTTGAACAAGATCTTTCGCCCCTGATCTGAGCAACCGTGGGTCGCATTGTTAGAAACTAAGAAGCATGGTTGAAGGAACTCCAGGACACTAGTCCCACCAATGAAGCTGAAGGTCAAAATACAACAAGTGCAACTGGGGATATGAAAACTGGGGATATGAATTCTGTGGATTCATGGTGGAACTCAACAAGTATTCTGGATCTGTTCGTCTAAGGCAGCCTCTGCCTCAGAATTTAAAACAGTAGGTCTGATTTTCCCAATCTGAATAGGTTGCAGCCCATAAAACTCCAGTTTGTATCCCAGAACAACACATCTTGCATGAGCCCCATCAAGAGGTCAATCTTGTTGTGGAGCGTGGTTTCTTCATCTGAAGGCCGACGTGTAGAAGCATCTTTCAAGCTCGATTTCGCGCCACAATCAGCGGCTGTTTCCTTCTCCCCAAGTCTTTGCTTCCTTGAAAACTCTCCTTCAGAGAAGAGGATGAGTCTTTTGTCAAATTCTGCGAATTTGACTTGGTTCTGTCTGACTCAGAGGTCGCACTGAATATGCCATCGAGAACGCCACAGCCCGACGTAGGCATACTGTGATTTACTAAAAATTTTGGCAGAGAAAACCTTTGCTATGCAAAAATAAACTGCCTGGGTAGACTTACTACCTTTCCTCTCAGTTTTGAGGTGAAATCGGATATATCTGATGGTAGGATGGAGGAGCTGAACACCTGATTGTCCTGTGCTTAAAGACCAGCATGGCCAATATGGCGACGCAAGCACAAAATTGACTGGTTACACGCATGCGCTATCTCATGGAATCTCTGCTGCGATGACCAGGTAGTGCTACTGAAATGAAGTTTTCACTGGATTTATTCAAGTTTATTCTTCATATTGTCGATACCTACTAGTTTTCTACCTTGTAATTTCTGTCCAGTCTTGACAGGAAATAATATTATACATCATAGATGTTGGAGGGGGCCAAAGAGTGTAGATTCACCAATTGAAAATGAATGCTACAGATTTGAACATCTTGAGTACATGATTAGAGACTTTGAAGACAAGTGTAGCAACTTTTATATCAAGACCTGAAGCCAAAACATGATATAATATTATTATCATCATTTGTTTTCAGCGTGGATCTGAAATTTGGATTCTCATGTTTAACTAAGGTTTATTAACAAGGTTTGAATATATATCCTCAGGAACTTTACTGCATTAATTAAAAGTGGTAGGCATGGCCATCCACACAATCACAAACTTATTAACGGCCCACAAGTTTTGAGTCAATTACACAGAGGGCATCTTTTTATGATACTAATAAGTGAGAGTTGTTGTGGTAGACAAAGAGTATCTTTCAAAATTGTGATCTACAGCAGAGTTTGGTTTATCATGGCATATGTATCAGTGTAAACAAAGTGGGAATTTTGCTTCTCTTCTGCGCATTTCTCCCGAATGCAATATTTTATGGCCGATGGATTACTCTGCGTTCTTTAACGTATACTTATGTTTATGTCTCTGCCATTAATTCATATCATAGCAGACATATGAAGAAATAAAGAAAGCCACACATCGTTTGGCATAGTGTGGGGGGACACAACCCTGAGGTTGGCGTGGGAAGCGACTTTGATATGCGTGACCTTTTAAAGCCTCTCTTGTCACCAGCACTACCGCACTAGAAACGGACAGGAGTATTGGCAGGTCAACTCTATCACAATATAAAAATGGCAAGTACACTGACAATTCAAGCTTCAATTATCACCAGCACTACCCAGCACTGGAAAGAGTATTGGCAGGTGAAATTGAACCTGTGACCTTGAAAGTCTCACTTATCTTCCCGGCACTGAGGAAGCCAGCACCGAATCAGACAAGACTATTGGCAGATGTGATGTCATCAAACTCATTGAATGACTCAAATTCAGACCATGGGGCAGTACTAAATGCATGTTTTAGTTTTTGGAGATTAGCTTGCTTATAATTTTTCGCAAAGATGTATTTCAGAGATTGTAGCTTTATGATGCCATAAATGAGGTGGCAGTCAGATTGGCCTTGGTCAAATGTTCCTGATGTCATTATCTTAGTTGCATTAATGGTGATCAGGAGGTCAAGGATGGTAGAGGTAGTTACAGTTGTTCTTGTGGGGTCTTTTATGACATTGTGAAGGTCAAAGCTGCCTAGGATTCTGAGCAATCTTCTCTCCTCACAACCCTTGGCGGCATTAGGTCTGAGTTCAGGTCACCAAGGATTTTTTCTGTTTCTCACAGTTTTCAAGCAGACTTTAGAATTTATTGTGGAACTTATAGTCATCAGAAAGTCTGTATAGACAGCCAAGTAATAACTTAAGGGGTTTCATAGTGACATCAGCCAGATTGCTTCGATGTCAGTTTTGAGATTGTCCCTCTTGTATACATCTATATCATTCTACATCTCATAATATTATCTAGAGTCTTCAGATAGCTTTTGTAGACTGTCTTTCTAACCTTTTTCTTAACATACATGTAGTTTCCATAGCCACTCAGAGTGTGTTTGTACAAGTCATATATATGCGTTATCCTGAAATAGTGTTCGTGGCCAATCAGAGTATTAATGGTCCAGGTCGTAAACAGCCCATTGATGTCATGTGGATTAAACAGACTGAGCAAAGTTTATGAGAAGATTTCAGTCTCTAATCTTTGGGTCTTTTTTACGACACTTGGAGCTGTAACTATTTTGTGATTTTTTGGTGGGATTAAAAAACTATTTCAAGAAATAAATCCACCAAGTTTCTAATCTAACCATCTCTGGGCAAAATATGTGCCATATATTTTTGATTTGGCTTGATCTTAGGGGACATTCCCTCTTAATTGTTACACATGTGAATTACAGTATAAGGAAACTTTTGCAAATTTATCTAGTACTTTCTTAATGGACACTCTTGAAAAACCGACTGCTCTATTTAATGACTTAACAGTACATAAACATTTCTAAACTGCATCACAGTGACTGTAGATTTATAGCAGACTGTTAATCCTAATGTTAGTTGCAATTGTGTTTTATTCTGCAATTACTAAGGTCTATTCTTATACTGCTGTATCACGGCATTGCATAAGGCAATAAAGCAAAATAAAATCATTCACAGTAATACTAACAGTAGTTGTTTATAGCATTCCAGGCAAGCTTCCACAAGCGGCTATCTATCCCTTACACCTCTGGTGGCTGCTTTTGAGAACTATTGTCTTAAGGGCTTGACTGGTGAATAAACAATCTTGTTATATAGCTGGCGTTTTTCCCACTACAGCGTACCCATTCATTGGCTAGTTCATGGTCACATGACATCTAACAATGAAACTGTTTCCGGCCAAATGCCATGAGCGGGCAACATTGCGAAAACTATGACGTCAAACAGGAAACAGTTCACTGTTACCCGCGAAATGTTGACCGCTGTTGCTGGAATCTCAGCGCATTTCTCAAAATTTGCTTTTGTTTTGTTTTGCTATATAACAAATCACTTAATGACTGGTCCCTTGGGGAAAAGTGTATTGGGGAACAGTGTATTGGGGAACAGTATTTCCCTCGAATCTTAATGTTTCCCTTGACTTCGTCTCGGGAAACATTGAGATTCTCGGGAAACAAAATTCACTGTTCCCCTCAAGACCAGTCATTAAGTGTTAATTATAGACTATATTTGCACACTAATATTAGAATGGTCAAGTAGGTAGCATACACATCCATTTACTCAGTTTTAGAAAGGTGGATGCGATGCCAATACTGAATAACTTGCAGAAAATCTCTACCCCTTTTCAAGTATTGACAGTTAATTTCTCTCACCTCAGGAACTAAAACTTGCTGCCATGAAGCAAGCTCGTGAGGACCTTAATGAATACCTCAATATGTAAGCCAGGTTTGCTTTCTTTGAAAGACTTAACCTTTTATTTGTCAGTAGGAGTGCATTATTTGGATGGTTGAGAACTTTTTTGAGTGGAATGCAATCTTTGGATGGCTGAGTTAGGCTGTTAAGTGATAAGGAGTCAATAATATAGAAAGCTACACTGTAATTGTAGCAATGAAAAATTCTAAACCCATTTTCTTTTAATTCTTAATTGAAGGCTTTTGTGCAAAAAAGGCGCATATTGCTTTTTGGGCCAATTTCCATTTCTTGCAGGGTTGAGCTAATTTTGGCAGAAGGACTTGTTTTGAAATTAAAGGAGCTACATCATGGTTGAACAGTTTGAAAAGTTAAGCCTAAATTTTTCAATTTCGTTGTTTGTAATCCGTGTCAATCTTTTCCATCCTTAACGAACCTGGTTCCTTTATGGGTTTTTATTATCATTCTCTTTCATGTTTTTCTATCTTTGTGAAGTATGTGTCTCGTGGATTTCCAAGCAGATGATTACTTTGAATTGCAATAGGATTGAGCCTGCTGCAAACTGAAGCAAAAACTGAAGAAATACAGAATGCCTGATCGCAGGTTAGCAAGAAGAAAACTTCAGCTGAAATTTAAGTTTTGCTTTGTCTTTCAGCGTTCCTTTGCTGATAAATTTTCCGTCTCATGTGCTTTTTTCGGCATAAGCACCGTGTTAGCTTTAGGCTTCCTTTCTCTGTGTTGTCAGAAATAATCATTTCACAGAACGAGCAGTTTTGTGCCAAAAAAAAATAATTTCAAGTAGAAACAATAAAATCGATCACTGACGTAGCTGATTTCCAAAAGCTTTCAACCTCTCTCTCTATGCACTACTCATTGACTTGATTTAGGTATCGATTCATGCAATAGATTTCAAAAGTCGAGATTGTTTTCCCTGGCCAAGAACTGCGCTAACCCTAGGGTGTCCTGACCTTACCTCTAACCTAATCCAAAGCACTAGTCCTAACACTAAGGGTCCGGACACACTGGACTGACAAAATTTGTTTGGCCCTTCCAAAAATCTCGACAAAATTTGTCTCTGCCAAATTTTCAAGTTGTCATGCATGGATGCACTGAAACACAGCAAAATATTTGTTAACCACAAGTGTCAATCACACGGAATAAACACCATCACTTGCATGCTGTTCGCGGGAAATGTTACATGAGATCTCAGGAGTCATTAGTCTCCTTCACAGCCGTTTTTTGGGATGTCACGCAACGTTTCGATCAAATATGTTGCCTCAGGATATGATTGCCTGTTTTCTAGGTTTTTTTTCTTCCTTGAACTCGTTCAACTTCAGCAGAGGAGATTCAGCTGGAACATAGACTTGGGAACCGTAAGAGTTGTAGTCTGAGTAAGGATCCTTATGCAGCATACGGAGTTACGAATCTTCCATCTTCACCGTTTGATTGCCGCGCAAATATGAAATAATTTTGGTGGGCTTCAGACTGAAATTCTCCGACTAAAAATAGTGATCGAAATTTTCTTGATTGACATTTTCCTTCAAATTATGGCGTGTAAATTAACAAATCTTTCAGATTTCACGCCTGACAAAAATTTGTCCTGCTCTGCGGCAGGATGACAGCGTCTTTGAAGTTTGGTAAGCCTTGACAAAATTTGGTACATCTTAAAATCACCGGGTGCACTTGTCTTAGGGAACTGGTGATAGACTTTTTTGCAAAATAAACATAATTTTGCCCAGTGCGTCTTAGCCCTAAGCACTAGTGCTAACCCTAACACTTAGTGCTAGCCTTGACCCATAACCCTGACCCCAAACGCTAACCTAGTTTCGAGCAGTAATATGGGTGAAATTAATGTCTTTGTGGCCGCACATTGACATGGAATCAAAATTTAATATTTTTTACCTGAAATCAACACTTTTTAAGGTTGCACGTTGCAAAAGATCAGTATTTTGCTGGATTTTAAGTGAAATTACCATCTTTGCAGTCACATGCTGATGTGACCACAGAATTAGAAATGCGGAAAAAAATTGTTTGCGGCGTGATTTGTTTGGCAGCTTGCCCTTAAGGTTCGTTAATTTTTCTGTCATTGTTTTTGCCGCAGAATAACCATTTGGTGAAGGCGTCATCAGAAATACTTAACACAATAAATAGGAGTGAACTTTCCTGAACTGCAATCTTTTACCAAGAGCGAGTCAAGGCTACGTTGATAATAAATAATTACATGTATCTTTGTTGAATGCTTGGTGTGTGTGACTTGGTATGATCAAAACTGCTACACCGTCGGTTGCATCTAATCGTGAACAGCTTGAGGCATTTCAAAGATTTTTTGAAGCTTAATTAACTGTTGGTTTTCAGAGCCAATAACTGAACGATGTACTGAAAATTTATCTATTTCCCCCGGTAATTTTATACAAACATTTCGAAGCAGACACTGAGGCAGACAAGGTCGCACCACATCACTGTTATGCTTATGGCTCGGTTTTCACTTTTTATCTTTATGGTGTTTTATTGCAGTGGTTAGCAAAGACCTTTTTGATAACTTTAGGGATTAATCTGCACCAGTGTAAAAGAAAAATTTTAGGAGGCCTGCAAAACAAATTGTATTCATTTTCACAAATTTGTGATCACTCGTGCAAATTTATGCCATTCAAATCATGTTTGTGATGTTGCGTTGCTGTAGTTGCCAACTAAAATTGTCAGGGTCAATTTATCAGCCTGATCTCGATTTTAAGCGGTTTTTGAACAAAATTTTGTGAAAGAAGAGTATTTCTTTATTCACTGGAACAAATTAAGAAATAGACCTAGCTTGTCTGAAGTTTGCTTTCATGACATCATTTTGACCTTTCTGTCTGCTATCAAGCTTTCCAATTTGAACTTCCGATGTGTTTGGAATAAGGTTACAAATTGAAAATTCCCAACATCATTGCCATAACATTGGTCGTTTTGCCTTCCAATCTTAGTATTTTAAAGTTTTCCAAAAGGAAAGGTTGTTTTAAATTCAGTGAAATTTGAGACTCGATCGCTTGTTCAAATCGAATGTCATTTGAAACCCCAGAGTTTGAAACACATGCATGAAGCAGACAATCTTTATTTTTACTGCCAGAAGTTCATTCAACACCGTTCTCTGCAAAATTACATCGGAAAACTCGATATATATGATATTTCTGCTCAAGTTCAAAGATGCTGTACGTGCTGGAGTTGTTAACAGTTCGTTGTAAAGATTTTAATAACTGATAGCAGCGGCTCTATGAATGATCATTCCAAACGGCCGGCCGTTTCATTGAATGCATTGTCAATGTTTGAAAACGCATTGACAATGTTTTGAAATGATTTTGAAATGGATTTGCAACGCGTTTCGGTTCCGCTGAAAAACATTGCCAACGTTTCAAAACACAATGGAAATGCTCTTCAATGCATTTCCAACGCATTGAAAATGCATTGTAACGAAAAAACGCTGCAACGCTATTTTCGTTAAGCTTGCTTTTCCCAAATAGGGTCACATATTTTCTGAAACCTTGAGAATTGTAGATTGTGAAGGTACATGTATATTCATTAAAATAATAAAATTATGGTTTTCCAAATAAATTTACATTTCATAATAGGAATGCAAATTTACTTTGGGGTGTTCTTATGGTTTAACGAGATAACCTCACAAAAGGTGTTAAAATAACGACATGTTGATTGACCATGTGAAGGCTCATTTTGTACTTAAACAACAGAGCTTGTGTCAATTACAAAAGAGTTTCAAAAGTTGCATATGTTTCTTTTGATTTTTAAAATGCCTCATAATTAGTTTAGGGATGCCATAGACAGTGAAAGAGTCCACTCATAAACAACATGAACTCGAGAAACCCATGAGATGCTGAGTAAGTTGAAATGTTTATTACTGTTACCGCTTCAAATGGCAAAAGCGCCAAGGACGTATTGCTTAGAGAATGTCACACATGTTCCTTGTCCAGTGCAAGCAACTTCCCCTGCTTGAAGTACACATAGGAACCTTTGTCACTCAGCCTTCTCAAAATGTTTTCCTAGAGTAAATTCTATGAAAGTTGGAGGTGGTTTAGGTTTGGAAGGCATGTTTTCAAGTGTCCTAAGGGTGCAGGCCTGTAGCATTGTTTTAGGGTGTTCTTCCCTGGAGGAATACCCTATGACAGGGCATCTGACAGATGCAGTGGTGCAAATTTACATAATTTGCTAACATCCTCCCACATAATCAGTGATTTTTCTCGCATAAAACAGAAAAAATCGTGTCACAGTAGTGGTAAAGCAGCTGGCTTAAAACCCCACGAGCAAAAATTCCAAAAAGATGGATTATTTTTAAGTAGTATTTCTCCCAAAACAGTGACAAAACCATGTCAGTTTATTCTTGATGAACTCTTGACCTCAAGTCATACCTGGAAACTTGTTTTGTGGAAAATGCCTGGTTACTAAGCTATGGATGTTCTGCATGCATAATGATCTAAAATGCTTTATATAATAACCCATGTTATTCTTGCATTTTGGTTGGTTCTCACCTATGATCTATTAGAGGACAGAAGCATGATTGAAGTCATCATTACAAAGTTTTTCCCTTCGTTTTTTAAAATGTGGAAAGTTTTGAGAATTTAGATCATGTTTTACATGACTGCAAAATACAGTATTGTGCAATAGTAACGCAAGCGAAATGCGCGAATTTCGTTCTTTGTTTACGTGAACTTTCCAGGAAAGTTCGCGTAAAAGTTCGAGTGACAATTCGAGGGCTTTTAAGAGAAATTTCCCTGGAACAAAGAACGCTTTTTCATCGACTTTTCGGTACAAAACGAAATTTCACGGATAACAGCGTCATTTCACTAACTTGGTGCCCAAAATTTCGTGTTAGACAGGCACAACAATTCTCCACACGATCTCTTCGATCTACCGGTCATATAAGGTACACGAAGTATACAAAAAGCTTTCAACACACTACTTTGCTGGAGTTCAGCCACGAACACAAAGAATGTAAATTACAAATAAAACTTACCACGAGTAAAGACTTTGAATTTAGTTTCATGCATGAGAAGATGCAAAACAAGCCCAATTTTGATCTGTGAAGTCGTCAGATGTGCAGCTGCGTAGAAAATTATCCCTTTCTTTCTCTAAACCAAGCAATTCAAATCGATACACATGTTTTTGTCCGAGAAAGCATCGGAAATGGTTCTTTCGTTTTCACAAATTAACTTCAGTATTCCGATTTTTGGATAAACACAGGTGTTTAACGCACTAAACGTTTCGAGAGGCGTTGATATGCGTGTAAACTATGCAGGTCACAGTCGCTCACGCGGGGACTGGAATCCCAGTGGGAAATGTCATGATTTGTTACATGAAGGGCTTACCTTAAAAAAATAGCGGTCTTTGCAAGTTTTAATTGCCTCAGTGCTTACGTGGTTAAAGCAGTAAGTTTGTACTGAATCTCTGATGTTTTTTAGCCGCTAGGATGTATTAAAAATCATTCCAAACATTCAACAGGTAAAAAGATTGTAATAGTTGATCGAGTTGATGAATGTAATTTCAGACCTTCTTTACGTCTCTTTACACAACAACAAATCAAGAACTGTAGTCATATTTTGCTTAGTTTGTGTCAGAACGCTTATCAACCAGAGCGAATTTTCTCCCGCAATTTCGTGGCTAACGATCGAAAAGAGTGAACTTTCCCTCGAAATTTCCTGAGTTGTTAGCATCCACTGCGAATTAGCGTTCGAAAAATCAGGTGGAATAAAACAATAGGTACCTTGAAAGTTCGCGGAAAAGTCGCGGAACTTTCGTTTGAAGCGAAATTTCTTCGAAAAGCCACGAAAAGCCAAGAAATTCGTCGAAATTCGCTTGCGTTACTTTTGCACAATACTGTATAAGGTACAAAGAGTCTCATCGAGGATTAGAATAGGGAGGAGAAGCAAAAAGAGAAAAGAAAAAGCTGTTTCTGTACTCAACCACTCTCAGTCAGCAGTCGAGCAAGATTAAAGGCCGAGACACAAGATGCGATAAATTGAGGCGACACATCGTGGCGACAAGTCGCCTCGTCTGCACTGCTGCTGCGACAAGTCACTAGCGGTTATTTTGTTGCTGTGATATGTCGCACAAATTCAAACCAGTTTGAATTCGTGCGACAGATCGCAGCAACAATGATTTTCACATGTCACACAATGGACAAATCACTACGACACGTCGCCGCGATTTGTCCAGTGTGTGTCTCGGCCTTAAACCAAACACAAAATTGGTCTTGAAATTTCTTTAAGGTAAGAAATCATTACCTTGTCTTGAATTTAACAAATCTGATAAACAAAATGTTTGTGCTACACAGATTAATGTGAAGAATAAAACATCAAAACTTCACTTCTTAAGGACGTTCGCGCCCATTGCTACTGCGCATCTCCAGTAGGCACACTGTACATGATGTGGTGCGTGCCACGTCATGTATTTCAAGCACACCGAGTCGAAACTCAACAAAATTTAGAGCTGATGACCTTTGCAGTTACTTGATCTGCGAATATTTTTGTTGGATGCTCGGTGACCCCCACTTTGTTTTTTTGGCAGATCACTTCCTTTTCTGATTCCTTTCATTATACTAAAAAACTCAAAAAAAATCCATAAGTGGGAAGTTTTAATTATTTCTCATAATTATACTATTCAAATAGAGTCGAATTGGTACATGGATGCAAGTGTGCACAACTTAGAAGTTGCCTTTTTTAAGGCTAATTCTACCTGATTTAATGACATAATTATGTAGCCAATATCTATCAAATAGGCTTATATATGCTGTGTTGAACACATAACTTAGATATGATTCTTCAACTTAAATATATGCCAATAGTAATAATCCGACCAGAGTCGCCCAATTGACTGGAAATCTTAGAAATGCTATGGTCTGTGATACGCCTTATCTTCAAAACTAGTTTGGTGACCCCCAATCTTTTTTTACGTTTTTAATCTTATTTTATCATTTTCTACCTACAGTCAAAGTTTTAAAAAAATCTGTGCATGGGAACTTTCGGGTGCAAACATCCTTAAATGAGTTAAAATAACCATAATTATAACCTTGGTTTCCAACACAAATGTTCCAGTCCATTTCAGGGTACAGCAGTGAGCAAAGTATAGCTCACTACAGTTAACGGCGAACTATATCACAGCTATAAGGTGTCTCTGACATTATATCAAACTTGAGAATCATCTGCCACGGAGGTCACAAATTTCCACCATTACTAACACTCCTCAGCATTCAAAACTCGAAACAAAGGGCCTCCATTGTTGACCCCAACAGCAAGTTTTCCAAGCGTATTTCAACTCCTGCAATTGCCAGGGCAAACGTCCAAGCTTTTTGGCTCAGAGGGCTGCTCTGATGGCAAAACCGACCTGACTTTCCATAATTTTCTTTAAGGTTTGTAAATTTTGCAGTTCAAATGTCCTTTTGCTGTAAGATTTCATTCCATGAGTAGCGCTGCTCATTTCAAGGTGACAGTAGCATGTTTTTCTTGGACCAATGTCAATTCTTTTGCTATGTGTAGCAACCAATGAGATTGCTTCATTTTGTGTAGACACTAGATTATGTCAAATGGCTTTTTTCATATTTGTCAAAGTGGGCAAATGCCATCTTTCAAGTTATGTTGAACGAGTTTGACATAAAAAGGCTTTTTCTGTAGTAGTTTCTTAATTCTTTACTATATAAAACAAATAGATTCCATGTTGCTGTGTGTCTGTTCAGTAGTAGATCACAGAACACATCAAAATATAGTAAGAAACATTGACTCACCCAGCTGTCCCCTTGTGTACCACATTTTGACGTCGTCTGTGATCTATTACTGAGCAGACGCATGGGAACATGGAATCTACTGTCAACACCGTCATATAAGTGGCAACTTTTTGCTTAAAACTTTCGTATAACATCGGGAATGTGTCTTATCTGCGAGGACATCTGTACACTATGCCGTAAATTTGCATAAAAAATTAACACTTTTCAGTGAAAATTTTACAGTCTCTATAGACCTGTGTAGCAAAATCTCCATTCTGCCACCACGTTGTTTACAGTGTCAACTGTCGATGGCCAGTCACTTCAACAGAAATCGATCCACCACGAGTGAAAAAATAGCATGGTATTCTCGGGTATTCACGTGGTAAATGGCCAACCATTTCTTCGCTGTTCAATAGTTTGACGGCAAATTTGTTTATCGAACTCTCTTGGAAGAGCTTGTGCGTGAAAATAAATGTCTTTTTGAATTGAGAAAATGTTGTACTAAAAATCTACTTGTTTCCAGTACTCCATCCTGGTTACTAACCTACGAATGAACCGAAACGTTCATCCAGTGTTGTATGTAAATTCTATTGAGAAATGGACGGGAATGAAAAATACTCTACTTTTGATTTATTTTAGTTTCTTTCCAATTTTTTTTTCCAAAATTTGAGTTGCCAAACTTGGCGTGCGTCTTATCTGTGAGTGCGGCTTATACACCGATGTTTACGGTACTTGTTAAATAGAAAAACTGTAAATGAAGAAATACTCGTCAAAAAAATACCCTAAAAAGATCAAGCAAACAGTTGATGAAAATGATGCACATTCTATTAAGGTAATTCCTTAGGATTGCATTGCGCATCCCTGCTGCGCACAATTTTCGCGTCATCAGCATACACATGAGCTCGTGCCCTACAAAATGTAAGAGATTTCCCTCAAACTAAGCTTGATGGTGAAATAAATTTTCCTTTTCTCTTAAACAAGCATGGTGACCCCCGATTTTTTTTCCGGGTATTTCCAAAGAACAGTCTAATGAACATATTTGAAGAAGTAAAAAGTTTGATAGTGGAACGCGATTTTTTTTCAGAAAATAGTTCCCAACTGGGTGTATTTAGGCCAAGGCGAGGACTTCAAGCTAACCACGCAACTGTCCAAAAAAGTGTAATATTCCCGCAACCAAGCTATCAAAAACAGCTTATGTCAATAAATGAAGCTTTGCTTTCAAGATAAAACTTCCCATCTTCCAAGTAACCAAGACTTAATTCTGTATGAAGTTGATTCAAATTTTTAACACACAACCAGTCAAAATACCCCCATTTTTAGCTCATTCACTGCCCGCGCACGTGCGGGTCCGTAAACAGAAAACTGTGGATGGAAATTGTGGACCATGGACGGAAGTATCCTCACCACCCCACCTTGCTTTGGCTGAACAAAAGTCCAAATAAACTCCCAATGTTGCTGCGATAAGCAACTGAAAACATTAACGTGTGTATGCTTTAATAAATAAACTTTAACATCAAGTCCCATCAAGTCAGAATGTCGCAACCTCTGAAAATCGCCATATGTTTGAGAAGCCAAAATTTTTGTGCCTAGGGGACCCAGAACAGTATTTTTCTTCCTACAACCATTGCAAAGACGTGAAGATCGGAGCGCTTTACTAGTAAACAGTAAACAGATTTAAAGCAGCTTTTCAGACTTTAGAAACAACAATGGTATTTAAATTATTACTTCGAAGTTGATTTAAACTTTTGGAACGATTGGTAACGCCACAGGCGTTAAAATGACTCCAAAAGCGGTCGGCAAAAACTAAATCTTTTGCTTTTGCGTGAAGAATTAATTAGAGCAGCGCTCGTGCAGGGCCGCACATCTGCGAAATTTTCGACATTTTTTCGCTTAATTAAATAGGTTTCTTTGTCTCAGCTTGAATGAAAATTTACTGCTATTGAACTTCCTTTTGCATTTCTTTCATTTGGTTCCCTGTATTTTGGAATTTGAAGTTTTTAAAGTGAACAGTAACTTGGACACTGGATTTCTGCATATTTAATTTACGGCAACCAACATGCGCTTTGTTTATTTAAATTATTCGCTTCGTTCAAATATTTTTGGGAGTCTTATTTAGCTACTACAGAACTGCCAAGAAAAGTACTGAATGGCCTGTAATTTAACACACTTGAAATAAGACTGATCTCAACATAATTTGCTTGTTTTTGTCGTCTTTTTTATTTACAACTTTCATTTTTCTTTCGCAGTGCTGGCCGTAATATTTTGTCACGCAGTGAAGAAATTAATTGATTTCTTGTTTTACGTGAGTTCTTCACTTTTATTTTCCGTTGTTTTCTCAAATGTTAGCCTTTATAGTACAAGAATGGAAATTCTGTTTTATTTGGTTTTGTCAATAATTAACTCGTTTTCGCATATTCAATTCAGGAACTACACTTTTAGGCTGGCCTAAATGTACATATTATTATTTAACAGCCAAAATAGTCATTTAACAAGATATCTTAAAGTGCCCCTGTGATAAAAAAGTCACTTCCTTTTTTTCTTGAGATTCTGAAAGTGTGTCTGCTTAACACTTGACTGGCAAAATTCTGACCTTTCATTTTTATCCAAAGGCCGTTTACTTTGAGTGTAAGTTTTGGATTTCACGATCCGCCATCACTCACGTTCAAACCTGACCAATTTGACCTCAGAGGGTTGGATCCGGGAAAAGTGACGTCAAAGGCTCACCAGCTTAAAATTTCTGCGTGTAAACGCAGCTTGTTATGTATGCAAAGTGCGAGTTTAAAAGTGTGAAAGCCCAAAAATCCCGTGCTACATATTAATTCTGCAGCATACACACGCATCGCATTCTTAAACTAGTGAGCCTTTGACATCATTTTCTCCTCGATCCAGCTCTCTCAAGAACTTAAATTTAGTAATGGCGGATCATTAAATAGGAAAGTTCCAGTTAAAATAAACAGGTGCCTTTTTTAAATCAAGTATTAAAACTTGGGTCACTTAGTGTTTAGTTAACATAGTTTTGAAATCCAACGGAAAAAAATAATTTATTTTTTGTCACATGGGCACTTTAAATATTTCACCATGAACATCATAAATTATATTTTTAGACATCCTCATATTTTGTTACTCTTAAGCAACCTATTGCTCTTGACAGAACATTGGAGAGACTGACTCACAGCTTTCTGCACAAGCATTACTGGGATGGTGGGAGGCACAGTGGCCTCATGGCTAGTGTGCTTGTCTCTGGATTAAGCAGTCTGGGTGTGAGCCCTGACCAGGGACACTGTGTTGTGTTCTTGAGAAATACACTTTCCTCTCACAGTACCTCCCTCCACCCAAGTGTATATAGATTGTCATGGTTGAACTTAATGCTGGGGGTAACACTGCAATGGTCCAGCATCTTGTCCAGGAGAGAGTAGAAATTTCCTGGTTGCTTCATGCTACAGAAACTGGGATAAGCTCTGGCCTGTAAGGCCCCTTGGCTCATATGCAGACCTTTACCATTAGTGGGATGGTTCAGATACAAAATGTGAACTACGATTGATGGTTTCCAAATTGAAGGTAACCATCCACCAAACATAGTTCACATTGTTTACGCAGAGCTCCTAGTGCCAAAGGCTGACTTTTAATAACAGCAATTAGTTCAGATATGATTTGTGTGGTTTTGGTGTTCGTGGGAATGGATCAACAATAATATGTGATCCCAGATAATGCCTATCCCCACAACAAAGGAGAGTGTCTGATTTCCAATCCAAATGGGGAATGAATATTTTCCCAAGAATAATTACCAATTATTCACCGACACTGAGGTGAATAATTGTTTTAGTACAAAAGAGTAAGCCAAAAGCGGCCAAAAGAGTAACTTTACTTGTGACAATGTACCAGCTGCTCGGAGGTAAATAGTACTTGGCTAATCACCTCCAAGCTAGCCAATCAGCGTGCGCAAAAAGTACTATTCACTTGTGTGGTATATACTAATGATATCTATTTGAACTTCATTCCTGCTGTTTCATACGGGTTTCAACTGTACCAATATTTCATAACCAAACAGCAGAATGCAAATTAGTCATTACATGAATGAGCTGGCTCTAAGACACCGCTGACCCGCAAACAAGCATGGTGACCCTTATTTTATTGCGTCTTTTTAATGTTCATATCATGAATGTTAATTACGCCAAGTTTCAAAAAAAGTTTGAAAGTAGAACAACTTCAAGGGTATGACCTAAAAGAGTTTAAATTGTGGGTAAGACTGTGAAGTGCTTTTCATTTGACTGTTGTTTTGGTACAGTACATTCAAAGGGCATTATTTTTTTGTCACCTGTTGAAATTTAATCAGTTTGTTTTGGAAAAGAGCCTCATAATTGACGCATATTGGGTGATTCCAGAAAATATCCATACCCTACCACGGGGAGGGGGGGCATGAGTATTTTGACCCCCCTTGCCCTAGGAAATTCCAAAATGCTCATCCCCCCATGCCCTCCGAATTCCAACATCACTATCCCCTCCTCCCCTCCCAGAATTTTCCTTTTTTTCAGACCCTTTGGAATTCCTGTTCAACTACCTGAAACTTCTAGCAGACGGGAAACTTGCACTTTTTCCACCTGCAAAATAATTCTGTTCACAATTTTCGGTCAGATATCAAGCAACTCAAGTTTGTTAAGTTGGTACACCATAGAGCTCTATGATTTCCTTCTAAGCGTTATCGTGACGCTGCTTACCACCTAATAAAACTTTTTATTTTCCATTCAATAGCTTCATATTTTCAGGAGAGTAGATCATATTGATACCAGTAGATGCTGACAAAAGTGAAGTTCACGATGGATGTGACATCACCCACCATATTGAAAATTTTGTTCATTGAGTAACTGCTGACCACTAGTTATGCAGCATGCGTTTTACAAGCCCATTGGGTACGAATGGGTACCCATGGCCATAGCTCTACAATAACCCTTAATGGCCATAACAAAGTTTCAAATGTATGTACTTACGCTGCATTTAAAACATATTTTTGTGAATTCAAGACAGAAATGAATCTTTCTCTTTCTCAAAGACATCAAGACATACTTGTGAGTACTTTACTGATAAATAGATGTTCGTAGTTTGTCTTTATATTTTTAAGTACAATTTTGTCTTGCAATCGCATAATCCAGTCCGAACACTGTTTGAATGCACATGCAATATCCTGCAAAGCTCATAGTGTTCTATTTGGAAAGGAGAGACTGGTGCGAGTTTTTAGCACGCAACAACACATCATTGATCGACAATTGGTAAGAAACACAAACTTGGTTATATTTTATTAATCACTCAACCAATTCATTAACTTTAAGGCCTCTTTGATGTGGACCTTGCTGCACAACCCATCTGCTCACTCATCTGCATGAATGCTCACTTCTGCATCCTGCTTCCGTGGTCAGTTCGTGCTTGATTTACAAACTGGGAAAGTTAACACATCAGCAATCTAATCTGATCAGACAAATGTTTTTCAAACCTTTGTGGTCCTCATTTTCCTCTTACAAATGGACATGAACTTTTGTATTTCGTTGATGACACATATAAGTTTAAATCAACAATCTACAGATGGAGAACACAAAGACAAGCTCGTTGACAATACCAAACACAGACATTTGGTAATCGTTCATATGTGGCAATTTGTCACACAGCTTTTAATGCAAATACCTCTCAAGACAGCCCAATGACTGCTATTAATAAGAGTTAATTAATGCAGAGAATGGTTTTTGTAATAAGATCTATCTGGAAAAGTGAGAAACACTTTCTTTGAAAAAAAGGTCAGTTTTGGGGTGTACTGATACCCTAACAGAGTTGATCATTTACTCTTTTTAAAATGTTCAATGCACTCAAGAAATGCACCAATTGCAAAACTTTTTACGTTGTGGTCACTGCCCAGTTTTTTTTTTGCAACATCAACCTATGAATGGCTCCATTCCATTCCTCGGCACAGTAATCACAAGATGTGGCAACACGCTTAAAACAGAAGTGTACAGAAAACCAACTGACACGGGACTTCTTCATTTTCAAAGCCACGTTGACAACAGGTACAAAAAAGGCCTAGTTAACACGATGGTCGATCGGGCGTATCGTCTATCTTCCACTGAAGAGACGTTGACAAAAGAATGCGACAAGTTACGTATCACGTTTTCAAAATTGCGCTATCCCAACACATTGGTCAACTCCACAATACATAGGTTCCTGCAAGAAAGTGATAGAGTGCCGCATTCTGTGACTTCTTTAGAGCCATCAGTTTACATTAAATTACCTTTCAAAGACCAGCGATCTGCTGATCGCGTCCGCAATGAACTCAGTTCTCTGGCATCTAAGATCAATGTCACCGTAAAACCTGTCTTCACCAGCAGGAAATTATCGCAAACTTTGAGCGTAAAGGAAAATAAGCCTCCGATCGTCAACACGCAATGCGTTGTTTATTCATTCCAATGTGATTTGTGTGATGCGAATTATGTCGGTTTTACTGCCCGACACTTACACCAACGCATTAGTGAACACCGTTATTCTGCTATCAGCAAACACCTTGAAACACAACATGACATTAAAGGAGCAAAGATCGATCACCTTTTTTAAGTCCTAAAGAAATGCAGAAGCAAGTTCGATTGTCTAATATACGAGATGCTGTTTATAAAGGACATAGGCCTTCCCTCAACACCCAAAGTGACTCAATCCGCGCCAAACTTTTCACTTGACACTTTCGTTTTCCATTTTCGTTTTGTTTTATTTTTGTTTTATTTTGGATATTATACCCATAGGACACACAAATATTTTATTGTTTCACGTTTTTATATATTCCTGTTTCAACTTTTACCACTTTGACATGATAATGTCGTAGAGTAACGCCGAAACGTCGTCTGCTTTTTAGAATTTTTTCAAATGTCTTTAAAGAATCTTTTAGCGTTTAACTTTTCGATAAAATGTTTTTCCAAATCGCTCCTGTTACGCAAGAGAATTTCCCAGCAAAAATGCCATCAGTGTTCTCTCAGTAATATACTTATATAATGATCCTTCTCTAACACAGATATAGCAATAATTTTGATTAAAAACAAACTTTTTAATTCCTTGGTTAAACCTGTGTTCAGGCATGTAAGAAATTCCTCTGTCAAGTCAGTCATAGGGAGCAGTAAATTCAATTGGGAAAATGACTAAAACATTTTAGAGCCAAAAGGAGCACTAATTATTCAAATCAATCAACCAGTTTACAGTTTCAAAGAATTGTCACACAAAGCTGGGCTGTGGGATCTACAAGATGCTGTTCATCAGAAACATGAGACCAAACCCTAATAACCAGTTAGAATTTTGGTTGCATTAAACATTTTACTTGACTTTTACTTTACATTTTACTTTTACTTTAATTGAATACTTTAACACATGTGAATATTTTCATTGAATTTTTCCTATTACATAATATATAATTATATACTGTTTATGTATAATCAATTTTATTATACATCAACCATTGTTATTCAATTTTTATATATTGCTCCTTTTGATCTGAATTGTTTTGCACAACCTTACGGTATTAGACATGACTAAAAGTTTACAAATAGACCATTATCAATTCTTATTGTAACATAGTAAATGGTTTGAACGCAGGAGTATCAGTAGTTCGTATTGTGTGATCGTCCGGGTGAGTGTAGTTCTGAAAAGAACTGTTGTTGGTGACTGACGTTTCAACAACCTTAGCGGAAGTCATCTTCAGAGTCAAGTGAATAGTGTTTGTCAGTCGAT
>CM042747.1:32820259-32855259 GCA_022496165.2 Catalaphyllia jardinei
TCACTTGACTCTGAAGATGACTTCCGCTCAGGTTGTCGAAACGTCAGTCACCAACAACAGTTCTTTTCAGAACTACACTCACCGGACGATCACACAATACAAACTAGCACTCTGCAGACTTGCTGTAATACCTATTGGCCACCTTGTTAGGGTTCCCGCCAGGCCTTCACAGCTACTGTCAGTAGCAGCCTGGAGACCTAAGTTCCACTGTCATTCACTTGAGTCATAATTAAAAGTTTAGGTTAGTTTTTAAGTTTACCTTTACATGCACTGTTTGTTTTCATGTAAGGACATAAAATTTTCATTCAGGGAAGAAATAGGTCATATGCTAGGTAAAAGAAAAATTGATATTCATGGTCAGCAATTTTTAGTGTTAAGATTTCACAAAGCAAACAGTGGGAGGCATGAGAAACCATGATATTTTAATCTCCTCAATTAATATTGACATGGAGTGACAATTTGTGTCATATGCTGATCTTGATGCCATGTTATTGTATTGAGCAACATGGTTAACTTCCCCTTTTGCCAGATAAAAACCAGCCTTGGCAAAAAAGCCCTTCAAATTCAGGCTAAAAGCTTTGTTCCTGTTTTGAACCCTATGTACATGTATTGCAAGAAATTAAAGTTATTGTTTGCTTGTTCACCTTTAGCTCAGTTCAAATTCAAATGCTTGAAGAAAAACTTTGTGATTACCTTGACATGTTTTGCAGGTGAGGATGATTCATATCCCTTGCTGTTAATACAGTGCATTCTATCATATTTTAGTAGAATTCTAGTAAAATGCAATAATAGTATGTAGTAATATGCAGATGGTAAAATATGCTCGCTTGAACTAGACTTACACTATGAGCTATTAGTGTGCAGTGGCAGGAAACTCCAACAATTCAGTCTGTGTGATGTTTCTAAATGGCAAGGTTTAATGCAATGCACAAAAACAATTGGAAACGGTTAGTTTAAGATAATGGAAATAGGAATTCTACTAAAACAATTAGATATTAATTCACTCTATTTTTATGAGGTGATAGTTGATTCAGTCTTAGGCCTCATCAACTATCACCTTATAAAAATCTCAAGTTTATACCGGTAATCTAATTATTAAAATGACATCAAAAGAACTGTAAACCATCGTGGTGTCTCATTGAAATCATAATGCCGTGACAACACCTTCCTTGAAAGTTTTTCCTCCTGAGTGTCCTTTACCCATAATAGAGTGCCATCAAATTCCTTAATCCAAAACTAAAGAGCCACCAAATTTTCTATCCTCATCAGGCATATGAGGTGCTAATTTTATATCTGCAGAGACTTTTCATCTCAATAGTGTCCTTTGTTTGGAAACCAGCACATTTTGAATTTCAGAGCTATGGTAGTGTGTGACATAAAATTACAATCATGTTTGTTGAACAATTTGTATTTATCTGATGATGATGATGATGATAGACTTTATTTAAGTGTCAGTAGTACATGTATTTAGCTTAGGAAAAAACTAATTGGGAACACTATTTACATGATTTTTAGCCATTTCAGAAGTTAAAGTGACCATGTCGTCAAAATTTTTATTTTCTTATCTGATTCTATATATCACCCAATGAACTTCTACGAAAAAAGTCGATTTGGATAAAATGCAATCTTTTTTAGGAGTTTTAAAAACGTTCAAATTTGCGGCCATTTTGGTCCAACATTCACACCAGTCTTCCCTTGGTTTGAAATGTGTTGTGACATAGATTAAGGCACACGTGACTTCAGGCTTGACTCATCTTGCTTGTTTTACCTCTGTAAATTTAATGTGGTAGTTCATACAAAATGCTGCAAAGAAGCTATACCCAGCCCGTTTTATAAAGTTCGATTTGGCTAGAAATTTTCGTAGAGCTGTACAGCGCCGCAAGTGATCCCCAGCAGCAAATGATCCCCAAATTGGACCGCAAATGATCCCGAACCGGAAATGATCCCTGATGTGGACTGCAAGTGATCCCTGCCGGAAAACAGGGAAGGGCATGGAGTTTGTTCCTCGGGTCGAGGCTTCAATTTTTTAACGTAAACAGAAGCAAGTGATAACTAGCCATATTCCTTATGTCCTATATGGCTATACTGAATTCCCATGATAAAGAGTTCTTCAGATAATTACAGTAAAAGTTCTGTGGATTGCCTTGCAATCGGCTTTTATCTATATATGGTCTTAAAATTTCATAACAATTTAGCCGCAGTGAAAATTGCGAACGAATTAGTAATATCAGTTCATTCACTCAATATCCTGCAACTCAATTTACTTAAGGGTGCGTTTCTTTAAGAAAATCTAAGATTAGATTCTCAAATCTGAAAGAATCTGAAAATGGATTTTGAGTTTCTTTACGAAACAGATCAATCCAAGATCTCTCAGATCACGGTACATCTGAGGAAACAAAAAATCCACTCTGGAAGTGGATTGACGTACCATGATTTGAAAGATCTTGGATTGATTTGTTTAATAAAGAAACGCAAAACCCATTTTCAAATTCTTTTGGATTTTAGAATCTAATCTTGGATTTTCTTAACGAAACGCACCCTTACAGTCAAAGTAAGTGAAGCGTACCCCTTAAGATTGCATTAATGAACTGATTATTTGAAACTTGAACCCGCTAGTCATTTCAAGAATGCAATAATGAATTGATTATTCGTAATTGAACTCGCTCGCTCGATCGAAGAATACAGCTAACGGGTTCCGTTTTCGAAAAATCAATTCAGTGTTGCGACTAGTAAGTTTCAAACCTACTAGTGTTTTCTAGAATGTAATAATCAGTCCATTAATGCAATCTTGAGGGGTGCGCTTCACGTAGTTTGACTGTAATAAGTTGTGTGTTTATTTCCTGGCCTGCACTTTTGGTCATGTGTGGTTTCCGGTTTTGGTCAATCACGCGAAATGAAATACTTTTGTCATCGATGTTGAAAGTCAGTAGCAAGGAATTCTAACAGATATTGTTCATGGTTGTACATGTAGTGTGTAACCTATCCGTATCTCATGAAGCAAGAATTTTTCAGTCTGAGAATCTTACACAAAAACAGCTTGCGGCTGCCATTCTACTTCTAGTTCGTAATGACATGCGATTTTTCTAATTTCGCATTTTCCCACGGGAAATTAAGGTAAGTGTTAGGTCGCTCAACATAGTATGTAAGTTGATCAATCGTGCTCCTGACCAGATTCAGTACACATTTTATATACATGTACTGTCAGTATGGAGTTTCTGGCTGCAAATTGCAGATGCAAACTGAAAACCAAACTGGCTTGTAGTGTTGGGAAGCAGAATTTCTAGCTAGCTCATTGCAGAACTTAAAGGTCATGAACATGTCGCGAACCGGCTGTTGTTGTTGGTGTTGGCACTTGCTTTTGTATTTGTTTCTCGCCCCTTCAGTGAGAAATCTTAATCAGATTATTTAACATGGAAATTGCATCCAAATAAAGTCTACACAAGATTTGTATGTCTTAGTTATGGTAGCATTAAGCTATTATTGTTGTAGATCGAGCTTGTTGAGAAATGGTATTGCCATCTACAATGTTTGTTTTTTTCTTGTAATTTTTCTGAACAATTGTCAAGTGAAAATAAGATGAATTTGTCAGGAAAATTATAATTTACGTTGTCAGAATATCTTTTCTTTATGTTTATCTAATTCATCATTTAGTTGATGAAAATGGATAAATACAAAAATTAAAAAAAAATCCGGCAAACCAAACTCCATGCCAGTGTCGTTTTCCGGCGGGATCATTTGCAGTCCACATTGGGGATCATTGGGGTTCGGGATCATTTGTGGTCCCATTTGGAGATCACTTGCGGTCTGGGGATCAATTGCGGCGCTGTACAGCGCTCTATGACTCTACCCTTTTGTCACCAATCTCCTCCTACGTGTTGCTGTTGTCCTGTCAGCGACACGGTGCAAAATACTTAGCTTCAATGCTGCTCTGTTTGGTTTGAGTATTTTCTTTGATGCAAAAGTACTTCCAGGAATAAAAGTTTCTTCCAAATAAATAATTTTCTTCAGAGTCCGGAAAAAAGCAGTCGATAAGTGACGAGCCACATTACAGTCACAGCGAGTTTTTAATTCACGTTTGAAGTCCTGTTGCATGACAAATCACGTTTTTGTAGTCACATGCACACCTGTCAGTATGCGTTGAGAGTTGTCTATGAAGCTTGTGAAAGTTTGCAGCCATCAATGAGAATGTGTCGAACATCAGAATACGTACAGCTGAGATTGCTCTCATTTCATAAATCAAACGTAAAAATTGCTAAAGCTGTTTGGGAATTGTCAAAATTGATAGAAAACCTTGGCCAAGTAATATAATGCACCTATCCCCCGAGGGGGGGGGGTCGGGTATAGGGTGGGGATTTTGACATTTCCTAAAAAAAATTATCAAAATCCCCACCCCTGGGCGAAAAAGAATTGTCAAAATTAGCAGAAACAAGTGGTTTACTTCTCTTCCACTATATAAAATTGAAAGATCAACTGCATGATGTCCGATCAAAATCCCCACCCTGGGGATATACGCCACAGTCAGATTCCCGTGGGTTGCCCGACCCCCCCCCCTCGGGCTTGACATTGATAGGTGCATAAGCGGTTTCAATGGCACGGCTTCCTTTGGGTGACTTGCCTCGTAGCAGCTGACCGCCAACACTGGATGGAGGAAAGGAGACACTGATTTCATCGATCAGAAGTTAAGCTGGAACAATACGATGAGTTAATATTGATGCCTATGTTTGCAATTTGTAAATAAAGTTAAGATGGAACGAAATATTGTGTACATGAGAAATCGTGAATTGGCATTTTGAAAGAAAGGAATGTTTTGCAATGGCCGCAGTAATTAAGCTTAAGATCTGTGGAATTTCTCACGGGCGAAAACTTTGGTTTTCGTTGTTTTGCGACGCTTGTAATTACGTGTATAACATCAATGCCTATATCTGCAATGTATAGAGTTATGTCCTAACGAATTTTTTTTGTCATGAAAATCATAAATCGGTAGAAGTTTTTTGGTGGCGCCAGTTCCGAGGTTTTGACAGCGGTCAGTTGTTCATTCAAAGCATACCGCAAGCTACACAGGCTAGCATTTACTTGACTTGATGGGATGATATATATTTAATGTAGAGTATTTGGCTAATGAAAAAATTTGTTTTGGCTATATACCTAATGAATCAAACCTGTCAATAGCCACTGTGCTAGCAAGCTAATAACTTGTCGTGTGCCCTGTAAACAAGTTACGAGCACGGAATTAAAATTTCATGTATAAGAGAAATCAATAAGGAAACACTTTTTAACAAAAGAAATTAGCTGCTATTGTTTTTTCACTGCGGTATACGAGGTTGAGGAATTCGTCCCACCATGGTGAATTCACAGCAGAACCCTTCAGCAAGGATGAGGTTTTGCCGTGTGCTAATGGGTAAATACTTTCAAGCGGTACTGTATTGCCGGTGAAGGACTTTTGCAGATTCATATGCTGAGGTTTGTGTTTTTCTGTCATAAAGAATTGGCTTACTTCGCTCCAAATGTCCTGACTTTGGATGCCGTTGTTGTACAGCATGTTTGGCAAGCCATTTATCGTGACGCTGATTCTTGTCAAGTCAGGAAAGATGTATTTTTCCGAATCCCTTGTCCCTGCAGCGTACAGCTCCACAAACAGTATGAGAATGCCTTTCATGGATCTTCTTTGGGTGTTGACTTTTATCTTTATTCTCGTGTCTGTTCCTCTGTTGATCAGCACCACTTTGTCATGGCTCACGTGATCGTAGGCAAACCCTTGCCACTGTCGTAAATGCTGGTTGCCTCATCTGCAAGCTTTTTGCTTAGAACCATTTCATACTCAAGCTGGATGTTCATCAGCTTGTATTTTGGTTGGATCGGATCCTTTGACCACTTATTTTTCTGATGCAAGAGTCAATTCAAATACAAAGTCATTGTAAAGGGCTCGAGGATAAAAAATGCAGTGGTCGGCCAAAATTTGATGGTCAAGATTTATGCGATACTTGCTGCCGTAAACTTCGTCAAGTTTGTTTTTGATGGCGACACCTGTTATTTTTTGTCCCCCGAATTTGTGCTGATTTTGCACAAATCTTCGCTCTGTATGCCCTCAGGCACCATGTTGTCACGCTTTTCCCCCGGCAAGAACAGGTCTTGGAATGTCTTGTAGATGTCATGGCCAACAGTTTCATCCAGAGTCATGGCCGCAAACTTTACAACAAGCTTGTCCACGAGTGCTCTCAAGATGTTCTAGACAAGAAAGTTGTTAACATGCTCTCCAGAAACTTGGGTCTATGTCAAAGATCAGAGCAAGAGAGTTTGGCTCAAGGACTTCGTGCTGGTTCAGCTTGGGCACGTGGACATACAGAGTCTTGCCGGGGTTGGCTTGAGAAGGGTTGAAAGTGATGTGCTTGACAGCGCGAGTCACCATCATTGCAAGCATTGTTTCATCTCTGTGTGTCGTCGGGTGGAGGTAATATGGCACCTCACCTTTCGTTTGGCTGGCGCCATCAGGCACCTCTCCCTCCATTCATGTGAAGTTTGACATTGTATATAAAACAGGGAAATATATTTTTAATTAAAAGTTTGTGTTGAAAAATATATTGCAATGGCAGCGACTATGGTTTAAAAGACAAAGATTTTGCCAAAAATATGGGCATGGACGATGATGATGATGAAGAAGAAGGCAACATAACCCAGCCTTTCCAGCCTGGAGTGGTGTCCACGCCATACCGTGGCGGCGAGCAGATTGAGATGCAAACGATGCAGCGCGAGAATAGCGGTCTGCAGTCTTATGATAAAAAACCTCCTTCCGATGATAAGAAGCGCTATACTGGTGAAGAAGTTGGAGAATGGCTTGATTCTTTGAGAGATAACCCAAACATTGATTCCTGTATAAACCTACTTAGCAAAGAAGAAGAAAAAAAGAATTCCAAAAAGTGAAAGATTTCATCAAAGCTCGATATCCCAATGCCGATCTTTCAAAAATTGTAATTGACTTTTCTAAAAAAACGAAAACCTATGGATATTGTGTTGTTTGGGCCAAGGGGTGGAGAGACCAAAATAGTTTTAGATAATGGCAACAGAAAAGCTTCTTAAACATGCCATTGTCAAAAGGGCTCTGGGTGAAAGTTTTGAAAATTTACAACAACAAGAAAACAAAGAGATTTACGACAAACAGCAAAGGTTAATTCAGGCCAAAAAACAGGAAAAAGAGAATGATTTTTTTAGAAAAATGGATGAATCTGAAAAAGTAAGACAAGAAACTGAAAAAAAAATGAAAAGAGTTCATTTCTTATTAAGAGCAATTAATAAAGAGAGGAGAGCGTAGTGAAATGAAAGAAGAAAAAAACTTGAAAAAGCAAAAAAGCAGTTAAAAATTTTAGAAGATTTTGGCAAAAAAGAAATTAAAGAAATTGAAACACTAACAAAAATAAAAGAAAAATTACAAGCAGATACAGAAAAAATAAAAGAACGCCTCATGAAAAAGGAAAGAGAATAAATAGAAAAAAAAGAAAAGGTTTTACAACACAAAATCATCAGAAGAAATTAAAAAGCGAGAAATAGAACTTAAACAAAAAAACGAAGAAGATCGGGCAATCATCCAAGATGAACATACCTTCCCCCGCCGACAGAGAAGCCACAGAGGCTAGAGTAGAAGAAAGAAACGAAGAGCTAGCGCAGTTGCAAACCCAGATTCAAGAAAGAGAAGCTGCAATGCCTCTGCGAAAAAGGGTCTTCAAGATCTTCAAAAAAGGTGTGACAGTGACAACCATCCTTGCAGCTGCCGGTGCAACTATCGGCATTATCATTTAAGCCCTGAAATATTTCAGAAACAATTTGGGAAATGGTCTGAAAGACACAGGCGCAGCAATGGAAAACGGCCTGAAAGAAATTGGAAAGAAGATTGGTTCAATTCTCCCCGGGTTAGTTGGCAGGATAGTCAGCTTCTTTCTCAAACCTGCAGGGCAGGCAATCGGCTTTATTGCCAAGAATACCTGGCTCTTGATTTTGGCAGTGGTTGCATTTCTTGTTGGAAAATTTCTCAAAAAGCAGGATTAACGCAATGCTATAAACAACAGGGCCACGACACCAACAATAACTGCGGCTTTGTTTATTTCATGCTGCTTTTTTTTCTGAAAGGGTTTCCTCAATTTCTCCCACTTCATCTGAAGGCAATGTGGGCTTCAGTGTTTGCTTAGCCGCCTTTGGGTTTTGCGCAGCCATTGCGGCTTTATGGATTGTGTTTGAAGGGTGGCTGTTGGGCAGGCTGGAAAGACAAGACAAAACTGACCAAAAATCAAATTGAAGAGCTGACGAAATTCGTACAGCACAACAGCTTCTTTTCATATGAAGGGACTCTGTATCACCAAATTTCCGGCTGTGCTATGGGCTCACCTGGGAGCGTAGTCATTGCCGACCTGGAAATGGAACACGTTGTGCTTCAGGCTTTGTCAACATTCTTGGCCTCCCCCCACTGGTGGTTCAGATATGTTGACAATTCAACACGTGTATAAAGTCGACAGAGCTTGACAATTTCCATTGCCATCTTAATGCAGTCAACCCGCACATCCACACACAGTAGAGCGTGCCACACCCATGGACAGTAAACCCACCATCACGTTCCTGGATACTAATGTATTCCCCCTCCCAAATGGTGAGGTTGAGGTGGAAGTCTACTGAAAAGCTCTACTCTACTCTACTCTACTCTACGCTACTGAACTGTACTCTACTCTACTCAATGCTACTGTGCTGTACTGTACTCTACTCTATGCTACGCTGCACTGTGCTACACTTCTGTACTGTAGAGTACAGTAGAGTACAGTAGTGAAAGAGTAAAGTAGAGTAGAGTAGTATAGAGTAGAGTAGAGTAGAATAGAGTGGAGTACAGTACAGTACAGTATAGTAGAGTAGCTCTAAGTTGTAGATAAAATATGAGCGGGAGATCTGTATGGGCACTTACAATGGCAAGCCAATAGGCGAGCCATTGTAAACGTCCATAAAAATCGGACACAAATATTTTATCCTACTTGTGAAATGAATACATTAAATTGAATGCAAAGTATTGTTATGGGATTCGTTCATTGGACATGAATGCCAAAATGCCATACACATCAGACGTAAATACTTTCACCTACTTGCTAAAGGAAAACAATAAATTGAATGCGAAGTATTGTTTTGTTTCGCTAATTGGACATGGATGCCAAAATGCTGTACATCCCACAGGAGATAGTGCATGGGACAATAATAGAAATCTTCACAATTTTCAGTCACTGCCAAATCACCAGTATGGCAACAGCTGGTTTTGTCTGCCGAAAACTGAGAGGAAGAAATTTCCTTACTGTCTGAAACCGTACCTAAAAACACCAAGTACAATACAAAATGGGCGGCGAACATTTTTACTGCCTGGCAGAATACAATAATGAACAAAAAAGTGCAGTTGGAAACATCTGGAGGCAACAGACTTGAGTCGACCAATGTCAAGGACCTTACAGTCCCACTCGAGCACATGTCCACTGACAGTTTAAACTTCTGGCTCTGCAAATTCATTTGTGAAGTTGCGAAGCAAACCGGGGAACGCTACCCTCCTAAGACTCTGTACTTCATTGTTTGCAGCATTAATTTCCATTTGGGAAACGTACAAGGAGAAAAGGCGTTTAACATATTGGAGAAAAGTGACAGGAGGTAAAATGACATTCTTTGAAGCAATATTTCATCTGTATCAAAAGTTAATGAATACTAATTAGCTGAGCAGGAGTTTGTATCAAAAGTTAATTCTACTGTTTAATAATTATTCATTAACCCCAGCCTTTCAGGCAGTACTGTAAAGACATCCATAAAAACACCTGGGCATCCCCAGATGGGAAAACACACAACCAGATAGACCACAACTTAGTTAACCAGCAGTGCAGGAGATCCATCCTGGACACAAGAGTAAGGCGATGAGCAGACATTGCCTCCGATCACCATTTAGTCCAAACCCGCATATGACTCAAGCTGAAAAAGATCATAAAACCGACTAGCTCATGCATTAGGTGTGATATGGACAATGAAGCAGTTAGAAAAGAGTTTAACCTAGAGCTTCGCAATCAATTTGCCGTTTTGGAAGCAGCAGAAGATGATGATCATGATATCAATAGCAAGTGGGCCTATAACAATACAATAGAGAATGTGTTGGGTAGGAAAAGGAAGAGTAGCAAACCATGGATTAGTCCTGAGTCATGGGCAAAGGTTGAGGAGCAGAAACAGCTTAAGGGCAAAGCAGAAAATGCTAAGTCCAAAAGGATCCAACAACAACTACGTACAAAATACAGGAGTAAAGACAAGGAGGTGAAGAAGAGTTTGAAATCTGATAAAAGAAAGTGGCTTAACAGCCTGATGGATGATGCGCAGCATGCAGTGGATATGGGAAACATGAAGACCCTATACGGAATAACAAAGACCATATGCAATGAGAGAACCCACAAGAACACTGTTATTGATGACAAGAGCAGTAAGACCATCACAGATGACTCCAGCAGGCTTGCAAGATGGAAAGAACACTTTGAAGAGATCCTCAACAGACCACCACACACAAACCCAATAGTGATAACAGCTGATGAAGTTCCTGAGATTGAGGAGGTAAGCACCAGACCAATCAGCAAAGGAGAAGTCAAGAATGCAATAAGTTCCCTAAAAAATGGAAAAGCAGCTGGTGTTGATAACATTGTTGCGGAGTTGTTAAAAGCAGACATCAAGACAACTACACAGAAACTGCACAAGGTCATTCAGATGATCTGGGAAAACGTGGTGATGCCACATGAATGGTTGAAGGGGCTTATTGTCAAAATACCAAAGAAGGGTAATTTAAAAAAATGGACAAACTGGCGAGGCATCACGCTTGTTATAGCTAGTAAGGTGTTGGGTAAGATCCTTATCGAGCGTTTGAAGAGCGGAGTTGATAAGAGGCTAAGAGCAGAACAAGCAGGATTCCGACAAGGAAAAAACACCACAGAACAAATCTTCATCTTGCACAACATTATCCAGCAGTCGTTTGAGTGGCAAACCCCTCTAGTTATTAACTTCATTGACTTTCAGAAAGCCTATGGGACATCATGAAGGCATATGGTATACCAATAAAGATCATAAGGATAGTCCAACTTCTATACCAAGATAGTGAGTGTGCAGTTCTCGATGGCGGCCAAACATCCAAGTGGTTCAAAGTCGAGATGGGTGTCAAACAAGGTTGCCTTATGTCTGGGTTCTTGTTTCTCCTTGCCATTGATTGGATAATGTGCGAGACAACCAAGCAAGCCAACACTGGAATAAGATGGAGGTTCATGGACCAACTAGAAGATCTTGACTTCGCTGATGACATTGCTCTGATCTCCAGAACCCAACATCAGATGCAAAAGAAGACAGACAAGCTTGCAGACACTTCCTAGAAAATAGGTTTAAACATCAGTAAGACCAAAACCCAAGTCATGAGGCTGAACTGTAAGAACACAGAGCCAATTAAGTTTTAAAATGGTGACACTATCAAAGAAACCAAGGATTTCACCTGTCTAGGAGCTGTTGTAAGCACCGAGGAAGGTTGTGATAAAGATATGGACAGTAGATTGGGTAAGGCCAAAACAGCATTCAGGAAGCTAAAGAGAATATGGGGCTCGAAGCGGTACAATAGGAGGACCAAGATCAGGCTATTTAACACCTTAGTCAAGCCAGTCGTTTCATATGGAAGTGAGACATGGAAGACCAATGTCCAAGACAACAGAAAACTAGATTCCTTCCAATACCAGTGCCTTAAAAGAAGCCTGGGTATATTTTGGCCTTACATAGTATCGATTGATGAGCTTAACGAAAGAACAGGATGTACAAGGATGAGTGTAGAAGTAAAGAGAAGGAGATGGAGATTTTTGGGACATGTTCTTACAATGCCCAGAGAACACCACTGTGTCACAGCACTTACCTGGACACCTATGGGCAAAAGGAAAGTCGGCCGTCCCAAAACCACCTGGCGCTGTACTGTGGAGAAAGAGAAGACAAAGGTGGGCTGGAAGTCTCGGGAGGAAGTGAGAGCCATGACTAAGGATAGGGACAAGTGGAGGAAGAGTAGTGCAGTCTTATGCGCAATGGAACGGGAAGAGGATAGGTGAGCTGGTGAATGCCTCAGTGATTCTCAAGACGAGAGGTGGTAACTTACATTTGAGCGGTACTATACTCTCTAAGCACTACCTGCAACTCCCTGCACTCTATGCTCTACACTGTACAATCTACCATCTAAGCTCTACCTGCAATTCTCTTTGATCTACACCCTACATGCTGCAGTCTGCCCTCTAGGCACATGTGCTTGTAAGGTATTAGTATTACAACTTACATTTTTTTCTTTAAAAATGTTTTTAATTTACAATTCTGTATTGAGTTTTCAATTTTATAAGATTGTTTTGCAAAAAGAACATGGGCGTTTATATCAAAATAGCTCCACACTTAGCCATCAAGTGCCTAGAAATTTAGGAAAAGCACCACCAACGAAACACAAAATAACGAGGTCGAGCTTCAAACAAATTAGGATCGAAAAGTACAGTACGCCATTGGCTAGTTGTTATAGCCATTAGAAACCAGGCATTTTCGATCCATCACGAGGGTATACACCATGAGAAGTTTGAACGTTCAAAGCAGCAGAATGTCTTACATTTTCATATGTGTACGAGTTGCACTAGCAACTTCAGACGTACAGAGCAAACTCTAGACTCAGCGTAGAGTGTAGAGAGTAGAGGATAGATGGTAAACTCAGTAATGAATTTAAAATTAGAAACGGTTAAAACACTGCATGGTAAAGTCTATGAAGTGGAAGGTCATGCATCTTTACAACACATAGGAGGAGTCTGGTGATAAAAGCGTAGACTCGTAGAACTCTACAAAAATTTCTATGCCAAATTGGGCTTCACAAAACGGGCACCAGTTGAAATAGTCTACTCATTCTAAAGTTAGACCTTGAACTAATTGCAACAGAAAGTCCATTTGCGCCAAACAACTATTTAAGTGACCCTAACCAACATATTAAAAGTCTACCAAAATCTACCCAGCGGAAAATCGTTAATTTACCGGAACATTTTCAACTAATTTGCATAATTTCAAAAGGGCTGCCTGTTTGTGTTTTTTGGAATGTTAAAAAAGCACAGCTAAAAATCAACATCGTGAAATAGGTTATTTAGTTGCTCTAACCAACAACAAAAATTCAGAAAAATCTATCTAAGAGAAACGCTCTCATTCACTAAGAACTATTATGAATAATTTAAAAATGGTGGCTTATCTGCTTTTTGAAACAATTTATTGGGAATTCGATGTGAATTTGAAGTAAAAATAGCAACTTGGGTAAGCGTAAAATAATGCAAAACATCCACAACACTAAAAAAGTTATTTAACTCTTTTTTTAAAAAAAAAGGCAAAGGCAAAAAAGTCATCTTATCACAGTTGCACTAATAACATTGTACTAATAACATGTACTATTTCTGTTCTTTAAAGTGGAACATCCTCCACAGTTAACACAACTTTGTAAAAAGTAATTTCCTCAAAATCATTTGCAACTGAAGATATTTAAATTGGTACTACTAATAATTTTGTATTATTTTAGTTCTTAGTTATTTTAGTGGAACTTCCTCCACACTTGACACAACATCGAAAATAATAATTTCACATTTGCAACTGAATTAAGATACCTAAATTGTTACTGCTACTTTACTAAATTGTATTGTTTCTTTTCACTATAATGGCACTTAAAGGTCTTCACATTCTACACAACTTCAGAAATAATAATCTCATTTACACATTTGCAACTGAAGATAGCTATATTGGTACTACTAAAAACATTGTACTAATTCTGTTCTTCACAGGGGAGCAACCAACAAGGCAGGGTAGATACTATAAACCTTGTGCTATATTTAGCTAGTCCAGTTCATTTAGGGGATCGCATTCCACATTTAACAAAACATCAGAAGGGTTGGTGCTTGAGTTGGTACAGTTGACACCTCGGCACTCACTACATGCAAATGAACAAGGAATTCCAAATTTCCTACACCTGCACCTCCGACTATCGCATCTTTGTTTACATGTGCATCTGATAACTTTCAAAAGGTTGTCAGGAGCTGGAGGTTGATCAGTAATGTGCACATGAAGGCAGTCTTGAATTCTTAACCATCCCCAGTCTTCTGGATTTAAATCTTTCCCTCTTCCCATCCACTGTTGCACTTGAAGATAGACTCGGGCACTGTGGTATCATGTGGCTGCAGAAGTAGGGGAAAGGCTGTGGACTTGTACTGTGGTGGTGTTGGTGGCTACCTTCTCACAAAAATGCCTATAGCGCAGCACTTCTAAACCTTCGTTAGGTCGACCTCCATACAAACAGCACAAAGCATTTTCACCAGCAGCAACAATTTCCTCCAAAGAAGATTGCCTGATGAAGACATAGGTGGCCTCCTTAAATGCAGAATCACTCCTCAACTTGCATAATGTGGCTCCTTTCCCAACATCATATAGCCTCGAGGTTTTATCAGAGCCATAAACTGCATGTACGAAGGGCAATAAAAGGCACAGCTCAGGGCCCATTACACTTTTAATGTGCCACACCTTCTGGTTCTTCTTTGCTGTCTTCTTGTTTTCTGATTTGAAGAAAAGAGGCTGTGATTTCACATCCGCATGTAGACAAAGTAGTACTTACAGATCAGTGTCCTCTCCAACAACCGTTGCGCTGTTTGCGGCCAAATTCACAGCTGTCTGCACAATTAGGCGGTTGACATCGCTTTCTGTGTAGAGGGTCTTTATGCCATGTTTCTGCAGTTTAGAACTAAGCATGTCGATAAACCTCTGCTTATTTTCACAGTTAGACAGAAAGTGTTCTTTCTTTGTCTTAAGAGGCATGCTTCCGACAAAATTCACTTTAGGACCTACCAAGCCTTTGGTGTGATGAAGGTGTGCAGTATCTTTAGTACCTGGGCCAGCATTATATCCGTCAAACACAACAATAGGGTTTTTGAACTTTTGTTGGATGTACTCTACATAGCCTTTCGCTGTGGAGTTAAAGGTCTCATCACATTTCCATGGAATTCGCTGAAGAAGTGAACCACCATCAACGACATGATTCATTTCGCCAGCTATTTCTGGTGGTTGCATTTTATTTCCTTTTGCCACAGTCCATATGTCATCTGCAAGCTGCTTCTTGTTTGCCTACCGGAGAAGTCCATGTTGATCAAAAAGAGAAGATGGTTGACTGCAAAGCTCATATTGAAAAAGGTTCTGCAACATTCTCCGTCATGGTCTGGGCCACTGTTGTCAAACGCTGAAATAGCAGTTGGGGATCAATTTGCAGTGGTTCACCGTCTACTTTAATTGATTTCTTCTGTGCTCTTGGACATTGTTTCCCACGATGGATTTCAGTATTGTTTCTCCCACTTCTTTCGCTCTATCCACATTCACAGTACAATCAGCTGTTACGCCAGTGGAAATGTTTCGCATTGATAGATCACAATCGAATGGATTTCACTCACGTATCCGAGAAGAGTACGACTATCTTCATGATCCCTCGCTTGTCTTGTTTTTGTCATTTCTTTGTGCTGACCACTTGATGCATAACACCTGCTCATAAATTCCTGCATGGCGGAACTAATGCTAGCGCATGCTGGCATAGACAAAAGCCATTGTGCGCATTGCGACTCAGCCATTCCACGACTGTGCATCAAACCACCTGATGACTTTACGCTCCTCATAAGAACTTGTTCAATGACCAGGTCTGAAGACAGTCCTGCCCAAAAACGATCACTGCGACGAATTACATGGAAACCCTTTTTAAAGAGTTCTGAGACGTTTGCATGTTTTGAGTTAAGCTCAAGCATCTGTTACAAATATATGTATACAGGTTTGGCATATAGATTAAGGCCGTCAGCAGCATAAAAAGGAAGCATGTCTCTGAGAGACTGCTGGTGCAGTTACCAATTCCCCGTACATTCTGCTTCGATAAACTGACGGAAATGAGCCACCATGTCTATATATTGCAACCAAAGACATATATCCACTCTTTCTTTGGCTGTGTCTAGCAGGCTGTCTGAATAGATTTGGGCTATTCCGATATTGCCAGCCATTAACCTTTCATACAACTCCACTGCCTTGTGAATTAGATTGGGAACTTCTCTTTGGATTACAATACTGTCGGGTGCTGGAATGTTTTCACTTGGGTCTTTGCCTTTCACTGGCTCTGTTTCTTCAACATTAAGAACATCACTCTCCATTACAACTTTTTCAGGTACTGGAACTGTTTGCCTTGGTTCCCCACGTTTCACTGCCTCTGTGTCTTCAACATATCGAACATTGCACTCAACCACAACTCTGTCGGGCACCGGAACTGTTTGCCTTGGGTTGCTGAGTCTCCTTGGCTCTGTGTCTTCAAGATTGAGAACATCGTGCTCAACCACAACGCTGTCGGGCACTGGAACTGTTTGACTTTGGTCCCCGCGGTTCACTGGCTTTGTGTCTGTAACATTAAGAACATTGCGCTCAACTACAACAATGTTGAGTGCTGGAACTGTTTACCTTTGATCTTTCACAAGCTCTCCCTCTTCACAATTCTTGGCAAAACACGCTTTGGGTAGACTTAAATTGAAGGCATCAGCAGTGAGAATTGCATTTAGAGCATTTTCCACTAGTAAATGTCCTTATGAATGCCCTTTGAACAGCTTTGCCGCTGAGCATGTGTCCCACCGTATCTGAAGCATACACACACTCTAAAAGTTCTTCAATACCAGAACCAGACATAATGCTGCCTATGCAACCAAGAAAACTCATTTCTGCGTAGAATCCTCCAAGACGAAATATTATAGAGCGCAGTCCACTGTCTGGTGGTTCACTCTCCACGATAAGCTGCGCTTTCCACCACAAGGGTTGGTCGAATGTAATAATAGGCATGGTATGTTGTCTTTTTACATTGTGCTTCTACAAGTTTAATCATTTAATATATACAGCTCATTTCTTGGATCCATGTCAATTATTGGTAAGAATCTAACAGAAGATTTTCGGGATGGTTACCTTTGCTTATAGTCTGCATTAATCCAGACCAATTTGGCTTGGGGGATCGGATTGGCCAAACTAAACTGCAGAGAAAGTCTAACTTCCAAGTTTTATTGACATTAGAAAGACATGGCAGTTTCTCATAAACCAAAGGCACTTTGACATCATTAGTCATCTTGTAATAGAGAATTTCAATATTTGCTATCTCTCCAGCTGTGGTGGAACACCTCGGTATTGGAGAATCTGGATGCGTGGCCGGAGTAACAGTAGTTATTCTCCCCACACCATGAAAAGTGTTCTGCCCGTCTAACGTACAGACATTGTCATTGTGGTCTACATTATCTGCTACATATTGTACAAAGTGACCAGGGGTTAAACCAGGATTATCTGTGCCTTTTGTTTGCTCTGCACTCATTTCAAATTTCTTAACTTCAGTGTAAGAAGAGCAAAACCCATGACTATTCTAGGAATCAATTGAAAATTTGGATCCCTAATGGTGGTGCATATGGACTGCCAGGCCAATTTGAAGAGGAGCTATCAGGACCCTGGGCCGAGCGCCTTGAATAATGCCTTGCCCTATGGAAGCAATCTTTCGCTCTGCACTCTTTTCGTTAAATATTGTTCTCAGAAACAAATACATTTCAGGTAGAAAAGTGCAGTTTTCATCCAAAGACGAAATCTCTCCAGGTAATGGATAAAACCTTTTGGAGATGTCCTTACTTTTCATGTCTGTTTTTACGAGATCAGCAGCTGCCTTAATCACTCTGATTTTATCAGCTTCAGGGTCAGCATCTCTAGAAGCGTCAAAAATTTTGCAAGGTGGTCGAAGCTGTACTCATAACTGTTACAACATCAGCCTTACCATTGATACTAGCAATAACGATGTTTTCTCCAAAATGCTCTTTAAGTTTTTTTTCATATACCGTGCACTGTAAGGTTCTTGGTTGTTGAATTCTGCCATCTTATTCATAAGATCGTTCACAGTTATCTGCTCGTCATCGTTTTCCTTAAGATATTTTGCAACCTCCAAGAATGCCTCTTGCCTAGACTTATCAGTTGGCCTGCCTTTCTTTTGTCGTTTGCTTCCGTTGGTTTGATGACAAAGTGGTACTTGCTTCCCTGTCCAAAAATTGGTACTGCAAACTTGGTGATAAATTGCACCTGCTGCAATGAGATTTTGGGAAAAAGATATTCTGCCATGCACTTTTTTTGAGGGGGTGGGGTAGGTACCTTAAATTGCTACACGTACGTAAAATGTACTATACTTAAGCCCCCCTGTGAATAACATACAAAACTATATATGGGTCTAATGTTCTCTTGTTATCCTAGTGGTACTATTTTATTTTCTAAAAACCAAAGCAATTTGCTCGAACCACATGCACAGATTGATTAGCGTTAGTGTTATCTATATGTTAGGTAAACAATACATTTCATACACAATTACATACAAACGTTAAGTGCTTTTCCTTGTGGTAGAACACAACAAGTAAGACGCATGTAGTCTAGCATTGTCATTGTCAATCCGCTCTCGAGTCGAGATTCATGCGTACTAAATTCTCGTCTTAATGGGTGATAGCAGTTATATTCCAGGTAGTACAAAGAACGCTTTTGTGACAGTGTATCTTTTGGAATCATCCTAACTCAGTTAAAAAATGTGGTGTGCTGTTTTCAAACTATTTTGTGTTCGCTTTAAAGAGGGAGACGAATGGATTTCCTCAGCCCTTTGTTTATTTTCTCCCCTATAAAAGAGAAAAAGAAGTTCACAAATGTAATCACCCGAAACGTTTCCGAGTTAGCCACATTAAAATTAGTAATGTCGTAACAAAAGGAACTTCTCAAATATTTGCTGTAGACACTGTGGCACTTACGGAAACCTCAAATAAATTTAGTCAGTCTTTGAGGGGACTCATTCTTATTCTTCTTCTTATTCTTATTCTTATTATTATTATTATTATTATTATTATTATTTCTACTTTCATCACAGTCTCTGCTGGTGTTCTTTATGTGTGTCAGCCGGGTGCAAACCATGCACCTAGGGCATCGGTCACCCAAGTCAATCTTTCTGTTCAAATACTGAGCACCTTTCTGAGGATTCGTGCAGATCCCAACATGCAGATCTTTTGGATTTCTGTCACATTAGCACTCTTGGATACTTTCTCGATGTTTTCTATCATCCCCTTCTTTACTGTTCCAAGCGCACCAACAACTACAGGGATCACTATTGTTTTCATATGCCACATTCTCTGTATTTCTAGTTCTAGGTCTTTATACTTGCGTTTCTTTTCGATTTCCTTCCGTGCGATGTTTCTATCTGATGGGACAGTCATATCAATCAGCTTGCAGGTGGAATTCACTGAATCTTTAACAATGATGTCAGGTCTGTTCGCTGTTATAGTTCTATCAGTATTGACTGGCATGTCCCACATGATGGTGAGGTTTTTGTCTTTATTGTATATGAGAGTCTCTGGTGTGTGCTGGTACCATTTATCTGTGATCTTGAGATCATGATCTTTACAGATACTCCAATGGAGATATGCTGCAGCATTATTGTGCCTGGAGCTGTACTCTGTTTTGGCTAAGACCTCACATCCAGATACAATATGGTCCACTGTCTCTTCATGTTGCAAACACATTCTGCATTTACTCTCCACTTGCTGACCACATATTACTTTCTGGTAATTTCTGGTGTTTATTGCCTGATCTTGAGCTGCCACAAGCAGTCCCTCTGTTTCTCCTTTCAGATTGCTTGACAACCATTTGTTGGTGGTGATTGTGTCTACATGTGGCTTCTCTAGTATCTTGGGATACTGGCCATGCAAAGCTTTGTCTTTCCACTTTTCTTCTTCTTCTTCTTCTTCTTCTTATTATTATTATTATTATTATTATTATTATTATTATTATTTAAACTTCACAATAATTACTAACAAGATTTAAAAGGCTAAAAGAACATTTGAGTAATTGAATGGCTTGGTGCAAGACGGTCGTAAGTGACTTTTTCGGGTAAAATTTTTTTTCCTTCAAAAGTGCCTGAATTTTTGCATGTGATTTTCAATAAAGCAGAAAAACATTCTCCTGTATCTTTTTTTAACTAAAATGCTCTACTTTTGCCACTATGTTGAGTTCTTTGTGCACGCTTCGATATTTTGACTTCGTTTTTCTAAGAAGCAAAGTGCAAACCACCCAAAAAAATTACATGGGAATCTTTTACTACTTAATTGAAAAGCACATGCAAAAATTCAGGCACTTTTGAAGAAAAAAAAATTTTACCCGAAAAAGTCACTTACGACCGTCTTGCACAAAGCCATTCAATTATTATTATAAATTCAAATATTATTATGTAAAGTGTATATGAAATAATTCATATTTGAACTGCGGTTATAGATGCAAGTGAAGTATGATCCTCGCAGTAAATTTTCCAATTTAAGCAATTGGAAAGAAGAAGCCTGAAAAAAATCAGGGCTTCATTTCATTTCATTTTTCTCCCGCAGGAAAAAAAGCGATCATATCTTCCTGACTCTTTGTTTGTTTTTGATAAATCATGTTACAAACTGCAAGGAAAACAAAAGTATCAAGTTACAAATGTTGGCATTGAAAAAAATAAAGTTATCATGTTTGCTAGTTCTACGTATCAGTGAATTTAAAATGAATGAAATTCAATGTAAAACACTACAGTAAAATTAAAACCGTCTTGACAAACGGTAATTGAAAGGCCACGGGCAAGAACGTACTCTAGATTTTTTGGCCAGTTTCAAAGTGCTCAAAAGTAGCTGAATTTTGACATGTGGGCTTCGTTTTACCTGAGAAACATTCCTCTGAAGTTTGTTTCGCAGGGTCTCTCTTCATTGTCTAGAAATAACGTATGCAAAACTGACTCGGTTTTCCAAGCGGCATCTGTTGTTAAACGAAAAACAAAAGAAACCTTTTGTTTGGCTAAAGTATGAAGGATTTCTCACTGTTGTTTGGTTGGCTCGAGTGGATAAGCGCTGAACGAAGCTGATTCAAATTTGTTTTGTTGTGATGCCGGTTTGAGTCGATACGAGGTCAATCAATTTTTTTTCGTTCTGTTTCTCTACTTCTTTCAAAAACCAACATATCTATTGTAATTGAATTGCCATTTTTACTCACTAGGATCTGGCATTGATATGTTTTTAGCTTGAATTGTGACGTACGCTTTTGGCGCGCAAAGCAGTAACACAAATTCAGAGCTTACCTGTTCATTAAGCATAGTTTGCTCGTTATTTCCACTGATATTCAACTCTTGTTCAAGGAATATTTGTGCCCACCTGGTAGGAGATTTGGCATCAATTAAGCCTTTGACCCTCAATGAGTCACCACCATGCCTCAAAGAACCGAGGTGTGTTTTTGTTCCGCGATCATGGTTTAACTTAGCCATTGAGGAACAAGTGAGCCAGGCGCTAGAGTCTAGAAACGCTTCTTCTTCCAAAGCAAAGCATTTGTCGTGGACTTAGGGCTCATTTGCTAAACTTCAGCATGTGTCAGTTTTGGAAATTAGAACTGCTTTAGCTAGACTATTATTATTTTCTGGAAATTAGACGCGGGGCCACTCCTTTTCTCTGTAAAAATTTCTGGGATATCCCATAATAATCTTCATATGTAAAGCACTGTGACCATCGTGTGTGACTTATAACATGACTCAGCAACACGACTGGGAACTGGTGCCAGAAAGGCCAGACAGCAAAGTCCTTGAATTTGACCTGTTTTAGGTGAAAAGTTAATTTAATCAGATTCAAAGCTGTTTCTACCGTGCAAATAGAAATCGCAGGTCAGTTAAATTGGCAAGAGAGCGTTGCGTGAGTGTGTATGGTGGATTTCCAAGCAGATGATTACTTTGAATTGTGATAGGATCGAGCCCGCCGCAAAGAAAAAATGACAAAGAACGCCTGAGCGCAGGTTAGGGAGAAAACTTCAGCTCGAATGTAAGTTTTGCTTTGTATTTCAGCGTTCCTTTGCTGATAAATTTTCCGTTTCATGCGCTTTTTTTCGGCATGAGCAGCGTGTTACCTTAAGGCTTCCTCTTTCTGTGTTGTCAGAATTAATCATTTCATGGAACGAGCAGTTTTGTACTGGCCAAAAAAATAGTTTCACTTAGAAACACTTTATAAATCACTGAAGTAGTCGATTTGCAAAACTTTTAACCTCTTTCTCTAGGCACTACTCATTGACTTGCTTTAGGTATTGATTCATGCAATAGATTTCCTAAGTCGACATTGTTTTCCTTGGCCTAACACTGCACTAACCCTAACGTATCTTGACCTTAACTCTGAAGCACTAACGCTAACACGAACCGCTAGCGCTAACCCTAAGCAATAACCCTAACCCAGAGCGCTAGGCAATAACCCTAACCCTGAATGTTAACTCTAACCTTGACCTGAAACCCTGACCCAAACGCTAACACTAATACTAAGCGCCAGCGTTAACCCTAAGCAATAACCCTAACCCTGAGAACTAGCCCTAATCCTAAGCAATAACACTAACCCTGAACATTAACTGTAACCTTGACCCGTAACCCTGAGCTCAAACGCTAACCCTAAGCAATAAAGCTTACCCTGAGAGCTAGCCCTAACGCTAAGCGCCAGCACTAACCCTAACCTTGTTCCATAAACCTAACCTTCAACGCTAACCCTACTTTTGAGCAGTAACCCTAACCATGACTCTAATAAAACTGGGAACTCTTAACCCTAGGAGTTAAAGTCGGCATTTGGAAAAACTTAAAACAAAAGCAACGCTAATAGTATTGTGTAACAAAGCAGTTCCAATAGATGCAGACTGTGACATTTAGGGGGCTTTCATTTATTAGCGCATGGAGAGGGGGTGGGGTGGTCGGCAAAATTACATGAAAAAGTCTTTCCCACATTACCCAACTCCCCTCTCCCCGTTCCCCCAAATCCAATGCATTCATAATGTTGTATTCAGGTGTTACAAACCATTTTCAACTCAACAATAATTATCTTTATTCAATGCTATTCTTGGAAAATTTAAATCGAAACTCATCTTGCAAATCATCACACAAAGCACAGTATACAGTGTATCTGTCACTTAAATTGTATTTATAATATCATACAAGAAACATAGGAAAACCCAAGGATAGGACTCACTTATGAGAAGAGAATTGATAGTATCTTCCTTTGCTAAAATATTTGCTAAGTTGTCATATTTTATAGGAAAATCTTTTCCAGACAATGTCTTTATTGCCATTCTTCTTTCAAAGATATGTGGACTTCAAATTTCCCTGCAGTGGGAAATATGTTAATTTTCAGTGCAGTGGTTCTTCCATGGGAAATACATGAATGGGACCTATCCTTTCTACAAATAACTTTTCCTTTGTTTATGGTTTGTATAAATTTAAATATTTAACATGAAACAACTCAACTGCAGCTCTAGTGACTTAGAATAGGTAATATATAACTATTCAACTGTAAAGTAGACAAAAACACATCAAGTGTGCTTTATACAGATTTAGATACTGAAATCATTGAGTTTCACTCCGTCATTTCATTTTTGTAATTCAATTGTACATGTAATGACTAGTAATGAGTAGAGGCAAATGTGACAAGTCAAAATAGCGTCTGAATAAAGCAAAGGTTCAATTATTGAACCTCTGCTTTATTCACCTTTGAAGTCAGTAGAGGGAAGTGGGATTTAGTTGATATAAAGTTTAAAACCACCCCCCCCCCCTCAAAAGGCTTTTCAATATGTGACAACCTCCCTAAATATCTTTCCAAATCAACGTAACCCCCCTGTAATTTTGCCAACCCCACCCCCATGCGCTAATAAATGAAAGCCCCCTTAAGTGTTTTTGCATACTTTATTTCTGGAATACGCAACAGAAACGAGGAGAAATAAGTGTGAGGCAGTTTTCTACAGGTATAAACAAATCAGCATGCAAATTTTGGAGCTGTTTTGGCCATTTTCAATTTTAGCAAAAAATCTAGGGGATGTTCTTGCCCGCAGCCTTTCAATTGTAACTTATGTTTGGGCCTTGAGCTAACAAGTTACATACAGGCAGCAGATACCTCAAAACGTACTTACAGTCCTGCATAACACTCTGCTCTAAGTTAGATCGTCTCACTAGTTTAACATAAAATCTGGAACTTTAATCTTATTTAAAACAAGACCAGCAGCATCACTGTTGTCATGGCAATGGCACAACCAGTCCCATTTTGTTTATTTTGTGATGTCGATCCTGTCCAGTTCTGGTGCCAAGTTTAAAAAACACTGCTTATTTGTAGAGATATTCTTGATTGAGTGTTGTACTGTCTTAGTGGAATCGCCTATGACATCGTCACTTTCCTCATTTGCATAATACAAAAATGCAAATATCTCCAAAATGAAAAAAAGATATTTGAAGGAAAATGCCTTAAAATTGATTAATAGCTAAGTGTTTCACATGCCAATTGACTCAGGCCAACAGTCATTTGAAAGCAGTAACTTTGACCACTAAAATAAGCTATTGTTGTGACATTTTTATTTTGAATTTATAAAAACAGGATTTACAGATGGGAAAATGCTGCTGTTTCAAAGATGTGAGTCTGTTTTTTTATATTTGTTTACCAAGTTTAAGATCATAGACCTGTTGCTGTGGTAGTAATTGCCAAAGGCACATGTGCAGTTAAGTGATGTGTTCTTTTTTTCTCCACTACAGTAAGACTTTCGACTACTCAAGAACTGAAACTGGGTGATACCTTAATTCATTAATTTTGTTATTTAATTATGTACAAAATTAATACAACATGTGTAAGCTATCAGGAAGTTATGTTGTGCTCATGTATTTCACAACTGCTATGCTTGAAGGCTATGAGGCATTGGTGCATTGGTCAGCCAAGCCAAGACATGTTTGAATTGACACATTGACAAGATTACACCAAAATGGGTGAACTAGTTTTATCCTACACTGTACATGTACCAAAGCCAGACATATAAACCTCAAAAACTTCTCATTAGGAAAATAGGGACCATGTACCCTTAACCAAATACAATAGCACTAATGAAATCAAATAGCAAATCAAAATCAAAGTAGAGGTTTATTTTCAGACAGGGTTAAAGTGCATAATCATCTACTCGACATATCTACTAAGCATTTCACCAATTGGGCAACAACAAAATAAAATGAGGAAATTTACACAAAGACGATATGTGACCCACTCAGAACCTTTGTAATGACACATTCCATTTCCTATTGGGGCTTTTCAGGACTATTGTAAACAAACAATGATAACTAAATATTCAAATAAACATAACCAGGTTAAGAATCTCTACTGGCGGGAGGCAGACCAGTTGGCTATTTACAAGGGGGGCTACTGAGAACAGCATCAGCTGGAAGTCAGAATGGGATTTGAACCCTGGACCTATGGATTTTAAATCTTGTGCTTAAACTACTCAGCCACGCTGCCTCCATTGCAACAAATTTCCCACTTAAAATTTGTTATGACATTTTTGTTATTAAAATTTGTTAAGGCATGGTACTTGAGTCAATTATTTCCACGCCATTATCACACCTTTTTTTTCCAGTAATTGCATTCTCACTTGTAGCACTTCAACTCTCAGATGCTGATAATTAAAAACAACAATTCAGCTACTGTAGATGGAATCAACCTAAGCATAAGCCCACAAGTATGCATTGCAGATCTATTTTTATAACTGAAATGGCAATCCTACATAAAATTAATATGCTTAATATTTTTATTGTTGCTATAGTTATTGCTGTTACTATGTAAGTTGGCTGAAAACCATTTCTAGTACGTTCCAAGACTTGAGTTTGGTGGGTTGTTAGAGCCACTCTACACCAGTTGATGCCAAAATCATGGTATCAACAAACTGCCCAATCATCGGTTAACACCCCTAATTTTAGATCTAAGCACTTGTAACTCAAAAACGAGTGTGGTGGCCCCATTTTTTATTATCGAATTGTAATCAAAATGATAAGATGCAACTTTTTACAATTCAATAATAAAAAATGAGGGTCACTGAGCTTGTTTTGGAGTACTAAGCCTCTAAAGCTAAAGTTAAGGGTATTTTTAGCAGGTCATATTGTTGCTATGGCAACATATTGTGCCACAAAATTAACAGCAACTTGTTAACCAATGATTGGGCAGTTTGTTGATACCATGATTTTGGCATCAACCAATTAAGAGTGGTTATAATGTTCAACCAAACTGTAAGTCTTGGAAAGTACTGGAAACTGTTTCCAACCACCTACAGTAAATGATCAGTTAATAAAATAAAGTGACCTTCCAATATACCAGTTCTATAATATACATGTAGCCAGTTCTGATTTATCTTATTTACAGATGTCAAAGATTAAATGTTAAGGCCTCCAGTTTGTTTTTTTTTAATCTATGGTCAGAAGTCCCATAATTACTATTACCATTCCACAATTTAAAAAAATGGATTTGACTATTCTGACATAAAATATTGTGCCATTTAAACTTCAATACACTACAAAACAAAGAGAGTGTCTATTTTCATAAAAAAATTGAAAATTTAAAAGGACGTTACCTGGCAGTTGACTCAGTGGGTTTCTCTTGCCAGCAGTGATTTTATTGGTGAAGACCATATTACCCAAGATGGTGAATGATGAATTTTATAATGAAAACAAAAAAAACTGCAAATCTTTTTCTGTTTTCTAAACATTCCAAATGAATGACGAGACGAATGGCCAGAATGCAGGGAACTCATAAGAGAACCATTAGAGTCAAACTTGTCCCACAGATGATTTTCCATATTGTTTTGTTTGGACAACCAGACGACTGCAAAAAAGGATTCCTGGCATAATGTCTAACTTATTTTTTTTCATGTTGTCTGTTAGATGTCTACTGGCTCTTTTTCTGCCAATGTGCATTTTATTCTTTCTTCCCGGAAGATATCTCATGACTGTTGGAGTTATAGTTGCATTTTTGGGCAACTCGGGCTTTGAGAAAGGTGTGTCTCATTTTGCAGGTGTAGACTTTGTCAAATTCATTAATTACGTTTAGACTGTAAAAAAGTGCTTTTTAATTAGTGCATGACAAGATAACACAAAATGATGCCAATGTGATGAACTGATCTTTCATGTTTCAGTTGAACAATTGCTCCCAAATTAGGGACTATTTGGTATAAAACAAATTGAAGGTAGTTATATAATTTGATTTATCAACAGCTTTGACAGCTTTTAATTAAAGCAGTGGCTGAAAAGTGTTTTTTGTCCTCAAATTATTTCCATCTCAGAATTGTATTGTTAGAGTGTTATGTCCTCTCTCCTCTTTGCCCTTTGCAACTTATTTGCACGAATTGCTCATTCTGTAAAACGTGAGAAAAACATACCATGGATTTAGCTACCTGGAGTAGGTTCTTCCTCCACAGTCAACATCAGCTACAGCAGCCTGTTCCCATGTCACCCTACAAGAACCTTGCCAGGGCTAACTATAATGAACTGGTTAATTGCCACATTGACGACTCTGCTCTGATTCGGAAAGAACTGAGAGTGGTTCACATGAAGATAGATAGGTAGCTAGGTAGCTAGCTAGGTAGCTAGCTAGGTAGCTAGCTAGGTAGCTAGCTTGCTAGGTAGCTAGCTAGCTAGGTAGCAAGCTAGCTAGCTAGGTAGGTAGGTAGGTTAGTAAGTAGGTAGGCAGGTAGGTAGGTTTGTAGGTAGGTTGGTAGGTAGGTTGGTAGGTTGGTAGGTGGGTAGGTAGGTAGGTTGGTAGGTAGGTTGGTAGGTAGGTTGGTAGGTTGGTAGGTACAATCTTGGACAAAATAAATGAAACATCTGGACCACCCCTCCCCCATTTTAATGATGCCAAAATGGCACATTTTTTGCCCCTTCGCGGCTTCATCATTGCTTTGGTGGGGATGGGGGTTAACAATTATTGTTCCATTTTATACTGTCTAAGATTGTAGGCTCACATGGCGAATTTTGTTATAACATCTCTATGTAGTTCGCAGTTAACTGGTTTCGCAACTTGAATCTAGCGCTCTTTTCTAATCAAATAATGCCCAATCGTTGTGTAGTACACAGATCAATCGGATAGATCAGATAAGAATGCGGGTATTTCTGCTCATTTTAGTCCTACAATAAAAAGTGAGCCAGATAGGTGGTCGAGATTCATGCACACTTATAGCGCAAACTTCAACCCGAGCAGAAAGTTTGTGGTGGGTGTCAGTCCATTTCACGGAGGACGTTTCAAGAACGTTTGATATGGAAGGTTGTCATTGCCAGCTTATTCCTGGCTAACTTCCTACAATATGGAAGATCGAGCCGAAGAAACAAACGACAACACCGCAAGGTAAGCCTTGTTTTATCTGAGCTTTAGTATTGTGTCAGCCATGATGTTTCCTTTTTCATAAAAGTATCTTATATGTTAAGTCCCAGACATCTCTCTGATTTGTAAATATATCTTTAAGTAACTCATCAACTTAAGTATTGTTCATATCACCGTGCTATTGTATTTTATTGTAATTTAGCTTTCTATCCCTTTTGTTTATTCCAGTCATGTGGCACGCTCGTAAGATGCTGGTTTCCAAAATTTCCAAATCAACCATAAATAATTTACTGTTTTTTTTCCTCAAACCCAGGGTTCTATATCTACTTTCCATATAGATCATAAATGAACTGTAACATTTCTCACAGTCACCAGAAGTTTCATCCCCAGAAGCGGGCCACTTGGGAATATGTAGGCGCCCTTTGCATTATGTAATTATCTGGTAATTGCCGTTCTTTTCCCTAGATAGAGACAATGCTGTGAGTGAAACTCGTTTTTGTCAGAGCGTTTTGCTGTGTACATTTCTGTTGACCTAAAATAAGCTCAAATACCATTGTACCATCGTGAAATCTGTTTGAATAAAATGGCAGTTCAAACTCAGTTTCCCAAGCATGGTATAATTATTAAATCAGCTTCCTGGTCCTCACCTTGTACACCTTGATAATTATGCTGGACACATGCGTAATTTTACAGGGAGTGTAAATTGTTGGGATTTTTAGGGAGGAAAGGTTAAGCCATTTTACCATGCAACAGCAATGACGAGGGAGGGGAGGAGTGTCTAGCTTGAGAAAACGCAGTTTAAATCAAAACTATACACCTAATTGCAACATTCAAAAAATGAAGGGTGGCAGTATCTTAAAAATAATCCCTCACTGTGTTACCTATAGAGCTTTAAAAATTCCATGACTTGCCAGGCCTGGAAAAAGAAGATCTATAATTCCAGGACTTCCCATGTTTTCCATTACCCATGCAAACCCTGTTCAGTGTTGCTTAATTCCTATTTCCCTTTTTTCTCTTTAAATTCATCCAGGCATTGTTGATATTGCAATAAGATGAATTTGCAATTAAATGTATTTTTAAACAGGACAACTAAACAGAAAACACAATACTTTTTTATCAAAATGGGTTGGATATTTCGAAGACAATCAATCAATCAATCTATTAGACAGTCAATGGTAATGTTATTGAGTTGCTTTTGTGTACTGTGGAGACCCTGAGTAGCATGCAGTACACTCCCAAAGAAATATATTTATTTTCTGGCCCTTTGGCCAGTTGGACATTCTGATAGGATTTGTTCATTACTAGTCTACAAAAGCCAATTTCATTGCTGATCTTTAAGGAGGAATATTACTACAGCTGAAAACAAGCACCCCCTATATATTCTGCACCATATATTTTTGGCTGTTTAGGGTCTAAAATTAACTTTTTTGGCTTTGGCTTCAGCGTTCAACTTAATGAAACCTTTCCATCACAAGCTAGTGATGTGCAGTTGCCACCAGTTTTCCTCTCTATGGTAATGGAAGTCAAGATAATAAGTGTGCTATTGGCAAAAGGGGTCTGAATTTTCTGTCAGTGTAGTTGCTTTGGCCAAAAATCAAACTTAACATTAATTTGGGAATAAGATAAATATATGAGAGTGGCATAGTCCTGAATATAGTTATTCCCCCACTGGTGACCAGTTGTAAAATTCTGATCATCAGTGTGAACTTTTTAGCAGCACTGGCAGCTAGGAAGGGGTGATTTCAGATTCTGCTGTGGGCTGCCCCTCTCAAATTCCAATTTTTTGGGTTCCCCACTGTCTCAGGTGTCTGTGGTGTTGCCTTCAGCGAACAATGTTGTCAATGTGGTAAACTCTTTTATTATCTTTCGTTTAAAGCCCTATTGCTACAGTAGCCAAAATCCAATTACTCAGACACCCTTTCTATACCTGAATGCGAAAGTAACATACTAGTCATTTTTTTTCAACTTCTGCCATTCTTTATCCTGGTCCCAGAGGTTTTTTTAAATTTTTCTCCACAATACCCCAGCCCCCTCCCCCCCCCACTCCCTATAATGGCCTATACGGGGAGGCTCCGCCCGAAAGGGGTACCTTTTTCAGGCTTCAGGTATATAAAAGGGTAGGGATTTCACATGATGAGGTATATAAAAGGGTAGGGAAATCAGTCATTTAGGTATTTACAAGGGCCTTTAATTATAATATTTCGAATAGATGCCCCTTATGGCTTTGTTAGTATATTTATTAAGCACTACATGGAAATGAGAACAAGACTTCCTAAAGTAGGTATCTGAAAGGGGTACCTTTTTTCAATAAAAGGTATATAAAAGGGGTACCTTTTCTGCCAAAATGGTATATAAAAGGGTAAGGGGTTGGACCTCGGGGCAGAGCCTCCCTGTATTAAACTTTGTTAATTAGTCCCCCCCCCCTGGAATGAGAAAGCTGCAAGAGACCTGCCGGAAGTAGCAAGCACGAGTCGTGAAGCGGCGAGAAAGAAAAACCTCTGGTTACCTTGGACTTAAATCTCACTTTCATGCAGACGCCAGCTGTCAAACGCGTCAGTTGATAATTCAAAAAGGGACCAATGGAAGCTTAGCAATCACATGCTTATCAGCTGCTAATGTTTCCACTCAGGTGGTGACGAGTGGTATCTTTTGACCTTCTTGGTCGGGATCAATGTGCGTGATTGCGAGAATGTGTTCATCTGCAACTGTCGCAAGGGTTCAGCTGTTAAACATATTACAAAGTAATATTTCCACTTTTCATTTTGTAAGGTCTTGAGACTTCGGAATAGAAAAGCATAAGCTTCTTTGAGCAGAGGATGCTCGTGGACGTCTTCGTTGAAATCCACAGTTTTGCAGTTTGCAAATACGAGAGTCGACCACCAGAAACTTCAGAGTGCAGAAGCAAAATTGTGACATGGTGAGGGTATGGATAGCCTGTCAGGTGGAGGTACAGTGTATTTGCCAACATCAGGTATCAACCGAATTATAATAAATTGACTTTCTATGTCTGGTTGGCAGAATGGCAAACACATCTTTGTGATTTATGACTGCGAACAAGGCTTTGATGTTCGTTGACACTTTCAATCTCTGGAAAATGCTCCTCAAGTACAGAGGTCAAATTCCTTCAAAGGCACTGTCAGAAACAAAATCAATGTAGAACACAGACGAATCTTGAACAGTTATATAAACTGAGAACTGCAGTACTTTGCCAACAGATTCTTTCACTGGTAGAGATCGATATACAGTTAGGCAAAAATTTACACACAAGAAGTGCAGTAACAAATATCCCCACCGTCCCCTCGGTACTGCCAATCAAACAGACCAATCATATTTATTTGCATGTTTGTAAAAATATCAACCAATCCAAGCTCGAGGGTCAGCATCAAGGGTCAGATGCTGACCCTGGCGTCTGCATGAAAGTGAGATTTAAGTCCAAGGTAACCAGAGGTTTTTCTTTCTCGCCGTTTTGCGACTCGTGTTCACCGCTTCATGGCTCTCTCACGTGGTGAAAAATCAAGAAAAACCTCTGGGACCAGGGTAGCCATTCTTTCATGACATCTATCAACCTCCGTGCAACATCTACATTCTTCATGCTGAACAACAAACTCCAACAGACAATTTATACACTTATAAACATAACCTTACATGTATGTTTGGAGAACTCGGAAAAAATCCGAGTCCCAGATGGGATTTGGACCCACGACCCTCCGTGATCTAGTCGGATGCTCTAACCACTGAGCTACTGGAGACTCTATGGTGAGCAAGGGTCAATTTATGGGTGTCGACTGGAACCGCATCACGCGGCTACACAGCCAAGTAATGCCTGGCACACATGAACTCACTAACAGCATCACGCTGTCACATTAGAGCATATCAAGATGCAACCAACCAACCTCCAAAGTGAGTATATTAAAAATGAAACAAAAAACACCTCCCCCCCCCCCCCCACCCCCAAATGAAAACCTCACTTTTCAGGACATGCATCATACAGCATTGTTGGCATATTCATGATGCAAAGTAAAGTAACGTTAACGTTTTGGAAGATAGAATTAAAGAGCATTTTATAAAAATATTTTCAAAGCAAAATCGTAGTGCTAGTGGTAGAAAAAATAGGGTGGCCTGGCCTCCTCAGTCCCTCCCCTAAATCCGCCTATGCAGTTGACACCAAAAATATATAACAATTATTCCATGAGCCCCCATTGGATATGAAGTGATAAAATAACCAACGAGCTCATAGTGCAAGTTGGTTATAATCACTTCATATCCAACAAGGGCGAATGGAACAATTGTTTTAGTAAATTCTCAAACCAGGTTTTGCCACTGATTTTTATTTCCACAATTTTACAAAGGGAAAAATTTTAAACTTGGCGCACTATTTTCCACATGACATAAACTCTGACTATTGGCTCATAGTCAGAGTTTTTTAGCCATTAAAAAAGCTGGAAATGCAATAGTCAGAGCTGAGAATTTACTAAATATAAATAAACTTGAAATACCTAAGAACTAAAAATACCACTTCGATCTTTTTATTTTTGGTAATTGACCAAATCACAGAAATGTTAATGGTGCAATATCTACAAAATGGACATTTTCAAAAACGGTGACACAGATCAAATCCAACGTAACTTCCTTCAAAACAAACTGCTTGGGATTTTGCTCTTTTTGCAAAAATAGACGCATTGATAAAAGCAGAAAGAATCAAAACAAAGAAACCAAATAAAATACCAGTCTGGTAGATCTGTCTCATCAGCAAATTGACCTTAGAAGCATGTCCTCAGACTCTTCCTCTTCCTCTACAGCTATTTTTTCAGGGTACTGGTCACTTCTTCTTCGGTGGCAATCCACCGTAAGAAAAAAGATGGTGGCTGTACAATTTTACCACAATACCTTGTGAACCAAACTAAGCTCGCTGGGCATATAAAAAGATACAGTTTAATGGCCGTCGTTCCTATACTCACAGCATTGCTTTTGTCGAGTTTGAAGGACTTACAATCTTTCTTTGTGTTTTTATAACTCTTTTAGAGTTTTTGTGTACAAAGCATTATAGGTAAATGTACCAGTTGCCATCTTTTTCCTTACGGTGGATTGGCTCGGCACTATCATCGTATGATTGGAAATCTTCGCTTGCCGAGCAGAAGCTAACCTCTGAAGACTTAGGGCAACCTTCACTACTGCTTTCAGTCAGAGAAACTTTACCCAGAATGAACTTCCGAATCAACAGAGATTTCGCCAATACTAAGATAAAAACCTGACTGACATCAATGGCAATCAAAGGTAAATCAATTGCGCGTCATGTGTATGATGTCACAAGTGTAGCTGCCGCTGCAACAATAGCGGGCTCCACTGGAACCAATTTTGAGTAATGGTGGACGAAAAATTTCACTTTTCAAGCAGAAAAATTTTAATGGAGTCTTTTTAGTTTTTTCTTTTTGGACGAAAGGACATCATACATGAGTGGAAAAAAGAAATGTGAAATTTCGTTGCAGTTGCACTTGAATGGATCTTATTGTCATACCAAATTACAATACAGTACAATACAATGCAGTACAGAGTTTATTGTCAACTCTGGCCGATCCCCATGGGTGCTTTTCAGAGACAATAATAATTTATTATAGAAATAATTATTGAAATTACACTTATTGATGCAAATTCCCATGGTTGTCTACAGTCTTTTAACAGAATAGAGTGTCAAGCTGTGAAGTTTGGCAGTGGTGCCAGCCACAGACAAGCTTGGGGGAGTAAAATGCGGATCAACATGCAGAAAAGCCTGGGAGCAATCTCTTATCTCACACTGAAAGAAATTCTTATTGCAAGGGGTTCTTAGAACCATATCTTGTGATACAACAAATTGCAGAACTGTAGATACAATTCTTTAGTTTTTTAAATTATTTTAAGGTGGTGTTAAATTCATTTGTGGGAATTTTGCTAGTGTTAAATTCTGTATATTTGTAGATTCATGAAAAATTTAGAAATTAAGATGCATAAACATTATTGCATACACTAGGTATGATTATTAAATAAATATGTTATTTTTAGCCCTAGATTTCATTATACATGTACGTGGATTCAATTTTATTAATGATAGCCATGACCAAACATTTATGCATAAACTGTGGTAGTGTCAAGTACACATTTGAAGTATTACTTCCTCCTCCAGAATTTTCATAAAGTGAGCACTAATTTCATGAGTGCAGGTGTTAAATATCTCTTTTTCAGGTCTTGGTCAATATTATATTACTGTATATTTTCCTACCTGAAAGAAAGAAGGTGAAAATAGGCTTCTGGGAGAGATAAATGGTGGCTCCAACAGTCAAATAACATCTGTGATCATAACTGTGAGGTGTAACTAAACTCTTTGTAATGTTTGTTGTTGATAGTTTTCAGACAAGCTGTCACACAATTCCAGCTGGCACTACAGCAATTGAAGAAGAACATGTTTTCACAGAATTATTGGATTGCCCTGGTGAAAGCTTCAGCAAATAGCTCTCTTAAAGCAAACATTGCTTTGGAAACAGAAATTGGCTATGATGATGAATGGGTACGTTTCAGGTTGTTTGGTTTTGCTGTGAGTTGTTATTGGTTTATTGTAGTCATATCATTTGCAGTCTAGATCATTTCTTTTTGTTGACAGCCATATAGTTCTTTTAATGGGAGTTCTGAGAATTTGGTGTTACCTCAAGACAAGTTTACTTATGATGTTCTATTTTCTTGTTACCGGTACCTGTTTGGTTG
>CM042747.1:32875959-32883459 GCA_022496165.2 Catalaphyllia jardinei
GTGAAGTCAGAACTGGTCAATGCCATGAGAGAGATGGACCACCACAGATTGGAGACATATATCATAGACCAGGTCTGTGAATGGCTTTTCAATCCACCTCATGTTTCACATTTCGGGGTTGTTTGAGAACGCTAGATAGGGACCAGCTGCTGCGTGTTGGACGCCATGCCTCTAGAACTGGAAGGATCACAACTCACATGCAAGCTTTTGGTGACACTGATGGCCGAAGTGACAGCAACCATTACTGCATGGCCCCTAACCACTGTTCCATCTGGCATGGATGACCCTCAACCTCTCTCACTACCTACGGTTCAGATTTTGAAAATGCAACCACTTGGTTCTCCACCTGGAGATTTTGTTCCTGCAGATTTGCACTCATTCCATAGTTCGAGTGCCTTGCAGAGCAATTCTGTGCTTGAAGGAGATGATAGTATGTGCAGGCAGTACAAAAGAGAAGCAGGTGAAGTGGTTCGAACCTCAACACTGGTGACGTAGTTCTTCCGAAAGATGATAATGCCCACTTCAATGACTGGCCTTTGGGACAGATTACCAATGCCATACTGAGTGAAGAAGGGGAAGTAAGAAAAGCCAAAGTGGAGTTAACGAGACAATTTGAATAAAGAAAACAATTGTTGCATTTTTGTTATTTATTTATTCAGATCACTATTTATTTAGGGACATCCAATCTGGTGTAGATAGTTTAATAGATCCAATTTAGCAAAGCTAGTTTAAATAGAGCCAGCCCTCATACAACATAAATTTTGCACCAAGTTGTTACAATCCAGGTTAACATTACATTTTGTGGCGTGTGTAGCACTGCCTCAGTCGACCCTCAGTCTCCAATCTCTTCGCGAATTCAGTCATCAGTTAAGCACACTCCCAGCCATACGTGTGTCTTTTCAAAAAAAAAAAGGGAAGAAAGCTTGGGTGATAGAAATGCAGGGTGCAACAAGAATGGGGCATCATTCTCCTCATTTTCGTATATCAGTCTTGTGGAGTTGTCACAATGAATACATTGGAAAAGTAAACATCAGTAATCGCTCTGAAATAGGCCTTTGCAGGATCCAGTCACATGGTACGGAATAAATTACACTGGGATGCAAATGACGCAGTGGGACTTCCAAAACAAAGAAACTCTTACCAGTCCAGCCCGACTTTCCTTTGTTTTGGAAGTCCCACTGCATCATTTGCGTCCCAAGTGTAATTTATTCCGTACCATGTGACTGGATCCTGCAAAGGGCCTTTTGAACGCTGTCATAACCATTAACTTTGGATCCGTAAGTGATTGCCCAGACTCCTCGAGTTACCAAATGGCCATTTTCTTTGTTTCAGTTAGGGCTCTCGTAAGTGTCTACTCAATGACCTTAATAGCAATATAGAATATACAACTGACTGAATAGTAGGTGCCTCATGCCCTTTCCTCACTGTTTCTAGAAGGTAGTTTTGACTGCGTGCAAATATTTTTTCATTTCACAGGACGCTCATGCAATAAAAAGAAGTGCAAGTGAGTTATCTTACGGATTGAACCCACAGCTCCCAGCTCATAACTAAAGCTGTGTCTTGAGAACCCGACAAAACGTTTGCATTTATGTCATTAAATTCTTTATCACTTTTTGAGTTGGCCTCAACTTCATGTCTTCTCTTGTCATTTAAAATTAAATAAGGGTGATCAAATATATCTGGTAGAGTTTAGAGATTGCATTTAGGGGGAATTCGACAAGTAATAGATTAAGGACCGATACCCCAAGTGTTGGTACACTGGACCCTCTGATCCAGGTAACCAGGTTCAATCCCTGGCCGGAGCCATTGCATGTGCTTTGTTTTGGGCAACATGTTTTACTCATAATGCCTCTCTGCACAGGTGTATAAATGGGTACTATGTACTAGCATCCCATCCAAGGGGTGAGAGAAAGATGCCTAGTGGCTATCCAGAGGACCAGCGGTTAGTGCCAGCTTGATGGCTGATGACACCACAAGGCCCTATAATCAATGTTATTGAAAAGTCGCATAACAAGTTATATCCTAACCTTAGACATATATTACCTCTCTAATTCCTGACTGCCTTTTGTTTCCTTTAGGGCTCTTTTCAGGATTATCTGTAGTCAGCCATATCAGTGATTACCGCAGGAAACAAAGGCAGCTCAATAGTGGTAAGCTGTGATTGCTCAATGAGTCAGTTTGGTCTAAGTAAAACTATAAAAGCATACCAATAGCCTTAATTACAGTTCTTCGCCGACTGTTTCTGTTTAGAGCGGGTTGAATGAGTGCATTTTCAAAGGGATGCTATCATGAGCATTATAACTTCAAAAGAAAGGCAAATCTCTGAAGGCTTTATTATGCCTGTAGGTGTTACCCAACTTTCTAAAATGTTTTCCTCCTGAGAAAATTCTCGAACTATCAATTACAATTTTCTCTTCTCTCTTTTCGACAATTCGCTTAAATTAGCATCATCTTGGTATTCTAGGCACCTTTCATGTAGTGATAACTAGTACTGTTTCCAATAGAAATGCATTATTTATAATCTTCCATCATGGAGCTGATCAAGTAAACCTAACTAAACTGTAATTTTTGTGCCTAAGGGTTCAGTTCCAGTGTATTTTTATAATTTCAGGAAACTGCGCCTCATGTGATGTTTCGTTTTCCTCAGTATTGAAAAAGCGAGTAAGTAAACTGAGTTGTTACCAACTTGGTGATCCCAGAAAATATCCAAAAGTTATCTTTTTCACTGCTCGTGAATGATCAGAATCAACAAATCCTGTGATTGGTTCCTGGAGCAGGCGGAATTCCTTCAAATCCGAAATGTTGATCTACTCTCGCGAACGAATGAGCGGTAATTGTCAATCTTTTGCCCTTTTTTCACTTCTATCGACGATTAATCAACGCAAGTTTATCTCTATTCACCTTTAAATGGGAAGGAAAGTCACTGTAGGTGAATTCAATGGAATTTTTTGAGGTTATGAGAGTTAGTTTGGCTGTTTGTAACTCAGCGTTGTAAAGGCACGTAATCCTGTTTCTCTCTCTGCACAATTTTGAGCAAAAAATTAGTCAATTTCAATCGAGTTTATCTCTCTGATCACTGCAGTATTTGAGAGCGTTTCTATACACTTCACAAATTTCATCGCTTTCTTTCACTCATTTTACGATAGAAAAGTATGATTTTAAGTGACTCACCACGACTGACAGAGATTGTTTTCATTTGTAGTACAGTTCTGTACAACTTCAAACTTTGCACAAAATTTCGCACTGAAGAAACACGTTTGGATAAGTTACTGGTGAACTAAATGCTGCTTGCATAAAGTAGTTCGAAATAAATCTCTCTTTAATATATCTTTGGCCTTGTCTAGAATCTGAGTTACATGCATGTTCGCTTGATAGCAATTTTTCAAGTACAAATGGTTTGTATATAGAGCACGTAAGCCAATTCAATGACAAACTTGCGTAAACAAACCCACTTGTAAACCAATTTACCCCAGGAAAAAGAGCCAGCTTAGGGTTGGTCCATACAGACATTAAAGATAGTCCTATACATAATTACTTTCATCCCGCTGATCAATACCTGAGTTCAAAGAGCACTTCTCTCTTTCGTAGAGACAATTAAATGGAGAAATAAACAAGCTGCTAAGGAGAAGCAATACGTTTCCAATCTTTAGTTGAACCCTGGCAAACACATTGCGTGACAATGTTATGATTTAAGTAGTTCTTGTTTTGAAGTCAAGAAAAACTACCCAGAATCAATACCAATTTGCTGTTTACTGTTAGCTACTACTACAGACTGCATGACATTTTGTTGGGAACAGTTCCCTAACACAAAGCTACTGATCATGATCGTCTCTCCGTAATGACTCTTTCTGGAATTTGAAACAAACATTTTTTGCATGTGGATAAATGCTTCCCCATCCCCAAGATGACTATACCTTTTCAGGAAGTGACCCTCATCCCCATGTGGTTTTGCCTCCGACCTCTGATATAAATGGGTTGCTGCTATTTTAAAAGAAATAATTGAAATCTTCCTTCATCTGGCGTGGCTTAATAGGGATGATAACCCTCCTAACAAGGACAGAATTTATTATATATAAACGGCCTTATGTTAGTGTATTTGTTCTTTTGCAGCAATATTGTCGCCATTGTGGAGATAGCTTTTGTTCTCGCTGTTGCTGCAAGCACGTCAAGAGGTCCGTGTTTGGAGCCACAGGTAGGTAAAAAACGTCATTGAATCTGAAATGATATCTGAATAGTTCCAAGTAGAGGCCGAGTTCCTTTCGGACCATTCATGGTGCTTGTTTGTAAAAGTTGACCAACATTGTACAAAGGACGATGTTCATTCCAGCTATCAGGAGAAAAAACCCGCTGAACCCTTGTGCTATGTTTATTCAGAGGTTTTAAGGATGGTACCTACAAGATACAGTTGAACCTCCGGTTGCGACCACCTCTCCTCAGCGACCAGTTTTCCAAAATACCAAAAGTCTCCTCAGTAGTCAAATCACTATATTTGGAACCTCTCGTAAGCGACCGCAACCACTTTTGGAGCTAAATTTTAAAAATCCTCCTTTGTTTTTAACCTCCCGTAAGCGACCACGTAACAGATAATGGAGAGGAAATTGGATAATAATGTGTTGTAACATTGCATTTCATGGGTAGTTTAAGAGACGGAAATTTCTCAATGGGAAGTACCGCATATTTTCTCGAAATTAACTTTTCACGTGAATAAAGCATGTTAAAATTTAAAAGGAAATATGTGCATACAATGTACCTTATCAGTCTTAGAAGAGACAACCTTAAATGTCTAAAAATTACCGTAATTATGCTAATGAGCCAAAACGTTGACCCAATATGAGCCTGTTCACATGGAAATGGGAGACCTCAGGCAGGTGAGTTCCTCCGCCCTGGTGGGATAACCAATCTATCCATACAATCTCTCTTTTTTTTCTTGATCGGGTTCACATGTTAGGTGGGGTACCACACCAAGCCGGGTTACCCGGTCAGCCTGTCCAGGTGACCCGCTTCGTGGGGTGAGTTTTCTCCAGTGAAAGCTGCGGAGTGGGGTAACCCGCCTAACCGGGGTAAAGAAATCACTCGAGCATGGCGAGCTATTTCAACGATTTCACCTCCAAAACTGCCAAAACGCTGATGAAATTGACAGTGCTGGTGACAATTTAAGCGAGGAATCGTATAGTCAGGCCAATCAGTTTTGCCTGCAACAACAACATTAAAGCGAAAAGCAGCTTCATCGGGAACAAACGATAGTTCTTTGTTTATGTGTGTGCTTAACGACCGAGTGATTGCATTTTTAACCTCACCCTCCGGGCAAGACTGGCACTACTTCAAATCCCTACAATGGTGTTCTTCTGTAAACTTGTTTTGGCAAGTTCAGTGACTCACACAAAGGGGGAAAAGATTGTTTGATGACAGCAAATCTTAATACATTTTCTTGCTCAACACAGAGTACAACACTTGAAAATGTCCAAGGGATATTGTAAACTAAAACGTGTAATAACTTACTAAATAGGTATATTTGTTATCCCACGGCACTTCGTAGAGTACAAATAACGCCCAAAACGAGTACAAATATCGTGCGGTAGTTGTACTCCAGAGGACTGGTTAGACAGGTTTTCTCGCAACGCGCAAGTGACAATTGGATTAAAGTGACGAAGTGGCAAACACTAAAAATTATTTTTTTCTAACGACGAAGAGTCGGAATGGCTGGCGAATATTGATCCAAGTTTATTAGATAAATCGAACGAAGAAAAGCAGTTTGACAACAGTGAAATTCCAATTCCGTTCAGCTTCGCATACTTCTTCACGCATTCCCCGTAAATAAATATCTGCGAAATTCGCCCGCACGGACATAACAATTTGGCGTGTTGGATAATAAATCTCTTATTAGATTTTGTTGTGTAGTATCGCTGAGAATGTTTACTCGTTGTTTGTATTTTGACTCGCCGGGTACACAACAAAATGTCTAATAAGATATATTTATGACCCAGATAATATGCTGGAGCACTGATTTGTGAACTGGGCGTGTTTTGCTACTGGTGCTCAGTGGTTTAAACATACAGCAATCAATCTCAGCAGCCAAAATCAACAAATTTCTTGATATTATTTTCTAGCTTCCTTGAAAGCCCAACCTTTCAATGTTTGAATTGAGACAGTATTTGTTACAGTACATTATACGTCACATCAGGATTTTACTTTACTTTACTTTACTTTACTTATCACGTCACATTTCATTATCACTGGCGTTCCTGTGATACGATATTCTAAATCAATTCAATTTTTTTTCCTGAACATACAAGGAAACTGATGAACATCTAAATTTGTAGCTTTATCTACAAAATTATTGACACGAGACTCAGCACTGGAAGCTCCTACTTTGAATTCCAAGTGCAAACATTGCTCGCAAGAGCTGCAGTAATAGAGGGAAAGCATCCAAGCCTCAAAGAAATGCAAGATAAAAAATCCAGTAACTATTAACTTTGTCAGAGAAAACATAGGTAGATGAACAGCATATGAGGAGGTGTACACAAATGGTTAGAAAAATATTTGAATAACACCATATCTTGTCAATAAGTACATGCCAATTCCTTTTCACAGATGCCCTGTAACATTTCTCATTTTCATCAAGTATTTGGCTTCCAGGCTATATCGATGAAAACTAAGATCCTACAACAAAGGTGGTTTTCAAAACATTAAGTTTATGTAAAGGTGGAAAAGCCTGATGAAGATTGATTTTGATACTGCGGATGAAACACATTATCGACAGTAAATTTACAGATAGGGCAACCTCGTTTCCAGGGTCTCTTTTCCTCCCTTCCTCCCTGGTTTGGTCTAGTCACGGGTGTCCCAAAATCTGGGAAGTGATAATGGGAGGTGCAGATGAGTGTGGATGAGGGACCTTTCTTGCTATGCACAATTTTGCTAGGAGCTTTGCATTCCCTGCAGGGTAAGTTGAGTTAAAAAATTGTTACAGTTAATGACCAATAGACTCTATTTATTAGATCACAAGAAGAGCTAAAAGAGCTTCATACACATGTATGCGATTAACTTGTGCATGTTCATTTCTAAGAACATTGGATTAAATCTCAACATCATACACACAACTGGATCATGCTACTGTTTTACAGTCTTACCCCTGAACTACTCAAGAAAATTTAATTGCATGATAATAAATGCTACTTTTGTAAAAAAAACAAACAAACATATTTGATACATCGTTATGATCACTTTTTTAAGTAGTAATGTCTTTGCTCTGTTTCCATTTTACATAACTGTTAAGCAGTAGCCACTTGAACGCTTTGCAAGCTGTCTTTGAAAAGCCTCTTGGGGAATGTCGATAACGTATACATATATGTATGTTCATGTGTATGTATGTTCCATGTGACGGCAGAAGTTTCTGGTGTAAACATTGCACGATGAAACATTCCAGAAACTACCAGAAATTTGGTATGTACAACTGCTCTCCATAACACCTAAAAGAACTTTTTGTAATTTAATGATTGATGT
>CM042747.1:32898459-32901181 GCA_022496165.2 Catalaphyllia jardinei
ATTACTTTTATTAGCGAATACAAAATAATAATACACAGAAATGAACACACTATGGTTTTCACTAAGTACATAATGGTGATATTTCAAGATGTCAATTTATGAAAATATAATGTTCAGTACAATTAAATCTCTACGCATATTTAATTCAAAATTGTTCTATTTTGGACATTATTGAGAAAATCTTCTGGTATTAGCTCCTGACATGTTGTTTTCGTGCGGAGATTGGGCGACCTCGTAAGCGCAAGAAAAAGTGCGAACAGGGGGAGATGTTTGTAAAGTTTTGCCGTGTCAAAAAAGCATGTGTGGGAGATGACGTGTTTAGGATTTGGATAACGGTACGATCGTGTTGCGAAAAGCGAATTGAGACAAAACTTTGCAAAAGTCGCTAAAATTCTCCGACTGTCACAAAAGTATTCGAAAACAAGTTCGACCAAGATGTAGAAAAATCTCCCGACCTCATTTTGTGTTTGTTTGGTTTGGTGAAAGCAAAAGTATTCGAAAACAAATTCGGCCAAGATGTAGAAAATCTTCCAACCTCATTTTGTGTTTGTTTGGTTTCGTGAAAGCAACGAAATTTAGAGATTCGAACGAATATTCGCAGTGCATTCAAAATGTTTTGGCAAAGAGTTGCCACCAAAAAAAAAAATTTGCTGAGCGCGGAAAGGCCTAGGGATGAGTTTAGTGCTAGCGTTTATGCAGGATTTCTAAGCAGCAGTTTTCTCAGTAAAATCGTAAGAGATGACAAGATGAGACAGGAAAGTATTCATTCTTCTCGTTCCTTTATTTACTCTCTCCCTACTCGGCAAGGCTGTGTGTCCCCTGTGTTACCTCGCTATGCGAATTTCTCGTTGTCATCATTCATTCGTGCGCTATTAGGTGTTTTTCCGCCATTTAAATTAATATTCATTAGCATCGTTGTATATTTCATTTTCACTTCGTTTCATTCTTGTTCAGTGTAGTTTATGCTTCCGCCGGTGTAGTTTCACTTTCATCGTTTAAACATCTATTTGGCGTCTTTACGTACGTTTTCTTGCTTTGGAGTTTCACCGATAAGGTTCGTTATACTTCAGTTCTTCCGTTGCCTGTATTCCATTTAGTGCATTTTCTAAGTATTTTGTTGTTGTTTTCTTACTAGAACTGTCATGCTGGGACGGGCCGATTTTTCCCGTACGGCAAGTGTCTTATGGTGGACTTCACTAAACATGTAGTGTTCGCTGGTTAATTTAGTGGCTACACCCTGTGACTGGACTTAAAGGAACACAATCACGTTTTGCGCATGCGCAAGACTTTGATTTTTGTTCAGTAGGTCAACAATTCAAAGATGCGAGAATTGATATAGAGCTTTCACAAATCCATTTGCATCATCTTCGATCAACTTTGACTTTGCCCTGAAACTTCTCAGAATCAAAGATCAGTGATTCACGGTTTTCTTTAAGTGTCAATTTGTGTGTAATGGAGACCTTTCGGTGTTAACGTCAATGCCGTTTGACGGAACTTCAAGTGGAGGGAAGTGTTATGGCACTGGACGGAGGGGGCTTTCTCCCGGCAGCTTTGAGAAAGGTTTAGAAAATTGGGAAAGGACTCAGAAGTAATGGAACCAGCAACATAGCAGGATTTTTGCAAAGAAACCGATTCACGAGGCTTGGGAAAGACTAAGAGGATCGCGCTCGTGCGAGCGTTTCTTTGTTGACATTTTACTCGAGCAAGCAGACCTTTACTCGTTGGTTTTCTTTCTCGATATTCATACATGCTATCAGGTTCTGTTCGCTCAGGTATACTCTGTGAGATTGACTCCGATTTGTTTTTAGTTATCAGGACAGTTTTGGAAATATGATCGGGATTCGTGTATAAAATCAGTAAAATTTCGATCATAACATTTGCACATCAACATATTTAAAAGGCTTGTTATGAACCACGGACTTACCGTTGCCTTGTTTTTGCATTACTTATGCGGCTTTTCACGTGTTCCACCACTACATCGGTCAATACAGTTTTTATTTGCCGTTTAACACGAAAAAACAAGTCGCTTCCCCTGACAAGTTGAGCGAGTTGACCTTTCTTCCTGTAATTGAGAGATGAACGCGAGTGACGATTGGGATATAAATAGCGCTTATCTGTCACTTTGTTGTGTCGGCATGATGGGACAAAGTGACAGTTCTATTGTTTTCCTATGAAAGAAACCAGTCAAGTTCGCGCGTGCGCTGCATCGCGATAGTGTCCCTTTGTTTTTTACTCTGTGTCGACAGTCTGGCATGCGTGGTAACAGTTAAGAGCCCATCATTAGGAGCCTGCAACTACCCCATATTCCTGTTACGTCATTTTCACAGACCGATCTATTTTTAGTTTGAATTTATGTTGAATTCAGATCAGCGAGTTGCAGGCTCCTAGTAATAGGTGTGGTGTTCTCGTCTTAATATATCAAACGACTCGCTTCACAACGACAACATGTTTATTCGTTTCACGTCTCTAGACCACATGCATGCTCCCCGCATATCCCATAATATTAATATAAACATCCGGGACACTACATCTCCCCATAAGTTATTACAAAAACTAACAAGTAGATCCACAAAGGTAGAAATAACAAACTCGACGGGACTAATAAAGTGTTCAAATAAAAGTTCAGAGTCTCTTATTTTCTTTCGAATAACTTTGAACTATGCGCATACATAATATCGCATCCAGGCGGGCGCTTGCCTGGCACGCACAGGGCGCGAAGAAA
>CM042747.1:32906181-32918681 GCA_022496165.2 Catalaphyllia jardinei
ACAAAAAGATTTAACCCTCCCTCAAGATTTTACCTTTTTAATATTCTCTACAGGAGCCATAATCAGGGACGGAGACCGTAAGCGCGCGCCATTTCTAGTATTGGGGTTGGCCCCATGATATGGGACAATTTTTCTATTTTTAGAACAAATTGCGCCATCGCCTGTGACACACGCGTGTACATGCTGCGAGGATTTTCGCGGATGTCGCGCAGGCGAAATGGCGTCCGAAATTCCCGAAATCGTTTATCCTTTTAATTTAGTGCACAACTCAACGCCTTCATGGCTGTTGGAATTTTGTTTAAGCATTTTCGTCGTAAGTTGCTCCAGTTTGACTAAAGACAGTGCCCAATTTAGGAATGTCCTGCTTTATATCGCTGACCAAGTTAAGTCCGCTGCTCCTTTTACAAGAATTTCACATTACTCCACTCTAAATTTCACATATGAAGATTAACAGCTTTGTCATAACACAGAAAAAAAACTAATTGGATATGTTTGGATATAGCAGCCTTTAGGCCCAATAAGTGACGATAGGTTTATTATGTCTGTGGATGCTGCTTAGTTTTGTTTGTGTAAAAATCCAATAAATTGTCTGTTGTCGATGAATAAGAGCGCTCGCTGATGCGTGTTTTGCACAGCAAGTAAAACATGACAAATTGGACTTCGCACTTTGGTGTGAAAACGTTCATCGAACTCATATAATATCTCTAGTTTTTGAATATGTTTAAGGTTGATTAATGTTTGAGAACATATTAAAAGCTTCGCTGAAAATAAGTGAATACAGTAGAAATAATCAGAAAAGTTACGATGCCGCTTTTAATCAACTCGAATAAATTAAGATTTCAATTTTGTCGATTGAGTCAAAACTCGTCTATTTTATTTTCGCAGTGTAAAGTTTCACTATGTGAAAGAAGCACACATGATGTTAGTAGCCTTTTGGTGAATCTTGGTGAAAGTTATTGTAGCATCTCAGCACAAAAGACAACGAAACAAATCTATGTCAAGATTTGTTGACAATCTGAAAACCGTAGTTACTAAAACAAGGAATGACCTAAAATGATCTAAAATGACCTAAAATGATCTAAAATGACCTAAAATGATCTCGAATAAATCTAAAATGACACTAAAATGATCGAAAGTAACCTTTACTGATGGAAAAATGAGCTAACATGATGTTTGATCTACTCATTTTTGTCACACGTTTTTTGCGGGAAGAAATAAAAACCACCGCTCGTCAAAAACCTTTTTATTGCGCTAGAAATTCATCTCCAAACATGAAAGGTCATTTTCTTGACCTTTCATGTTTTTTTCATTTTTTTCTTCCGGGTGAACTAAAATCCCTGATTACAAATTCACGCCGAACCCAAGCATTGCACAAAACCCTGACTTCGAAGCGATAAATCACTTTTGCCTTGATAGCTACCACACACCGGCAGAGAAGATTCTATTCCAGCTTTATCATGTTCAAACTTCAGCAAAATCGAACAAAACCAGAAGTAATTAGAATTGTTTTTACTCACCTCGTTCAGTTGCTCGAGTAAACACAGGAACGTTGGTCGCCCATAGACACTGATAAACATGAACATAACACGAAGTGATGTTTCGGTCCAAAAAATTCAGAATTATCCCTTGAGAGCTAAAAATTGAATGGGAACATCTTTTTCGAACTTTCCCTTGGTGATTTAGATGAAAAAATGACCTCGGCAGGTTGAAACAGTGAACAAAACAAAGAACAGAGCAGACAACATAACAACTAAACAAGCCGCTGATCGATTATTCACCACCACATGGCGTTCGGCATGAAATCGAATGTAACGCCGATTTCCTGTCACGCTTTTAGTTCTCAATCTTCAGCTATTAATTCACAGAGCGTGACAGAAAAGATTAAGTAACTGAAAAAACTACAAATGATAGTAATTGCCAGGAATACAGTATTCTAAAGTGATCGAAAGAGATAAAACGACTTTCAGTGTTTTAACGAATTATAAAATAGAAATGGTTGGAGCAAACTTCGGCGGCATCTACGGCATATTCGGGATATTCAATGTAGATCACTGGGAAGTACCATTCTAATTCCAGTTAAGTTTAAATGGCGTTTTAGAAATCGGCCAAGTGTAATTTAAATCACTTTTAAATCATTTTAAGTCAGTTTAGATCATTTTAGGTCATTTTAGATCATTTCAGGTCATTTTAGATCATTTCAGATCATTTTAGGTCATTTTAGATCATTTTAGATCATTTTAGGTCATTCCTTGTTTTAGTAACTACTATCTAAAAACACCGGCTCGGACTTAAAGTGCACACGCTGCACTATGCAAATGAGCTACTCGTACGCGTCAGACTTGCCTTTCAAAAACGTTTGCAAACTGTCCAAACTAGCCAAACCATAGTTGGCCAAACGTGCAAAAACAACACGAAACTATCAAAAACAGGTTGTGGTTGTGATAAATGTTGTTTGGCAAACTCACAAATTAAATCGATGTAGGAGTAAACAGTTTTCTTACAGAACTTTTCTCTACAGAACAAACACAAAGGTTACGCGTATAACTAGCCGGCGAGCGACCGATTTTATTCATTCACAGGGCGAAATTAAAGAAATTCTCGACCCTGCAAAACACATCTTTTCCATTTAATCAGAGCATAAAAGTACATAGAAGAGCCCTGGTTCTTCCTCTCTGCCTTATTCCCTGCCATCGCTGTGAAGAATCGGCAAGAAAATTTCGCAACTCTTACCATTTCACCACGCGAGAACCCAAGACACGTGCGTGGATCAGCGCGGATATATGACGCCAGGATGGCGCAATTTGTTCTAAAAATAGAAAAATTGTCCCATATCATGGGTCCGCGCGAATCCCAAGACTTACGGTCTCCGTCCCTGATTATGGCTCCTGATTACTAACAATATTTTAAATGAAAGTACTATAGAAAAGAAGATCATTTCATAAATCTCCAACTTCAGTTTAATGCCATGGAATTTGAAAACGATAAGTTGTTTTATGCTTTTATCCCTGAGAAATGTTAGTCGCTGTGGTTTAGAAGTAAACATTTGTCGTTTTAGTTGAGCTTTCTGATTTTGATGCCGAAGTCGTAGTGGAAGGTCCAGTTTCAAGTGGTGTTATCAAAGGTAACTGCTGCATTGAAATTCGTTTTTAGTGCAGAGTGCACTATTGGGATGGTTTGGGGGTGAACGGCTCTAAACCACTATGGCAACAAGGTGTAAACTTTAATGTTTGCTCAATTAATTAATTAATTAATTAATTCCAATTCAATAATTAGCCTTGTACGGAAGCCGATAAGGGACAATCCCGAAATATTCACAAAATCCGAAAAAATATTTTTAAAATCCGAAAAAATGTTTACAAAATCCGAAAAAAAATCTAAAATCCGAAAAAATATTTCAAATCTTAATGTTTTTCGGAAATCATCATTGAAGAGTTCATAAATCTGAAAAACTATCAGGGATCTTGATAAAACTTTTGAATCCACAAATCATTTTTTTGCAAATCCCAAAGAAGTTCGAAAATCCAAATATTTTCGCTAAATCCAGAAAAATAAAATATTTGTCACGTGTTAATTGCGCCAGCAGTCTGCCATCAACAGCGGTTTTCCCGCCATTTGCTATCCAAAATGGCGGAGGAGCGGCAACGGTGTGAGAGTTTGTTATCGTTTATAACACGAAGTACGATGTTCTGTCATAAATGTGGCAGAGAGTTTGAGAGCAGTGAAGTATTCTGTCGACAGTGTGGAACAATAAAGAGACGTGAACAGGAAAGTCTGTGCAGTTCCGCAGACGAGAGGCTGGTAATAGAACATTACTTTGCAAGGGGATTTAGGTACGATACCATTGTCCACTTTCTGGTAAAGTACCATGAGGTCTGTATGAACGTAAAGACTTTGAAAAGAAAGCTTCATCAATATGGGCTAAGAAGAAGAAATCAAGGTCATTCAGAGCACACTGAAATTGAGGGCCCTTCGTTCCTTCTTGGATATCGTGGAATGTGGAACAAGTTAACAAGCTACAATGTTACTGTTCCTCGAGACATGGTCATGCGGATTTTAAGAGAGTTAGACCCAGATGCATCCGCCCTTCGAAAGGCCAGGAAGCTGCAACGCCGATCATATGTCTCACCGGGACCAAACGCAACTTGGCATGTAGATGGTTATGACAAGTTAAAACCCTATGGCTTACCAATACATGGCTGTGTGGATGGATTTTCTAGGAGGATTATGTGGCTCAAAGTATGTAAAAGCAACAATGACCCAGTTATTCCAGCAGGTTTCTTCCTCCGTACAGTTGAAGAAAACGGAGTGCGGCCAATGCTAGTCCAAACAGACTGTGGAACGGAAAATGGCATATTGGCTGCCTTACAGTGTTTATTGGCGGGCGAAGTGACGGCGCATCGTTACTCATCGTCACATGCTAATCAGAGAGTTGAAAACTGGTGGTCACATAGTAAAAGGGGATTCACTGCATGGGTTATAGACTTTTTCAAAGCACTGGTGGCTGAGGGAAAGCAAATGGAATGTGTCTGGTTTGTGTTTTCTGACTTCCTTCAACTGGAACTGGAGAAAGTGAAACACGAATGGAACATGCATTACATAAGACAGTCCAGGCATGATACAGTTTCTGGCATTCCTGATGAACTTTACTATTTGCTTCACACTCGTGGATTTGAAGATTGTGGATCTGAAGTATCCGCAGATGACATAGACAACTTACTTAACCAAAGAGACATTTATGTGCAGGCAGAACTCGCCAAGGAAGTTGACGATGAGCTTCTGGATTATTTTAAGTATGTTGTAAGAGAGGAAGGCCTTACACATCCACCAGAGGATTGGAGGCAAGCCAAGGACATATATGAGAAAATAGTACAGCTTGCAGAGTCCTAACGGCTTATTTTACCTCACCCTAAGGGACTACTCAAATGGCACTGGGAGGGGGGCAGGTCATCAAGTTTTGAGCCGGTGGGTCACATTTTCCCTATCCACCATGTTTTCACGTGCTCTGACTCAAGCCCGCCCTCCCCCCACCACCCCCTCCCCCCCCCCCCACATACACACACACCTCTTGCTTTTTGACCAGTCCCTAAAGGCCTGTTGCAAAGTTACCGTCAATACATTTGCCAGGGTGTGGTTATTTGTCCTATCTGTAAGAATGGAATTAAGATTGTTTTTGGCAGATTGTACATATATTCACAGCTTGTTAATAACTTTAAACAGGTTCACGAATCTGTCCTCATCCAGCTTCTCTCCAGTGTGACTCATGCAGAAGAGTGTCCGCATTACTTCAGGGTTTGCCTGTATTGCAGCAAGAATTCCAGAGGGTGCAAGGCCTTCCATTAGCTGTGATACCATAGGCAATCTCTCCTGTACAACATTTCCAATCATGATGGCTCTACATAGGAAAAAGTAATAATGTTTTGGCAACTGTAAGCTGGTACATGGTGAAATATCACATCTGATGAAACATATGACATTAAACTTTATAAGGGCAAAACAGATTGATTAGACTACCTCACAATTTTTTCTCTGCATTGTACAGTGCACTTTAAAGGTACCCCTCTAAAGCAAATGTTGTCTAAGACATCAAGGCCTTGATCACAACACAGCAACTCTTGCACATCTTTGTCTGTCTTACACTGCAGTAGCTGTGTACAATAATATACCATTACTATGTTACCTGGAAGTGCTTAATCCATTCCTTTCAGTACATTTTGTCAAAGAAGACAAGGATTTTTGGTCAGGATTGTAGTTAACTGAAACACCTTTCCAAGTTATAGGCATGAACAAATATGCAAGAGAATTTGTATTATTAATATTATTATTATTGTTGTTGTTGTTGTTGTTATACTATAGGACTGGTACATATGGTCTTTTTACTTAAACATATGATTTTACAGTAGCCCCGAGGTACATGATCGTGTCATCGCTCTAAAGAATAATACAATTGAAAACCAATGGAAGACAAATTTTGAAAATTTCATCCCTTCAGTCTTTTCACAACATACTCTAATACTTGATTTTAGGTATTACCTTTTCAACAAAGTTTTTCATTTCTGATGCTGTAATGTCCTCAATACTGAGCTCAAGCTCTTCACTGAGTCCCATGATCATGTAGTCATAAACCCACTTTTTCAGGAAGCAAGGTGCTGTACCACCCTGCAGGATAGAGGCAGCCATAAGGTTTCCTGCATACAGGAATTCGTTGTCAGCCAATGCAGCTGTTGAAGCTGTTGGAACACCAGTAGCAAACAATCTTCCTTTTATTTCCTTGAGAACCTCTGAAAAAACATTGGCAATCATTGCCATTTATGATCTATTACTGAACTTGCAACATGGAAACTACTTGCACGATAATCAGAGCCCCAGAAAAAAGGGCCTCATGATTACTTGATGATATGTTTTTTTAAGGTGTTACCTATACTAACCCATTGAATGAGGTTGTGTTATTCTCCTTCTGAATTAACTTAGTGTCTTTGATATAACATCGTTCTTTTTGTTACAATAAACACTCTATATTGATATAAATTAAATTACTTTTCAAGTTATGGAAGCTATTGTGATAAGTCCATTTTCGGGTCCGCAGGCACTTAATTTCTAACGTACTGAACGAACACAACAAGCACCCATGTTGTCTTTTATACACACACAACAACAACAACCACCCCGAAGGGGGTGGTAACGAAAGTAACACATTTCGTTCTAACAGGGAGGTACACGGTTTCGGCTTTCGCTACAATGCTCCTCCTCCTAAGAGACACTGTCCTCAGTGTCACGGTGCTAACCACTCTAACACGAACGAATAAAGTTACAATTTAACAACAGCTTTGAACGTCTTGTAAAGTTCTTCTAAGACAACAAGCACGGATCAGTACACAATAGAAACTAATGTCACTCAAAGTTCCTCCTGTCCATCACGCTTAAGAAACTCTTTAAAAGTCTATTTGAGTGTTCAATGTCCAAGGTAATGAAGGGGTTAGACCCAATCACCGTAACGATTTGGTTCTCTCCGCTCCCTTCCATAACGTGTCCGTACATTATGTGGTATACTTCCTCGGGAAGAGGTCCTACGGTCCTTCTCCAACACGCTCCGTTGGTCTACAACTGGAGCCACTGGCAGGGCATCAGCAGGTATCTCTGCATCTGTATCCCTTCTCGTGTCTGCTTCGTCGTCACTGTTCTCCGCATCAGATTTAGGCTTCTCGGACATTGTTGTTGAATCAGGTTGGAGGCTACCACGAACAGAATTCTGAGACTCCACGGATGCTACCATCCAGAACACCTTCCCTCAGCACAGTTGGAACAGAGCCACCCGGGATAACAGGCTCAATTTCTCCAACACTCGCACCTTAGGATACAGGCGTAACAGCCTCTCCTTCCTCCGAAATCCAGCTCCTCAATGCTGGTCCGAGATATGGCTTGAGTCGGTCTGCGTGAATAACTTTAGCTTTTGCCCTTCGATTTTTTTGAATACGATAGGTTACATCTGACAACACAGACACCACCAAATAAGGCCCTTCCCACGGACAATCCAACTTGGGGTTGCTGCCTTTCTTTCGGCGTACGTTGTGCAGCCAGACGCTGTCTCCCACCCGGAAAGGCTTACTGGACACTCGTTTATCATAGTTTCTCTTCTGCCGTTCTGCTGCTCTTCCGAGATGTCGTCGTGCTACCTCGTGGGCGCCAGCCAGTCTCTGTTGAAGAGCCAATGCATACTCAGTTGACAGAGGCGGCATATCTGAAGTTGACTCAGTGACTACGTCAAGTGGGACTTCAATCTCACGTCCAAGCATTAGCATGTTTGGAGTTTCCCCCGTAGACTCATGCACAGAGCTTCTGTAGGCCATCATGCAAGGTTGAAGTTGTAAGTCCCAGTCCTCTTGACTTTCTTTAAGTTTTCCTCGCAGCATTTCAACTAATGTTCGATTGTACCGTTCTACCTGTCCGTCTGACTGTGGATGCAATGGGGTGGTTCTAGTCTTCTCGATATCCAAGAGCTTACACACTTCAGCCATGACTTTGGACTCAAAGTTTGTTCCCTGATTACTATGTAACTCCCGAGGAACTCCAAAACGACACACGAATTCCCCCACCAACTTTTCAGCTACTGTAACAGCTTCTCGATTCGGGATAGGATAGCTTTCAGTCCACTTTGTAAAGTAGTCGGTTACAACAAGAACAAATTTATTACCACGAGGTGTCTGAGGTAGTGGTCCAAGTATGTCCATCGCAAGACGTTCCATCGGAGCACCAACTACATACTGCTTCAGAGGCGAACGTCGCTTCCGTCCCCAGCTCTTCTTGGCACCACACTCATGACAAATTTTGATCTATCTCTTGACTTGTGAAGTCAGGCCTGGCCAGCAGTACCGAGCTCTAAGCGCTCCCAGTGTCTTGTTGACACCCCGGTGACTTGCAGTTGTATGGTTGTGATGAGCTCTGAGCGCCGTTTCTTGTAAGTTGCTTGGAAGTACAATCTGGTACTGTATTCTAGTACCACTTCCTTCTTCCCACCTCCGGCATAGTACTTGATCTCGGATTTCCAGTTGGTCCCACTGGGCCCAAAGTGCCTTCACTGTGCGGTCATACGGAGAGACATCTTCCCACTTTGGTCGGACGGCACTTGCACCTTTGCACTGTAATATCACCTTTAGGCTAGGATCTGCTGCTTGTTGCTCATGAAGGTACTCTCGAGTCCACGTTGGTTCCAGTTTGATCGTTTTGCACCAAGTTTCAGGCTGATCATTGGTGAAGCAATGTTCAGTAGTAGCTGACGACAATTCTGCTCCACCTCGCTTATCGTGAAGGATTTCTGTTTGCTCCTTTACAAACCCGTCACTCCTAGCCTGGGAAACATCAGTCTGAACAGCAACACTAACCACTTGCTCAACCTTCTTCCACTCCTTACACCATTTGCAACCATCGTTACAAGGTCTTCGTGACATGGCATCAGCATTTTGATGTCGTTGGCCTTCTCGATACTCAATCTCATATGTAAACACACTGAGGAACTCTATCCATCTTGGCAACTGCCCCTCTGGTTCCTTGACCTTAAGCACTGAGCGAAGGGGGGCGTGGTCAGTCCTTATGCGAAACTTCGGCCCCTGCAAATAGTGACGGAACTGCTTCACAAACTCCACAACAGCAAGCAGCTCTTTCCGCGTAACGCAGTAGTTTCTCTCGGCCTTGGTCAATGTTCTGCTCGCATAAGCAACTGGATGCTCCATCCCATTCTTTAACTGACTCAAGACGGCTCCAATACCATGGTTGCTGGCATCAGTGTCAAGTATGAACTCCGTAGTGAAATCTGGGTATGACAAGACAGGAGCTGTGGCCAACAGGGTCTTTAATGTATCAAACGACACCTGGCACTCAGATGTCCAAGTAAAGTCAACATTTACTTCAGTCAGTTTGTGAAGAGGCCGGGCTACCAGGGCAAAATTTGGAACAAAACGTCGATAGTAACTGGCAAGTCCTAGAAAGCTCTTAACTTCAGTTGCATTCTCAGGCACTGGCCACTCATGAACTCGTTTAACCTTCGCAGGGTCAGTCTCGATGCCCTCCTCAGATACAATATGGCCAAGATATGCGACGCGTTTCCGGAACAGCAGACATTTGCTTGGTTTTAAGTTAAGTCCAGCTGAAGCAAAGCGAACGAACACTTCCTCTAAACGCTCCAGTTCCTCTTGAAAAGTTCTTCCATACACAACTGTGTCATCAAGGTAGATAAGGCAGGTCTCAAACCTTAGCCCTGCTAAGATCAGTTCCATTAATCTTTCAAAGGTACTTGGTGACGAAGTGAGGCCGAAGGGCATAACATTCCACTCGTAGAGACCAGAGGTGGTTACGAAGGCTGCCTTACCACTGCTAGCTGGGTCCATGGGGACTTGCCAATATCCCGATGCCAGATCCAAGGTGGAGAACCATTTTGCACCGGAAAGAGAACACAGAGAGTCGTCAATCCGTGGCAGTGGGTAAGCATCTTTGACTGTTACTGCGTTGACCTGCCTGTAATCCACACAGAACCTCTGCGAGCCATCCTTCTTGGTAACTAACACCACAGGAGATGACCACGGGCTGTTGGATTTCTTCACAATTCCACGTTGTAACAAGTCCTCCACCTGCCTCTCAATTTCCGCATGTTTCGATGGTGATGTGCGGCGAGGATGCTGTTTGATTGGTCTTGCATCGCCTGTGTCGATGTTGTGGGTCACTAGGTTGCTTCTGCCAAGATCTTGTTCTGATAAGGAGAATACGTCTTTATGCCGGTGTAAGAGTCCAGCAACTGCCTGGCTTTCTTCTTCGGTCAACTGTTCTGAACTGCGCCGCCAAAGTTCCCTGAGTGGATCTGGTAACATGTCTCCACTTTCCTCCGCCCTCCTCTGGCTTTGGTCAATTCCACTTGTGGAGCCCCGAGGGTTAGTTTCAGGAAACTCCAGCTCTGCCACGTTGGAAACTGGTTTGGCCACCGCTACCACAGTCTGAGCACCGATGGTTTGCGTTTTGTCAGCAGTGTTTAGGATTCGGACTGGTACAAGGCCGTTATCTCCTGCGGAAACCAGGGTCCTGCCAATATACAGGCCTTTGTCTTGTAGACGGTTGCCACAGGGTTCTAGGATTCGCAATCCTTGATTAGCATTTTCAGCCTTTGACTGTCGGTGGATAAGATGAACGGGTATCACGGCTTCACAATGTGGTTCTATTACCACAACACGGCGAGTTACACATCTGAGACTGAGTTGCTGGAAACTCTCATTACAACAGTCAATTTCCTCTCCATTGATAAGAAGTTGCTGCTAAACTAGGTCAATCTTTGCATCTACATCAGACAAGAATTCCATGCCTAATATGGCAGAGTCCTCGATGTCAGCTACCAGTACACGTAAGCCTACATCTTGAGTTCCTATCCTTATAGTCATCTCCCCTGTGCCATACGTATTGGTTCTGCGCCCGTCTGCCAAAAACACTTGTGAGCCATCTTCATGTAAGGGGAATTTAGCATCCTCAGGTAACCTCTTGTAGCACTCATAGGATAAAACATTTCTCACAGCACCTGTATCCACCAGCCAAACAACTTTACACTGTCCTATGAACCCAATGACATAAAGTCCATAGGGGCGAGATCTCTGATTAGGTACTACTGTCACATTTCCACCCTCTTTAAGATTATTAACTGCAGTGTTAGAACTTTGAGGCCTATGACTGTCCAGGTGTCCTACTGGGCCCTCGAGGACACCCTGTTCCCGTTTCCCGAGTACTGGTCAGATGCTGGTCGTTCCCTCCGTTGAGGGCATTCTTTTCTCATGTGTCCCCTCTTCCCACAATGCCAACATTCCCATCCCCTGGTTTGGTTGCCCTGTGGCACGTCATTTCTGATAGTTGGGGTACCCTGCGGCTGTAGTTGGGTTACAAGAAATTCATTCAATTGTGTAAGGATGTTTTGTTGAGCTTCTAATTGCTGTTGTTGCTGGTCTATCTGAAGCCTAAGCCCGTCCACCTTTGTTTGCAATTGTGTTTGTTCTGTTTCCATGGCTCTGACTTTACTACCCGCCCGTCTGGAAGAATTATTGCTGTCTAGAAGTCGGAGGGATTCCAACTCTCTAGCTAGGGAAAGCGCTTGGTCGAGAGTTCCCGGTTTTTCCCACTCAAAGCATCAATAAAATGTTAGACAGCAAACCGTTCCTGCACGGGAGCACCCAAATCCTGGTATGCTAGGTCTACCATTGAACGAATATCTGTAGCTAACACTTGTAAACTCTCACCTTCGAATTGTCGACGATTTAACAGCCTGGCCTGATGTAATTCGGCTTGTTTCTCCACGCCAAAGCGAAGCTGCAATCTCGCCACAATTTTGTCGTATTGTTGACAATCTGAATCCGTGAGTCCACTTAGCAATTTCCTACTGTCACCACGAAGACTTGCGGCCAGAAACATCGCTTTTTTTTCCTCGGTCCATCCATTAACGATCGAGCAGCGCTCAAAATGCATCAGATATCCTTACAGGGGTTGTTTTCCGTCGAAATCTTCCGGTAGTTTAACAGGTTTCCTTGTTTGCCGGACCACCGGCAACCCTGGTGACTTTGCGAGGGTGAACAAGTCATCATCGTTACGCCGGAATGGATTTGCAATCGAAGCACGTGGCGTTTCGGTCGCTAGAAGTAGTGTGCTATCTCCGACCTCTGGTGACTTTGCGAGGGTTAACAAGTCAGCATCGTTACGCCGGAATGGATTTGCAGTCGACGCGCGTGGTGTTTCGGTCGCTGGAAGTGTGCTATCCCCGACCTCTGGTGACTTTGAAGTCGAAGCACGTGGTGTTTCGGTCGCTGGAAGTGTGCTATCCCCGACCTCCGATCGTACAAAAAACGGGCTAAGCGCCTCCAAATCCGGTTTGAAAGGATTCTCTGACCTGATAGGAGTGGACCACCGCTGCCACCAATGTGATAAGTCCATTTTCGGATCCGCAGGCACTTAATTTCTAACGTACTGAACGAACACAACAAGCA
>CM042747.1:32926181-32949965 GCA_022496165.2 Catalaphyllia jardinei
ACACCTGACGGTTAATATGAAATTGGTGAAGTTTTCAGATCTAAGCAACTCAAAGGCTCTTTGTAAAGAGGTGCAGTACTGATATCCCTGTATAGCAGCATCTTGGTGTACAGTACCAGAATAGCTTTCACTGTATTCCAGCTGATAATCAGTATCAAACACATTTAATGCAGTTGGTAATTCCGACTGCATTAAAAATGCATGTCTGGCTAATCGTGACAAACTTGAATAACACTGATTTCCAATATTCATGACTTGTATAAGATCATTTGCAGAGCTGATCCCCTGTTTGTTATTGTAAATCAAAGAGCGCAAACTCATTGCAACACATTGTTGTCCTGCATTCTGTCCAAAAACTAACTCATTACCTTGACTATATGGAGCTGCTATTGTTTTGTTAGGGTCAAAATATATTATTACATACATTATGTCTCTACTCAATTTATACTTGCAATAATTTGCAACATGGGTCTCACTCTTGCAAAGACAAGTCAGTTTGTTACAAGAAAACAATGTTAAATATCGACTGGCACGATATTTTACCTCTCTTATACTTTGACGAAATCGACTACGACAGTTAAGCATAAACTTCTTTCTTTTCAATATATTTTTAGCATTTACATAACAGTACAATGTAGATGACACGGGAAAACAGGAAAGAATACGTGCATAGACAAATTCTCTAACCTTTCTGCTTTTGTTCTTTAGACTTTTCAAACTTCTTATTGGTATTCTGCTTGGTTCACGATCGCGTCTACATACACGATTAGACTTTAATTTATGCTTCTCTCGATTAACATTACATAACTCAGTTGATATAGCATGTTTCTCGATGAAAGGTTCACTCATAAATGTTCGCTCATAAAGAGAACTCTCGTAAGGTTTGCGGACCAACCCGTTCCGAAAGCGCTCCTCATCTTTTAGAGTCGGTCTACCGCGAACGCTGTGTGCACATTTTGTATCCGTTTTGTATCCGTACACAGTATTTGTGCTGATCTTCCTCCGCATAAACTCTTCTCCGTCCGCCATTACACCATGCCATGTGCTCATCAGTAAAATTTCCGCGCATGCGTATTAATTACAGAATTGCAAACTGTGGCTGAACGAAAAAAAAAAAAAAAAAAACGAAGCCGAAATTTCAAATCGGGCGTTTCCTTTGGAAAGCCCGAGTAATTAAGGTATTTTTTGACAGTTCAAGTAAACCGCGTGATTGTTGTTGTTGTTGATTGCATTAGTAATATGATCTCCCTTTGCCCTTTGGATTTTATACCACCCCACTGTTATAGTTGCGTTCGACAGAACGCAGTTCTAATCGGATAATGGAGGTAAAATGAACTTTTCTTTTCTTGTGTTGTTGTGTTGTTCTGATAGTTGCCCTTGGAAATTTGATGTTCTTTTAACTAGCATATTTGCCCTCGAAGCTTCGCATCTCGGGCAAAAATTTGTTTTAGGAACATCAAATTTCCGCGGGGCAACTATCAGCTGATAGTTACTTGACAGAGACACTATTGTTTAAATACGATGAGCTTTTTAACCAAACAGAATGTTCAGTTCATTTGGATGATCAGTCGATGCAGCGTGCTGACCAGACCCAATTCTTGGCTTTCAGTTTGGACTCTATCATGTCGTTGTGCCTGTATAAAACGTATACAACAGGACAACTTCGAATAAAGACTGTATTCCAGAATAACAATATACAAGACAGCTTTTACGTATTCCGTTTCATTTTTTTTCTCTCGAGTTCCAAAGCTCAATTCGTGGGGGGTAGAAAATCCACGTGACACTCTCGGTCCAGTTTTCAACACTAAGCTTTCTACGTAGTATCAGCCTTGCATCATTGTTTTCAATTCTTATAGTCACCCCTGGAAATTATACTAAATACATGATATTACAAGATTGCGAGAAGATATGAATTTTATGTTCTTGCCATGAGAACATAAAATTCAAATCTTCGAGCTAACGCGTAATGTTCTTTTTATTATATAGACGTAGTGATGACGGCGTTTTTATGATTTTCCGAAGATTTCCGACCATCTTCCGAAAATTTCTGGAGATTCTCTAAAAAAACTTGTCCGAAGGTCACTCGAACGTTGCCGAGCATTTTCGCAAAATTTCCGAGATTCACAAAAATTTTCGAAGATTACCGAAGACGTACGAGGAGGACCCGAAGAAGTTTCGATGATACACCAACGAATTTTACAAGAATTTAAGAGACAAACTCGATATCAGTGAAATTATCAATATCTTCACTAGTGAGAATATGAAAATACCCCACGCTAGTCCCGGATGTGGTTTTGTATGAATTTTACGAGTGGTGTATTTTCCAGTAATTCACTCATGTCTACATAATAAATGCACTTAACGGACATGGCGAAATGACATGAACAATCAGTTGATAGACAGAACAAAAAACGTTACACAAGGCTAGGATTTTAGCAGTCACTAATATCACCTTGCAAAGGGAAGAAAAGAAAAGAAGAGATAGGTCATTACAGCAGAGAGTATATTCGTATCTTCTCACCCAGCCAAGTGGGAACACCGCTGAACAGTACTTTACTTTGATGAGCGGACGAGACCCAGTGCTGTCCTTGTGGTATCAATATTGTAACTCTACGTTGGACACACTTTTTTTGTTTGTTTTTAAGATCTCTCAAAAAGTAACAAAGAAAAGAAAATTCACTAACATTACCTGGAAAAATAAAGAAAATAGGAATAAAAATGAGAATTATTACTTACTTTGGTGATCGGACAAGAAGCGGTACTTTCTTAATAATTAGGATCACCGATAACTTCATAAATGTTTTCAACGGTGTCACGTCTTCTCGTGTATTTTCTAACCGTTGCGTCTCGCACTATTTTGTAAAAATGCCAGTAGACTTCGCGGATTAAAACCTCAAGAACTCAAGTCAGTGCCATCAAAATTCTCTCTGTTTACAGACAATCCACTAGCCAAGTTCAGTGGCTAATAGCCACGTTGATTGCTTTTTTGTAGCAATCTTGATTATTTAAAAGCCATTTAGACAAAATGTCTTGGACGGAATGGCGTAAAGAAAGAAGGCCTGGCTGCTGAGTACTGTTCAAAATGGCGCCAACAGTGTTGAATTTTGGCCTTCTTTGGGGACGAGTTTCATAAGGAAAACCAGTACAAAACATAGACCCTCTCCGTGGACCAGGTCCATGGACTTGGTCAGAAGCCCATTACTCGGGGCTCCTGACCTGGTCCATCAAAGTATTGACAGGGTCCATGGACCCCCAATTTTTACTTCTCATAATATACTGTAGTAAACTATAATAAAATAAAAATGAAATAAAAGAAGTAAATTAGAAAAAATAAATTCACAATAATATTTCAACTTATCGCTTTGATGAACCATACGATGTTTTTAAGTTCATATTTTTTAATAAAAACATGTTTCCGATGAAACATCATCCATCATCAGTTGTGCAGTGAGAAATAAAATGAAATTGTGCAACAAGTAGTGTAACAAGGTGAAATATTAACAAGGATAACTAAAGATGAAGGCAAGAACCAAAAACAAAAACTCAAACTATTTAACTTACGAAAAGAGATTAGTGTGAAAGGGATAAATTAAGAGGTTTGACTTGAGAATTAAAGACGGCTGCTCTCAAAGGATATGCATGGCTTTTTTAGTTTTCAGTTGGAAGGTTGTGGAAAATATTTAAACTATTTGTGGATTACTGGTAAAGGTGAACAGGCACGCAATATAACCACGTGGAAATGGTTTGTGGGGGCATTTACAGGCTTTTAGTCAAATGTTTGGTTGTCAGCAGTTTTTGTAATTTAAAAATTACAAAATTTGCAATGTTAAAAATAATTTTACTTTGGCTCTACAAAGGGGCCAGCGTCACTTATAAAAGTTGAAGTTCATTGAAGCCCTAATTATATTAGCTTTCCTGTTGGGAATATGTTGCGGCTCATTACTAAATTGTTACGCGACAGCGTTTTTAGGTATAGGAAAAATAGGGAGTGCATGGACCCGTTACATATTTTAGTCCACGAAGGGGGTCCATGATTTGTACCGTCTCCCGCAAGTTAGATGCTGAAACTTCGGTGGGTGGGTGTCAGGTTTTTATTAGCGTTGACAAAAATATTCATTTTGTTCAGTGATATTCTCCTTTAGGGGGATGGTAAATGCTGGTAAATGTAAGACTTTGGGAGATGGCGAGACAAGCGTTTTTCTTTGCGAGCCCGAGGCATTTTGACTTTTTAGATCGCAGTACCGAGACTAAAAACTGTTTTGAGTGCGAGCGCGAGACTTTCACACTCTTAGAATTCGAGCTTTAGATTTAGTTGAGAGCTAGAATGAGCTTGTACAGCCTTTTAGCCAGCTTTTTCGAAGTTTTGTACGTAAGCCATGTCGGCATGGCAGGAACAGTAGATTCTTTTTCCTATGGGGAAAAAGATTTTCTCTCTAATGCAAAATATTTTCATTGCTCTTGCCATGCAACATGGCTACCGTGCAAAACCTCTATAGTCAAAATTTTCTCTTACATATCTCGATGGTAAGCTTTTGTACATTATGCTAGCATATTCGGAGCATTTTAGTGAGGGGAAAGCATGGAGCATTTTAGTGGCATTTTCCCAGAAAATTAACATATTTTTTTCACAGAATACAGAAATATTTTTTTACGAGAAAATGAAGTAGTAGTATATGATGTTAAAGGCTATCCCCGTTGCGGATTAGGTGGATTAGGTGTCTATGGATTAGGTCGAGTTAGGTCGAGGAAAATCATTGACATTCAAAACGGTCGAGTCAATGACGTCCCTGTTGTTATAACCTTGGGTTCCTCCATACTAAGTGTCTTCCTGCATACTAATGTGGATTAACAATTTGGATTTCCTGCATACTAATTCGGTATACGTATACTAATAACCGCCAGCCTAGAACAATGAAAGCAATAAACTTGCCTCGGCTTGCCCGGGCTCTTTTAACCCTGCTCATGCAGAGTCTATTATCTGTTTAAAATAAAAGTGGGTAGATTTCGAAAGCGTCATTCCTACATTCAACTTGAACTGGAAATTTGAAAACTTTGTTCGATTTAAACTTTAATCGTGAAGACGGCTTTTTTCACTGATGTCAGTGATTTTCAAACTGCCTTGAACCCTTGTTTAACTGTCCGTGATTCGGAAACTTTGACAAGCGCAAATTTTTGAAAGCGTACTCATTTCTCAGGTTCCCTAGCTTTCTTTGAAAACGTTCTCCGATTTTCGAAACCGGGCTCTTTTAACTCTGATTGGATGAGGTAAAATCTGTTATGTTTTTATCTGACCTCTCAGCTTTGGGGACGAGAGAGGGAGAGAGAAAGAGAGGGGGGAGGGAGGGAGAGAGAGAATTAATTCTTTGCCGGTTGAGTTTTCCGCTCCGTTAGTCACTAGTTTTGCAAATACGCAGTGCCCAAGATTTGCATACAAAAATCATGCATAAAAATAAGGGCTGGTTCACACTTTGACATAAGCATAAGCATAAGCCGACATACGCAGACTCAGTAAGATACAGATAATTAGCACTTTTTATTAGGGAAATTTTCAACAAAAGGCGCTAATTATCAACATCGTACTGCGTCTGCGTATGTCGACTTAAGCTTATGCTTATGTCAAAGTGTGAACCAGCCCTTAGGGCTGCGTTAAGGGCTGGTTCACACTTTTACATAAGCATAAACATAAGCCGACATACGCAGACGCAGTAAGATGCAGATAATTAGGGCCTTTTATTAGGGAAATTTCCAACAAAAAGGCGTTAATTATCAACATCGTACTGCGTCTGCGAATGTCGGCTTATGCTTATGCTTATGTCAAAGTGTGAACCAGCCCTAACGGAAAAGCCTATGGGGCAGGTCTACCATTGAAATTACAACAATAGAAGTTCGGAGCGTTTAATTGTCAACACGCGACAACTGAAATGCTTTCGAACAACACGTTTCTTGAATATTACTGTTATCCGCGAATCCAAAAAAAAATTATACACACAGATGTGAAATGAATAAAAATACATTTATTGACAACGAAAGTGATAATAAATGTTGTTTGCAAACAAAGAAAAAAACAACCAAAAAAAGACAACAAAAGTTTCAACAACTACGAAGTGTTTAACATAAAGTATCAGGAAATTAAGATGAAACAAAGAAATAAACTCCAATAGAACAACCCACTAGATATTGGTTTGAAATACATTTTATTGAGAGCAAAACACAGTAGGTCTAGTCTTCATCTTGTGGAATTGGTTGCTTCACAAGCAATCGATTAAGCAAGAATTTCCGCTTATCAATGGCTATTTCTGTCGATTCTAACCAATCAAATCCATCTGTATCTTTGTGATCATTTTGGGTTTCCATCACTTTTTGGAAGGTGCAATCTGCATCCACTGCAAATACTCTAACAGTACTTTTCTCAGTTCTTTTCTGTACAGAGGAAGGAGAGCGTTCTGCGCTTTAAGGTGAGCTACATTTTCCGAATCTCCGTTCCTTTTGTACTCGTCGACCAGAACATTGAGCTGAACCTCGCGGTATTCCTGAGCTTCACGTAATATGCGAGACCAAGGGTTTAAAGCTCTGTCACTATTTGGGAAGAATCCGTTTCTTGGCTAGATTGAGAGTCTTCACTGTCTTCATAATTTCCGTTACCTCGTTGAAGAAAGCAGTATTTATATTCGTCGCTCCAAGACATTTTCTGATTTAAACAGCACGAGCTTTCACAGCAAACTGAATGGCAAGTGGAGCGCTGCCTTTAAAACAAGCAGTGAAAATGTGAGGCTTATGGGACGCGTTTAGTGTGACAAGCTACTGGTACTACAGGCGGGGTTACTAAGCTCTCTCCTCTGTGTTCGGCCCTTCATCGACTTCATACAAAGTGAGCCACTCAGGAACTGAATCTGCTGTTGTTTGATGTTATTGGCTGCTTTTCTAACGCCACTTGATAGAGATCTCAGTGATTTTGTTACTCCTCTTGGTAGAGATTTCAGGGATTTCTTTGCTCCTCTTGGTGTTGATAACTGATGGACGATTGTATCCTTTCCTCTTCCTCCCCTGATAGACATGTTTCATTTGTTGAAGGTCTTAATCCCTGGCTCCTCTTTGCGGGATAGACAATCACTCTAACCTTAGGTTGTAATTTCACTTCTTGTAACCACTTCATTTGATTGACATAATCTAATCCATGTAGATCTGTGAGATGATTACACAATCTAACGAGATATTTTGCTCCACAATTCGGAATTGGGCAATCACGGCACACGCGTTTAGTCATGTTAACAGTTCGAGAGCTCAGCAGAAATAAAACAGTTCCAGTGAATTTTAACCTTTTATGCGAAGGACAAAAAGGACAAACACAGGACGAAAAGGACATCTTAGGGGCAAAAGGGACAAAACAAGGTCATTCAGGACAAAAGGAGACAATCGGGACATTTGAGGTCATTTTTCTTTTCAGGAGGTTCTCTTGCGCGTGGAATCTCGCGAAGAGCTACCGCGCGTCGTTTTAGATTTGTACGCCATCCATGAAACCGCGCTTCTTAACCTTTTCATAATTTAGCAGACTAATTGTTTTGATTTCTTTGTTTTGTATTTTTTATCAAGATTCATTCATTTTTTGGCCTTGCCTTGCTAATCAAGAAATCAAGCAATTTTAAAGTTAACCAACTTTGATATCATTTTTTCCTAAAAATTACAGTACGTGGAAACTGATTATTTACACGACATAAGTTTGAAACCACAACCAAAACGCATGGCACTCGGTCATGGGACAATGGTCAATGTTATCATTTAAGTGAAAACCACAACTCGCTAACTGTTTTACAATCGCTTGTTTTAACTGTTCGCGTCAATCGTCAGCAGAGGTGTAGCGCTCGATTCGACTTCGACGCTCAAAAATATTATTTACTGGAGTTTGTGAGAAGAATAAAATGCTAAGCGGAGAGCCCGATTTCATTTTGAACAGATAATAGATCGTACATGAACATGAGCCAATCAGGGTTAAAAGAGCCCGGGCAAGCCCAGGCAACCTTTTTGTTTTCATTGTTCTAGATTGACTTTCATTAGTATACCTATACTGAATTAGTATGGAGGAACCCAAGGTTACAACAACAGTTGACGTCATTGTCTCGACCGTTATGCAGGTCAATTATTTTCCTCGACCTAATCCATAGACACCTGATCCACAACGGGAATAACGTTTAACATCACATACTACTCTTAACATAGGCCCAATTTATATGGTCTCGGGCACCCGAAAAAACCCTCCCACTGAGCTACCCTGGCCGAGGTAACAATTAGCTTGTTTCTTTCCAAAATTCAACCAGCCGTTTACATTAGGATCGCGAACTCGGGGAGTAAGACAACTCGGCTGGGCGAGTTGTCTCATCTCGGCAGGTAGGGTAATCCTGGCAAGCGGTACAACTTGTCCTCATATCACGCTTTGGTTCGCCTAACCGGGAAAACTCTCGGCGTGGCGAGTGTCACGTAATGCTTAGATTTAGGATTGAAAGCAGAAATTCGTATCAAAGAAGTGAAAATTAACTCGGCAAAACCTACTGTGATCGAATGACCGAGGAAAACCCAAAGAATGAGGGATATTAGCACATTTTATCATTTGGTAAGGGTTATGAATAATCATGCTGGGCTGACATTGACTCGGCATACATGAAACACGTTTTCACATATAAATGCTCGGTAAAGTTGCCTCAGGGGAAGGGTTTATGAGCATAAACTGAGCATTTAAGTGACTCCCCGGCGTTTAATCATTCAGAACCCCGCGGCTAACCAATAATCTCATCGATCGCTCTGTTCCCACCAGAGTTGCCGTGATGGTGCACTGTTAGCACACCCGACTAGCAACCAGGGGGACGCGGGTTCGATTCCCACTCACGGCACATAAATGTTTTTTTCATTCAAAAAGGATCAGTTGGCAGTTCGCTGTCGCTACTTTCTTCATTCAAAACTACTTAATTGTGTAGCAAAGTGTTGTGTGTCCTCTGGATCCTACTAACTTATGACTACATCGTTGGATTTCCAGCTTCTTCATTCAAAATAATTAATATAAGTTGCTGGTAGCCTATGAATCCTCCTTGGATGATCCGATGTATGTCCTCTTCCTGAATGATTAAACGCCGGGGAACCCCGCGGCTAACCAATAACCTCATCGATCGCTCTGTTCCCAGTAGGGTTGTCGTGATGGTGCAGTGGTAGCACACCCGAGTAGTAACCAGGGGGACGCGGGTTCGATTCCCACTCACGGCACATAAATGTTTTTTCATTCAAAAAGGATCAGTTAGTTGTAGTAGTTGTCGCTACTTTCTTCATTCAAAAGTACTTAATTGTGTAGCAAAACGTTTTGTATCCTCTGGATCCTACTAACTTGTGACTACATCGTTGGATTTCCAGCTTCTTCATTCAAAAAAATTTATATACTTGAGGTACTTGGGCTACTTGGGCTACTTGAGGTACTTGGGTTACTTGAGGTACGTAGGCTACTTGAGCTACTTGGGCTCCTAGAGCTACTTGGGGCCCGGTGTAAACGCCGAACCAACCTCAATAAAGTTCGACTTCGGAGCGACTTTGGAGCGACGGTTGATTCAGACGGCGTACTTGCATCGAACTTAATTCGGGAAGCTTGTAGTAAACAATTTTCGATGAGAAAATTTGCGTTTTAAATTCAAGGACTCTGGACAAAAAGCTATGACTAATATCTCGCTGTTATAGCAATATTTAGAGAAGCAAATTCAATCGCAAGGTTTAGTGTTTGTATTTTAGAGAGGTTCAAGTTCTCCCAGCAAATTAGACCACAGGCAGACTACTTTATGTGTTTGTGGTTTATTATACATGTACGTTTATTTGAAACGAAGAGAATGTATGAGGGTTATGAATACAGCTCTGAAAATTGCACATCTAAGTCACATCTCGGTCTGAGTATTCCACTAAAGTTAAATGAAACCTTAATCGACTCATGTATGGTGTTTTTTCGCCTTCTTGGGGCGTCTAAAGCGTCTTATAGCCAAATTACTTTTGGCCGGTGAACCGCGGCGGGCTGCCGCGAGAAGCCAAAACCCGCTGATTGGTAGATTTAAAATGCACTGCATTCCTTGAATTTCTTTGGTCGCTGAGTTTGGCACCGATCATATTGTGAAACTGTTAGAGGGATGAAGCTCAAATTCCGCGAAGAGATAGAGAAAACAATCATCTATCAAGATCCGTCGCCATTCACGTGAGATTTTCAATATTTTTGCGTTAATTCCAGTTTGAAGTGGAGGAAGTCGCTGCTGACGGCCGCTAAGTTGCAAGCCTTGTCTCCCTTTCTTGTCTTAACCGTCACCGGCCAAAAGTGATTTGGCTATAAGAGGCTTTAGACGGCCCAAGAAGGCGAAAAAACGCCATACATGAGTCGATTAAGGTTTCATTTAACTTTATTGAGATATTCAGACTAAGATGTGATTTAGATGTTCAATTTTCAGACCTTTATTCATAACCTTCATAGATTCTCTTCGTTTCATATAAACATAAATTAAACCACGAACACATAAAATGGTCTGCCTGTGATCTGTTAAAGGGAGATCTCATAAACAGGGCTAGTATCACGGAAAAACATCAAAAAATTAATCTGGGCTAAACTAACTCTCTCATACAGTCCTGTTCCCATAAACCAAAGGTATAAAGGAGCTCCGAAACGCGACAGAGTTTTTGTTATTTGTATTTTTTAGCGACGATTTCGAGCTTCATGCATGACTGGTCACGCCACTCAATCTTGAGCCAATGACGAGTATCGTTATATGGAATTTACATTACAGTAATTTATGCGTTTGGTTCGTCACATGAGGAGAACGCTGTATGAATCAGATGCCGCTCCAACGTCGCATAGTGCGACAGACCCTGCCGAATTTATGTACCGGTCAATTCCAAAACCGCCCATGCCCCCCACGGCAAACCCCGGGGCATTTGACTTTTTTGAAAAATTTTGGTCAAATTCCCCGCTATGTTGCCAGTTTAGACGGCCAAATGCCCCACCCGTTAGAGCATCAAGAGGGTCTAATTCCCCACCCTCCAGGCATGTTAAAGCAACTGTGGAAACAAGTTCTGCAAAATTTCCAGCCAATACGAATTTCTTGTTCAGCTTGTCTTCGCTCCACACTTTAAACAAAGGCATCTTCCACGATATAACTATATAAAACGACAACAACAGAAACATCCGCGTGGAATCAACAAGAGCAATGACTCGTGAACGCGACTCACGTGCTGAATCAAAGAATTGCGAAATCCTTTTGCTTCCGACCGCTGACAGATGTTTTGACACGAAAGTCAAATGCCCCACCCGGCGGGCCTCATTTTGGGTTAAATTCCCCACTGTACGGAGCTTAAAGCGAGTCAAATGCCCGGGGATTGCCCGGGGGGGGAGATGGGCGGTTTTGGAATTGACTGGTACATTAATGCTATTTGCCGCTCTAAACCTAAAACCTAACCTGCTAAACCAAACTGATTAAAACGCTGCTCTTCTGTTGTGCTTTACTCATCAGTTGCGTTCCGCGCATGAATGGAGCGGCGTTTGGAACGGGCCTGAACTACTTGAGGCACTTGGGCTACTTGGACTACTAGGGCTACTTGACCTACTTGAGCTACTTGGGCTACTTTAGGTACTTTGGGCTACTTGAGCTACTTGGGCTACTTCAGCTACTTGAGGTACTCGAGGCTGCTTGAGGTTCTTGAGCTACTTGAGATACTTGGACTATTTGAGCTACTTGGGCTACTTGAACTCCTTGGGCTACTTGAGGTCCTTAGGCTACCTTAGGTACTTCGGCTACTTGAACTACTTGGGCTACTTGAGGTGCTATTTGGGGTATTTGAAGGGCTTCTTGGGCTACTTGAGCTACTTGGGCTACTTGAAATACTTGGGCTACTGAAGGTACTTTGGCTACTTTGGGTACTTTGGGCTACTTGAGCTACTTGGGCTACTTGAGGTATGAGGCTACTTGGGGTTCTTGGGCTCCTTGCGATACTTGGGCTATTTGAGTTACTTGGGCTACTTGAACTACTTGGACTACTTGAGGTCCATGGGCTACTTGACGTACTTGGGCTACTTGAGTTACTTGGGCTACTTGAGGTCTTTGGGCTACTTGAAGTACTTAAACTTGAGCCCAAGTAACTCGAGTAGCCCAAGTACCTCAAGTAGCCTAAGTACCTCACGTAGCCCAAGTAGTTCAAGTAGCCCAAGTACCTAAAGTAGCCCAAGTACTTGAAGTACTTGGACTTGAGCTCAAGTAGCTCAAGTAGCCCAAGTAGCTCAAGTAGCTCGAGTAGCCCAAGTAGCTCGAGTAGCTCAAGTAGCCCAAGTACTTCAAGTAGCCCAAGTAGTTCAAGTAACCCAAGTACCTAAAGTAGCCCAAGTACTTTTGCAAAAATAACACACAAATTGCGGTTATAAACGTAACGAGACAACGCATGTTGTAAAAACTTTCATTTATGAACTTAACGTTTCGTATGCTCCAACACATCTTCAGAAGTAACGGCTACAAAAATTACAATTAAATTTAAACACGAAGGCTAATACCAAATAAGGAAAGTAATGACAATGAAAAAGTAAATGAAAATAAACAGACCTAGTTAAATCTGCTGGAAAAATATGAATGGCTAGTAGAGAAGAAGTTCCTCACTGCCAACATTTTCATTGAGCGCTGGTTTTAAATCGCGAATCAACAAGGTTTCCTTGATTTTGCAGTGTATATCAGATTGTCCAGTGGCTAAAATGTCAAAGTGATCCCATTTAATCTTGTGGCCTGTTTGAGTCATGTGATCAGCAATGGCAGAAGAATGGCTCTTACTCGTCAGCGTCTTGAAATGTTCCGTATTCCTGTCATGTAAACGACGTTTTGTTTTCCCAATGTAGCAATCTTCACAATCCCAGCAGCTAGCCCTATAAACTACTTTAAACTTAAGGGAGCGGCTGAGCCTGTCTTTATAGGGGAAAAAAGACTTAATTCGGCGAGTGTTTCTGAAAATAATCTTAGGATTAAAACAACCATAGAACTTGGAAATACATGATTTAAGCTGTTGAGTAACGATTTTACTTTGAATTCCTAGATAGGGCAAAACAATGAAAATTTCTTTTTTGGCCACTGTAATGATATCCTTAGGTTTGTCTCGGTGTTTATTGACTACATCGTTCATGTTATATGAAATAATACCAGGGGGGTACCCATTGCGTGACAAATGCTTCTTGAGGTCATCTAAAGCAGACTGTAGCAGACGGGGCGATGAACAAATTCGAAGACAACGATAAGTGAGTGTGCGGATGAGGTTAACTTTGTATTTTCGAGGCGTGAAAGAATCCCAGTGAGTGTAGAGGCCAGTGAAAGTTTTCTTTCGGTAGATGGAAGTGGAAAAGGAGTTGTTAGGTTTGCGTTTGATGAGAACATCAAGAAAAGGAATCTCTTGATCCTGTTTAAATTCAGTCAACTGAATGTTCTTGTGCCGGGTATTGAGATAAGAAAGAAATTGAACAGCGGTGTCTTTATTGGGAAATAAGGTGAAAGTGCCATCAACATATCTAAACCAGATGCTTGGACGAGCACCGTTATTCATTACCCATTTTTCCTCGAAATAGCACATAAATTTAAATATTGGCCAAAACCGGTCCTAAAGGGGATCCCATCACCACTCCATCGATCTGATCGTAGAACTGGCCGTCAAACACAAAATGGCTCCTCTTAGTGGCAAAAACAAGTAAATCTTTCAAGACAGAGCGAGGCAACTTTGGTGGATTGGCTAAAGCATATAATTTGTCCAGACAGATTTGTATAGTCTCATCAAGCGGAACGTTGGTGAAGAGCGAACTGACATCAAAAGAACACATATATTCGCCATTATGGTTTTAAGACTTGGCGGAACATTTCAAGGCGCTGACGAGTAAGAGCCATTCTTCTGCCATTGCTGATCACATGACCCAAACAGGCCACAAGATTAAATGGGATCACTTTGACATTTTAGCCACTGGACAATCTGATATACACTGTAAAATCAAGGAAACCTTGTTGATTCGCGATTTAAAACCAGCGCTCAATGAAAATGTTGGCATTGAGGAACTTCTTCTCTACTAGCCATTCATATTTTTCCAGCAGATTTAACTAGGTCTGTTTATTTTCATTTACTTTTTCATTGACATTACTTTCCTTATTTGGTATTAGCCTTCGTGTTTAAATTTAATTGTAATTTTTGTAGCCGTTACTTCTGAAGATGTGTTGGAGCATACGAAACGTTAAGTTCATAAATGAAAGTTTTTACAACATGCGTTGTCTCGTTACGTTTATAACCGCAATTTGTGTGTTATTTTTACTCAAGTTGAAATGGCCGAAGAATAAAAGTACTTCTGCGTTGCGGACACAACCGAGAAGGCTGTCGCGGAGGTAAAAAGAAGAGTTATCGCTTTAGTTTTTGCAAACTAAACAAGCTTACACTAAAAGAAGCATTTATTTTATCTTATTTATTATTTATTTTATTATTTTTTTATCTCTAGAGCAATATTTTTTCGTTTGAATAGCAAAACTCTGTGACAGATGTTTCTGTAACCTAGGTTATAGCCGCCATGTTTGTGTCCCTCCGAAGGGCACAGTCATTGCGTCTCCATACAAAGCTCTATAAATTTGGGCGACACACTTTTGTGAATAATTCGCGAATGAAAAACAGCAGAGACCTAATTCTTGGGGAGGTTGTTAAAATATCAATCATCTATCGTATCCAAAATTGTTGACTTGATTTATTACGATTTTTAGTTTTAATCACATGACTGGTGAAAACCGAGAATAGGACATCATATATGAAGATTCTACCGTTTCTGACAAGCACCGCTACCTCGTTAATACCTGTGTATCGCGGGCACCTGATGGTAATTTATGTACAAAACATGGCCACCCGAGAGGTGAGTAATAAATTAGATAAGCAGAGGCAGTATCGAAAGGCTCGCGACCGGTACGAACGAAATGAGACAGAGCTCGGGTCTTCGGTGAGCAAGAGAAGAAGAATGAACTCAGAGTTTGTTGAGAAATGGGATGCCGCCGCTTTGAAGGTAATTTCACGTCTAGTTTTGGTTTGACAGTTTTTGCGCGGGCTTTGGAGAATACTGAAAACGACCGAGCGAAGACGACCTTTTTTTCACATGTTCATGCGTGAAAGTGACCTCTTTATCTAGTATTTGAAGCTGAGATATTTAGAGGGAAGCAATTCATTGATAACGCCAGAGTTGGTGTACGTTGTATTTGACTAATCCAAAATTCAAAAGTGTCAGGGTCGCCAGTTTAGGTCGATTAAGCACGAAAAGAACATCCGCTTCATTCGCGTGACACAGGTCTCAAGGGATCACAGAAAAACTTGGTTATTACAAACAATACTAAAAAGTTAAACTCCTCGCTTTCCACTTTGTCGAAGACATTCGTGCTTTAGAGGGTAATGTTTCTTTTCAAACCTCTTCGCGCTTGGCTAGCATAGTTTTTGTGCACAAGTGGTCCGTAAATTATTATTGTTAAACATCGCTTTGTGTAAAGTGTAAGAACAAGTTTTTCGGACTTCCGGTTCAAAAGATAGTCCCATTCTTTGAAGCCATAACTTAAGTTGAGTAAAATCGGCGCATGTTGTTGTAGATTTTCGACACGTAAGCATTCGTGAGAACTCGTCAAAGACGCACAATATCTGAATATCTGAATTAAACGAAAAAGGTAAGGTTATCGATCGATCCAGTTGTAGCTGTAACGTTTAACACTGTTTTCCCTATGCAAATATGGCTGCCTTTATATTATTCTTTTGTTCGTATTTAAAATAGCCTCACTAACCTCGCTTTTGACACAAAAATTGTGAAAAAATTTATCATCCCGAACGAGGTTAGTGAGGCTGTTTTGAAGAAGAACAAAAGAATAATTTAAAGGTAGCCATTTTTACATTGGGTATATGGTCATCTTTATTTTGTGATGCTAGTTTAATTTTTGTACCATATTTGCTATATGCTGGCCAGCAGTTCGACTTTATTGCTGGTATATTGTTTTTGTATAAACCACCAGTTTTGCTGTCAGTAGTTTAATAAGTGATTTATTTCCTTCTTCGGGAAATATTTTGTGAGTATTTTGATTTTCTTTGAACACATTATAGACATTAAAATATAAGCTTATGTTTCAGTTGTCGAACCTCTGAAAATATGATGAACTGCAAAGATGCAGTAAAGTGATATTTGAATGAGTATTTTTTGGGTGTTGTCAGTAGCTAATATCTTATCACTACCACATTTTTGCCGCTTACTTGGCTCGTATACATTGAATGGTCTCAAAGAAGAATTGAATGAGCACTTTTTCAATATATCGATACGTTCAAAAAGAAACTCAGCCTCTTGAACACATGTGTTCAGCAGGCCACAAATAACTGACAGCAGGATGCTATTGCATTATCAGCTTTACAGCTTAGTTGTCCAGTGGATTTTAACCAATTAGAGCAAGTGCAGGGCTGATGCAGGAAAACTATTCACTTGCAAAACTCTAGTTTCCAACTGCACTTTTTTCAGTCACCAAATTGTCGCCAAATGAAAACTGAAGTCACAGAAGAAATTAGTGGTCAAAACTTTGGGCTAGATGATTTGGACAAATTAGAAGAAAAAGCTGCGGGCAGAAAATACGAAGAGAGCCACTTTGTGGGTGATGAAAAAGTTTGAGAAATGGTGCAACAAACAGAAGCTGAAAGTTGACTTCAGTTGTGTAAATAATACTGGTTGAGATAAATGAATCATTGCAAAAATTCTATACCAAAGTTAAATTGGAAAAATACCAACCACTAACACCACATATTCTTATAAATGTTCATGGTAACTTTGTAATGTATCTGTTACCAGTACCTGTATATAAAGCCAAATCATGTCAAGAAATATGTGAGTTTTAATAATACTTCATAAATAAAGAAGCCTAAACCATGTATTACACTGTCATAAAACATAATGGGCATTTGAGTGTTCTCAAATGTCCAGAGTGTTTTATCACAATGCAATACATGGTTTAGGCTTCTTCATTTGCTTCATGATATAGATTTTTCGCGCACAAAACAATAAAACTCGCTCTTTCATGTTTTTTTTGTAAAACATGGGTTTTTGACCAATCAGAGCGGGCGCAGGGTCCTATAGATCTATAATATAAAAGTGAATAACAAATTCAAAATCACTTCGAATCATCATGTAACTGGTGATTCAAGTACACTGTAGCTCTTAAAGAATCAACAAAATCCAGTGAACTTCTTAAAAATTACAGGAAAAAATGCTTTAAATTGGCCATAAATAATAGACACATCACAAAGTTATCTTTCAAAATGTCTATGCTGGCAATATACAAGAGAAAAGAAGGTGCAAGTACATGTCTCCTCAGAAATAGATTTAAACTCATACAAGTTCTTTTGAATAATGTAACATGAGTAATGAAACGGCGCGCACTAACTACTGCTACCCACATACAGTTGTATATGTATTATATTGCCAGCATTGTCAGTTAACAGTCATTCACTAAATAAATGTTGCCTGATGAGGATGGTCATTCTTGGCCGTAGGAAACAGAGCTGTTGCAATAAAGTGATAAGTACATATAACAACTAAAGCCTGGATCTCAATCAACAAAATTATAGTTGCCGCTCTTTTTATGTTGAGTGCTCTCGAAAATTGTTCTACATGTGCCTATGTATCCAGATTAGATATGTATGTACTGTATGTACCTTCAATCGTGGACAAAATACTTGGGACACTTACCTGTATGCAGTTTAATTAATAGTATGTGTTTTACTACTGAAATTTGACCAAAAGCTGCTCTCCTTTCAAGAATGTGTTATTGTTCCCCCTCCCTACCCAATACAATGTTGAACATCAGAAAAAAATGCAGGTAGTGGTTTTCAACATTGTATGGGAGATGGGGAACCAGGTAACTAGGCATGTGAAGTTGTATTCATTTCTGACCCACAAGCAAAATAGGGCATGTTGTACTCTGTTGAAATCTTGTGGTATGATCTTCAGGAACTAGATGACTCAGCGATTCAAGAAAAGATTGACCATGAGGCATGTATACGAGATGGAATTGTCAAGTTGTTGGCTGCTTGCCATGAAGAAGTCCAGGCACTTGAGGCATCTAAGAATCTTCTCACAATAAATGCTCGCATCTTAGCTCTAATGGGGCTGTTACAAAGACACAGAGCAAAGTCAGTGATGAGACGAAAAGGATCAAGGTACAGTATACTGTTGTGTTTTAATGTTTTATTTAAGTGAATATATGAAGGTTCATATATTTGAACTGTGAGATAAGAAGATATGATTGATCATCGCAGTTATACACAGCACTTAAGCTGATATGAAATTAAAGCCTGAAATAAATTCAGGCTTGAACAGGATTCTAACCCATGACCCAGGGTTGTATATAAGAGTTGGCAGCCAGCGAAGTTCGCCGGCTTCTCTACCAGGTTTTGCCGGCTACTTTCATTGTTTCACTAGTCAAGATACATATATGTCAAGGAGATGATGTTTATCAGGTCCCACAACCATCTACTTTTCACGAAACTCCAGCTACTTAAAACTTTAAGAAAACGCTGATGATCGAGCTGCGATACTGGTGCAGTGCTCTACCAACTGAGCTATCAAGCCAACTGGGAGCTGGCCACTTTGTGAGTTCATAGTATACCTGTAGTAGTTGGAAAATGCAAGTGAATATATGAAGGTTCATATATTTGACCTTTGGAGGCCTGGACTTTTTTCAAGCTTTAATTTCACAACTGCTTAAGTTGTGTGCATAACTGCAATGATCAATCATGTTTTCATATTATTCTCTGCAGTTGGAATACATTACTGGAATATATTACTTGACTGTCTCCCCAGTAGAGTTACTATATGTAACTATGCACATGCATTCAGTAATTTATGGAACTAGACCACTTCTTTAAAAGGGTACCGGTATTAAGTTTCTTTTAAATAAGGGCTTTATAACGTTCATTTTTGATTTCATCATTTACACACAGGGCTGCAAATAATTTCCCAGCTGGTACCAGTCGAATCGTCTGGTCAAACCTAATTTTGGTCGGACATATCCCAGTTTTTGGCCGGACAAACATTGATTATGTCTTGTCACTATAAAAGTGCCCCCTCCCACGCCACGCATCGTGCATGACACGTAACAGAATGAAATCTGCAGTCAATCATTTGAGATGAATCGCATATATTGGTGAGGTAAAGTTTACATGTTGTTGTATCTGAATTTACTGCTAAAAAGGTTTGTTTCCCTAGAAAATAGAATGTTTAATAATAATAATAATAATAATTATAATGCTTTATTTATATAGCGCTATTTCCCTTTAGCCCAATAGTGCCTTAGTTAATGTTAAGTTAATCGCTGTATTTATAGCTTAGGTGATTCACAAGCAAAGGTGGACAAGTAGACAATGAATGTAAACTTGCTTACTTGTTATTGTTATTTTCACGCTTAAAGTTAGAAGACAAAGGTTACCGTGACCCTTGTACTGACACAGAGAGGTTTTGTTGTCCTTCTCACATCATGTTTACAAATCACGGACAGTCGAATAATAGAGTAATTCACACCTGTGACCGGCATATGTAAGACCTGCTAATTTCCAGTGACGACTTGGTGAATGACAAAGGGAAAGCTGGAAATTTTATGACTGCTACGAATCATTTATTAAAAGCTCTTGGTCTGGTAGTTAAGTATCCGTCTTTTCCCCTCCTTTTTCACAAACGCCTGCCCAATAATATTCAACCTTTGAATATTGAAAACTTGAAACTCTAAATTTTTTCCTTACCAGCGTAAACGACCAGACAAATTGTCCAGCCATCTAAGGATTAGATGGAATAATACCTATTTTTGACCGGATTTTGTCCGTTGACCGGCTGTTATTTGCAACCCTGACAAAAGTTATATAATCTGCAAACCGAAATGTTACACTGTTTAATGTCTTGCAATAAATAAAGTACTTACTGATGACAATAAGATGGTTTAGGGTTGAACAGTGAGCCCAATTAGTACATGTAAGTACACAGTGAATAATTTCATTCTTGAAAAGGCTCAGGGTCCTTTCAGAAATAGACTGATACCATTTAACAAAATACAAGAAGAAAGAACTAGCATAGGAACATAATGCGAATAAAATGACTGACTGTTTGGTTGATGTTTGTGCAGAAGGCCAAGGGAGATGATGGTCTTCAACCTGTTTCATTTTGTACAATATGTAATAATGGTGTAAAGCAAATTGTGATTAATCTGACTTGTATTGGAATATTGAAAGTTTTATTTCTTTAGTCACAAGAGTAAAGAACAGAGTTAAGGTATCAGTGTACCTTAAGATCGACAATTTTGCCAAATTTTAGTTATTGATATTCCCAAGTACATCTCATTGAGTTCTTTTAATTGCAAAAAGTTTTGCGAAAAAAGGTTTCTCCTAGACAAAGTTATAAAGAAAAAACAATCTTATGAATAAATTATCTCTAATTGGAAGCTGTCAACGAGTTGCCATGATCAATTAAAGTGCCATTAAAAGTCACGTAAAGAAGCCATAGTAGTGCATTATTATATTTCAAAACCTTCCGATTGTTTCAAAATACTCACAGATTGAAAAACCTTTCGACTGCTAACCGTCCATTTACATTTGTCCTATATTCCCAAATGCGTGCTGTTATGTTTTCTAAACAGTTTTGAGTTGCAACCGCTCCTTTTGAGAGCAGTTCGCCTTTGAGGGTCCCAGTCTTCATGAAATATATCCCAGCATTTTTCGGCGCCATGTCATTATTATTTTGGCCAGGCTGTGCTTTAACTGCACCTGGTTGCCTCAGGCGACTAACATTTGGTCTTAGGCAGCTGAAAAAGAAAAGTGGTCGCCCATCTGGGTGCCTAGATTTCGGCTTGTGTGAAAACCGAAACAAAACCAGCGAACATATTGAAACGGAACGGAACAAAACAAAAAGAAACTTCTTCGTGCTTCCGCGCTCCCGTTAGCCCAAAAAACAAAAGCGTTGAAAGCACAGTGCAATTCAATAGCTAGGCTCGATTTCCACTTTCCTGAATAGCGGCTGATAATCGAGCCTATTCAATAGCCTGTGTGATCTATATTAGATGTACATTTAGGTTAAATATAAAGTTAGGTCATGAGTCTTGTTTCGCTTCGGTGGTTTCTCTTCCGGGTTTTTAATATAGTACATGGCCCAGCTTTCTTGTCCATTGAACGACGCAATAAAGCAAGCAACTGATTGTATCTAACATTTTATAATTTACTTGCTAATTTGATGATATTTGCAGAACTAAAAAATATTCGGCAGGACAACAACAAGGATTGTTGACACTCAAAGTTGTCGCGTCTGTGTTATGTAATATTGTTCCACATGATTGGATGGATGCACGCTAGACATTGTCCATTCCTTAATTGTCAGTGGCATGCAAGATGTTTATCAGCACCATATTTGGCGACTTGCTCGCAATTGTAATCATTCGATCAAAATATGGCGAAAACGAAAGTTTAAAATAAGAACCCTTTTCTTTCAAAACCTATTTCAGTGGTCTTGAAAGAAATTTCTAGGTGGTTTTAACACGTATGTGGTTAATTTATAACAGGATTTCATGATATCACAAGTTGCCTAAAATGGAGTATGTGTGATTCACTCCTGTGGTTGAAGGAGCTTCTTATTTGGAAATTAGCCCACCAGGGATCAATGATTATCAGATTTATTTCGCACTAGATGATAAGAACGGTTCATTGTGTCTGTGGCTACATCGTAGTCAACTGAAATAAATTAAATTACAAGATAAATTATTACTTACAACATTCTTAGTTGACGCTCAAATGGTTTAAAACTTACAATTTGTGTATCTGAGTAGTCGGATCCCTTGACGTCCTTGATTCGCTGTCTTGATGAACACATTTACCACGGTTGATGACAAGCTTCGAAAAATGTCGTTACATAATAAATTGTTCCTTTTTAAACATGAGTCACATGACTTATTTTTCCCGCCTCGCGTAGTCGAGGCGATTTCGCAATATCATTCAATATTTAATACGCGCGACTGAGCATGCAAATCACTCCGCCCCAGTGTGCAAATTAGGTCTAATTAATTAGTTCTAATTGAGCAACAACTATAACATGATAGTGTAATTCAATAATGAATAATAAAATAGCGTTAGTGTTCATTGTTTCTCTGACTAAGCTTAATTAAGTATTCAGTTCCCCTTTGGTTGCTATAAGACACAACTTGTGGATTAGTCTGTCATATTCACCACCCTGGGTCTTGATTCTCGCCTTTCTGACCAGGCCATCGTTTCCCGGATACGTGGCGACGACACGAGCCAGCTTCCATCCTGATCTTTTCTGATTGGGGTTCAACTCCAAAACTAAATCGTCAACTTCAACATTTTCCCTGGTTCGGAACCACTTGTTTCGCGGTAACAGATTTGGTGCGAAGTACCTCATCCAGCTTTTCCAGAATTCATTCACTTGATCTTGGGTACTTTTTAGAAGATGTCTGGGGTTGACCCTTTCTTTGGATTCTGGTTGAGGAAGTGTAAGATGATGACCCATAAGAATATCATTCGGCATGATAGGTGGACTTTCCCAGATGTTGTTAGAACTTGGGTACAAAGGATGTCCGTTGATGATGTAGGTTGTCTCCAATAGAAATGTTCTCCATTGCTCTTTGGTAAAGGCTCGATTCTTGCAGGTAGTGTCAAGACCTTTTCTGACAGACTTGATGAGAGTTTCCAGGACACCATTTTGATGGCTTGTGTGAAGTATATTCCATAGCCATTTGAAATCACAACAGAAATCCGCAGAAAGAACACTTTGAATTTTGGGAATGTTCCAGTTCCGCATAAGGTCCTTTAAGTAGGCTTGTACACCTACAAAGTTTGAACCAAAGTCCGACCAGCAGACACTCGGGTGACCACGCAAGCTTGTGAAACGACGAAACGCCATCAGAAAAGCATCAGATGTTTTGTCACTAACAAGTTCTAAGTGAACTGCCCTTGTTGTCATGCAGGCGAATATTACAACCTGGGCTTCTTTCAGAGTCTTCCGATTAAGCTTAATATGCACGGGTCCAAACATGTCAATGGCGGTGTTGAAAAAGGGAGGAAAACCTGCTGCTACTCGTAAAGACGGTATCGGCCCCATTAACTGGTCCAGCGGTTTCTTTCGAAGTTTCCTGCAGATGATGCACTTTGCTGTGAGAGCTTTGGACATGCTGCTGAGTCCTATAATCCAGTACTTTCTTCTGGCTTCATGAATTAGACTCTTGTATCCATAATGTGCACGCTTGTTGTGCAGACGATGCAGCAGCTGCTTGACAAGTAGATGGTCGCGTGGTAGGATTACGGGGTTTCTCATTTCTTGAGGCAATGATCTGGCGTCTTCGAGTCGTCCATGAGCTTGAATTAGACCATCTTTCGCCAAGTTTGGAATCAACTTCTTGTCATTGACGCATGGATCTAAGTGTAGCTGGCTCCACTTGAAAAGTTGATTTTCAGACTCTTTCAATTCTTGAACGGTAATAGGGCCTGTCTTTACATTCTTCTTTCTAGCATTTTGGGTGAAACGGCGAACGTATGCGAGTGTTCTCCTTATCTTTGGAAATGTTGAGCAGGACTTCAGTAATTAAAAGGACGAAGAAGCAGCAATTTTGTGAGAATCTTAATGAAAAGAACGAGACTTTTAAATTTGAAATACATGTTTCGGCAACTCCTGTGCCAGCGTCAGTTTACGAATGGAATTACAATGACAAGCAATATATAGCGGAA
>CM042747.1:32950365-32965970 GCA_022496165.2 Catalaphyllia jardinei
ATCCCATAATTGACTAACAAGACCTAAGCAACGTCTCTTTGTCAGGACATCCAAGTGGCTGAGCTTGTTCTTTTTCAGGGTAAACTTGTCTGTCTGTTTATCCCATCTTAGACCAAGTAGATCTGTGTGCCTTTCACCGTTGGATTGGTCAATTTCTGTCTGATTGGAATGCCAAGCTTTGATCTGGAAGTGACCTTTCTTGAGGATAGTGTCAATGTCGTTGATAATCTGTTTTGCTTTCGCTGTAGTTTCTCTGGATCCACCAATATCATCCACGTACACATGGTCTTGAACTGCCTTTGCGGCTTCGGGGAACTCAGCTTGTGATAACTTTGCTAGAGTATTGATAGCGTTGGTTGCTATGTCAGGAGCTGGTGTATCGCCAAAGTTCAATCTGAGCCATTGGTATACTGTTGGCGAGTCAGTTGTCTTTTTTCTCCTCAGAAACCTGTGATAAACTTGGTGGTCTGGATGCACCGACACTTGATTGAACATCTTCCTCACATCGCCAGTGAATGCTACTTCATTCCAACACCATGCTGCCAGTACATCTAGGAGACTATTGATGAAGTTAGGACCTTTCTCGAGATGGTCGTTAAGGGACAAACCATCATGACCTTTTGAAGATGAGTGAAAGACAAGTTGAAGTTTTGTCGTCCTTTCTGGCGTGAACACGGCTTGTAGTGGCAGGTACTGTTCTGTTTTACCATGATCAATTTGTTCGGGTGGAACCTTAGTCACAAAGTTCTGCTCTAATAACTTTTGGACTTCTCGTCAACAAATTTGAAGCAACCCTTTTCTGGAACGACTTTTCAGCAGACAACATCCTTTTTAGCACAATGTCATAGTTACTTCGTTTGGGAGGTCCTCGTTCTTTCCAGGGCATCTTTACTTGTATTCTCCCGTTGACTAAGGTAGTTGAAGCTGCAAGGGACTTCATGAACTTGCTTTCATGTAACACGTTTTCACTGCATGAACAGAGTTTGGTTGGTTTGACGCCAAGGAGGTCTTGGTGAAGAAGTTTCTTGATATCCTCCACGGCACTTACTGTTCCAACTTCTATCGACTAAATTTTAGATGTGACAGAGCCTTTTGACTCGAACTGTCCCTGAACGTACCATCTGAAACAGTTTCTTTTTTGCGATAGGTTCTCCTGGTTCCCCGGACACTGTGTGCATGTAACGAAGGTGTCTACAAAGTCTGTACCGATAAGGAGATCTATGGCACCGCCCGAAAGATGCAGCTTATCGTTCTTCAGATGGGTGTAATGTCCCACTTGCTCTTTAGAAATTGTTTTGGCACTACTGCAAGGTCTTGTAACAGTGTACACCTGAAGGGTCTTCGAAATATCTTCATCAGTAAGTGAGGCAACTGTGATATCGATTATCTGCCAAGGTTCACTTTTCTTCTTCCCACCAGCCAGATTCATAGTGATAGGCGTTGCTGATCCACTGAAGCCAAGTTGTCTAGCTGCATTTTTGGAGAGTAGGCTAGTGTTGGATCCAGAGTCCAGCATTGCAAGAACCTCAGCGAAATTTCCATTTCTGGTCAAGACTAACCTTTTGTACAGGGCACAAACCAGTGACAGGTTTGAACTTGCTTTTTTAGTACACTGCGTTACCTTGGATGTTACCGTTCCATGTGGTCGATGGTTCTTGGTACTGACTTTGGAATGGTGCTGCTTTTGGATTCAAACTTGTGGTCGTTTCACCAGCTTTTTCATTGTGCAGAGACCGATGGTGTTTTTTTGACATTTGTCGCAGGTTGAACCATCTGGTTTCTTGCAATCATTTGTGTGATGCGTTCTCAGGCATTTGCGACATCGCCAATGTTGCTTAACAATCTCCCACCTTTTATTGACTGTTAAATTCTGGAACTTAGGACAGGCAGCCAGGTGTTGTTTGGTTTTACATCCAAGTGGACACGTTTTGTCATCAGTTTCTTCGCTGTTAGTGGCATTATTTTCTAACTTTTTGGGACCTTTCTCTCGCCGACTTTCATTTCTTCCCTCAGAGGCGGTGCTGGTTTTGCCTCGAGAGCAAATACTAGCTTCCTGATGTAACCAGGCGATGAGATTGCTGACGGTTTCTTTGTTCCCTTCTCTTTTCGTTTCTCTGCCAAAATCTGAATTGTCCTTTGGATCAAGTTTGGACAGAAGTTGGGACATAAGGAAAGGTGCCTGTGAGGACTCTAACACAGGGCACCCATTATCTTCCATACCGTTGACATAACAGGCTATTATTGTGGCGAAGTGTGTAAAGGATTTGGAATCTCCTTTCACTGGTCTAAGATTGTTTATTTCAGATAGCAATTCCTCCATTAGTTTTCGTCTGTCTGCGAACTGCGAACTGTCAATGGTTTTACAGGTTTTCACTTGGTCGGTCCACCACGATCCGTGTGGCATTGCATTTTGGAAACGTTGCAATTGTTCGTCTTTATCTTGGTCGTATTTCGTCATCCATAGATTGAATTCTTTTTTCCAGGTGGCATACGATATGCGACATCCATCCCATTTCGGCACCGGCAATGGTTGCAGACCACTCAATTTGGGTTTTGATACCATGGTGTCTGCCATTGTGTCTGTTGACATTGTTGACATTGATGGTTACAGAGCTTTTGGAAGTTTCAGAGGAATTTTGTTCCTTTTGATATGCAGCAAATTTCAAAGCAATTTGAAGATAGTCAGCTTTGACCTTGTCTCCAAGTTTCTTGGTTGTTAGCAAGAGTTCTTCCTCAGTGTCAGTACCATCATCGACCAGTCTGTCCAAAATGGTTTCTTGCTGCTTTTTTATAAGCCTATATCTTGTCTCTACTTGATGGAAAGCTGCTTCAAGTGTTTTCAGTTCTGGTTTTACTGAGAAAATTATTTCAAATTCTTCTATTAACTCGTAGAGGATTCTTCCAGCATTTTCCATCTTTCCTACCAGGGTTTTGACGTCTACTTTAGGCGGCATTTTGAGCAGAATTCAATTTATTCAGGTTTTAACTGCAGCCTCGTTTCCATGCGGTGTTACCACGAGCGAGTTCACCGGACTTACTTGATAATCCAGCAATGAAGATGAAAATGAAATGAAAATGTCAAACAAATCAGATATTCTTAATTTTCCTTAGCAGAGACAGCGAAATCTTGATGAAGATCCGGTGTAATTTGAGAGCATACACGACGCTTCCATGTAATCTGTGACGGCTCAACTTGTCAGTGATGCGAAGTTTGGTGGTTGTGGATGATTTCGCAATCTGGCGTAATCTTTGATGACAAATTTTGACTGATTCGCTCCTGTGGTTGAAGGAGCTTTTTATTTGAAAATTAGCCCACCAGGGATCAATGATTGTCAGATTTATTTCGCACTAGATGATAAGAACAGTTTGTTGTGTCCGTGGCCACATCAAAGTCAACCGAAATAAAATTACAAGTTAAATTATTACTTACAACATTCTTAGTTGACGCTCAAATGGTTTAAAACTTACAATTTGTGTATCTGAGTAGTTGGATCCCTTGATGTCCTTGATTCGCTGTCTTGATGAACACGTTTACCAAGGTTGATGACAAGCTTCCAAAAATGTCGTTACATAATAAATTGTTCCTTTATAAACATGAGTCAGATGACTTATTTTTCTCGTAAAAAGTATACAACGCTACTCTTTCAAAACGTCACGGATTAGTTAAGGTTGTCATTCAGCAATGGTTCCCTCGGCCGGATGTGGCACAAACTTACATTCAAGTTTTAATTAACCTAACCTGCGATCAGGCGTCCAATCACAGGTTATAATTAACCATGAAATGGAATATTCATTGATTAATTAATTAATTAATTAAGCAAAACTATCACAAAATTCTCGAACATGATTGGCTATCAACAGCCTGATTTGAGCATTAATCGGACAGTTGCACACATCATGCTTGTAATTGGACAGTACGCGCCATTTTGCGTGGGCTGTTGTGGTAAACTTTGTTGAGTAAACTGCTGGGTTTTCAGCATTCACAATGACGTTTTAAAATCATTCACCGCTCAACCGATGCTTACATTAAGCCTGTCCTAAAGCAACTGCACTGGCTTCCAGTTAACCAGCGCATTAATTATAAGATACTACTTCTCACCTACAAAGCGCTTAATGGCCAGGCCCCTAGTTACATTACTGAACTATTAGAGCCCTATACACCAGCTAGGAATCTGAGGTCCTCCTCTAAAAACCTCCTAAAAATACCACTCGTCAAGCTAGTAAGCTATGGCCATAGGTGTTTCTCTTTTGCAGCACCCACTTTATGGAACTCCCTCCCCGATTTTATCAGACAGAGTAGCTCATTGTCAAGTTTCAAGACCTATATTAAAACATGTATTTTAAAAAAATGTTTTTAGCTTAATTCAGCATGTTATATAGTTTTAATTTTTGGAATATAGTTTCAACATTTTTAAATAGTTTTAATATATTTTTACTGTAATGCCATTTCTATTCAAATTGTAATTATTGTAAAGCGCTATTGGGCTAAAAGGAAATAGCGCTATATAAGTAAAGCATTATTATTATTATTATTATTTGTTCGTTTCTTGAATTTTGTCATAGTTTTGATTAATTGGTAACAGGGCATCATGTCCTCCAATTCAGTCTGTAATCATACTTGTGATTAACAAATCGGACTCCCGCTTCGCGGTCGTCCAATTTTGTTAATCACTCGTATGATTACAGACCAAATTGGACTCCACTCAGTCCTATTACCATTATTAATCAATTTGGGCGGCCAACCTGGAAGGCTGGGCGACCTACTTGTCATGGGTAGGTGCCCAAAGGGCGCTCTGAAAATTTTTCTAGAGCACAGCCTTGATAGAAGATTCATCATATTCATTTGTCTTCATTTGTGGAAGATTCACACAACTCTGAGCCTTGCCACCTTTACGGAGTAAAAAACTGTTACAGTATTTTTTTGTGATACACGGGCAATTGTCTGGCCGAAGTTATGCAGGCACTTCGCTGACACTCTGAATAGCCAACTAATATATACAGTAAAACTACTAATGATGGAAGGCGGTCTTACCCTGATACTCTCATTTCCAAAAGCATGGTTTCTTTTGCGGATTCGCCGTTCAAATTTCCATTGCTTCCTCCATCACGCTTTTTAGATCCCTTAAGTTTTGGCCTTCGGCATCGTGAAGTTAATGCATCCAGTGTGTCCAAAACAGTGAGTGTAGCGGCGGAATAGAGAGCTTTGTTGGTAATTCCCGCCAGAAACAGCGGGATTATTATGATTATTATGATTTTTAAATGTAAGCTCTATTCTTTAAGCAAGAGGAGCCCTCACTTTATCGATCACCAGATAATTACTTTTCACACGTTTTGAGATCTAATCTCCCTACGCCGGAAAAACACCCTAAAGTACATTTTGCTTTATTTCTCAAAACTGGAATTTCAATGAGTTTTCATCCTTTTTTGCTGAAATTTGGGAAGAATGTTGCCTGATAATGAGGAATACCGTATGCGTTCCTGCGAGTAGCAAGGTTTCTTCGAGAAAATGAGGAAAGCACAGCGTATGGCCATACACACATGAAGGCTAAGATCAAGGAGCACTTTGGTGATCAAATAATAATCACTGAATTAAATGGAAGGGCTAATGTAGTCACATTCAGGAGCATGGCAGAGACTGTTCTTCAAGAATTTCATGCTCGTCAAAAGGATCATCCTGAACAGGAAAAACAACACATCATAGAAACTGCTGCCAAGCTCATTAAGAATGACATCAAGTTAGTGGACACTTCAAATGAGCACTATCCCACCGTAAATGAAATTGAAACTGAAGAGAGATGCCTCAACTTCCTTCCTGCCACTCTCAAGCTTTTTTAAGAAGGGATCTTGACAGGAAAAGATGTTGGCCTTAAATTGGCATCTATTGGACAAGCCATGATGCAAGCAGCCTGCCCTCGAGTTCTACTTGCACCACTTCAGGTTGGAGTGGCTGTACAGCTTCATCTCCATTTTGCATCACATTTCCTTATTGACTCCCTCCACTGTCATGGATTTTGTTGTTCATATCAAGAAGTGCAGAAGTTTGGACAAAATGCAGCTGTAAATCAAGGAACTTATATTCCCAGCCATTCTTCAATATGTTGCAGATAATGTCGATCACAACATAAGAACCTTGGACAGCAACAACATGTTCCATGGCATGGGGATCATAGCCGCTGTTACCCCCAGAACAACGCAGAGCCAACTTGTTCCAAGGAGACAAGTTAATGCAGAAGATATTTCCACAGCAGGATGCATCCAAGTACAGCACCAGGGCTTAGCAAACCAGGAAATAGAGATAAAGTTCAATGACATAGTTATCCAGAAAGCCCTCGATCCAACAGCCAATCTTGATATTCTATGGAAGACGTCACTCTTATTTGGTTTCTCTTGGTCTGGTATGATGCAGTTTGTTTATCGTGGTAACCACCCGGGTCAGTCCTCTGTGACATTCCTCCTAATGATTGACATGAGTTCAAGTGACCCTACTTGCATCTTCTCCACATTGAAGTTTGTAACTGAACATGCACGCAAGCATAACGTAACACGAATGATTACTTTTGATCAACCACTGTGGTGGAAGGCTTTGACAATCATTATGTCTGAACCTCTGGGAAGTGACCTTCGTGAAATAATAATAATAATTAAAGTTCTTAAAAAACGCATTCTACATATAAAATGTCTCGATGCTTTTTACTACTCAAAAAAGAGAGCTCCCACGAAACAGGTACGTTCTCATAGCCCTTTTAAAACTATCAACACTGTCGCTTTGTCTAATGACAAGCGGTAGCTGATTCCATAACTTTGGAGCAATTGCCGCAAAAGATTTATCACCGTAGGTAATTGTAGTAGTCTTCGGGATAGCAAGGAAGTTGGAGTCACTGGAACGAAGAGAACGGCAGGGAGTGTAATGATACAACAGTTCATTAATATACACCGGGGCAAGGCCATTGAGAGATTTATACGTAAGCAATAGTAACTTAAAAGTTATTCTGTCATTAACAGGAAGCCAGTGCAACTTTTTAAGAACAGGAGTAATGTGATCGGTCTTCTTCATGCACACAGTTAATCTTGCCACGGTGTTCTACAATCTCTGAATTTTCTCAATTTCACCAGAGGGCAATCCATAAGGCAAACTGTTACAATAATCCAATTTTGATAAAACAAAGGCGTGGACAATGCGCTCAGTATCCGCTTGCGAAAGACATTTTCTTATTCTGCCAATGGAATGAAACGAATGCGAAAGAGCGCGACAGATGTTGTTGACATGAGGAACAAAGGTGAGGTGTGAATCAAGCGCGACTCCAAGGTTTTTGATAACACTGGTAGGCTGAATGTAGTGATGGCTGACTTTAATCGAAGCAATCGGTTCAGGAGGTGAAAAACGCGAAGAAAAATGGATGATTTCAGTCTTCGACGGATTACATTTAAGCATATTGCATAAATTCCAACTCATAATATCATCCAGACACAGACTGAGATTTTCTAAAGCAACAACGCGGTTCCCTTTACGCATAAAAATGTAGAGCTGGGTGTCATCAGCATACATCATTGTGTCAAGTCCGTGTGCAGAGATGATATCTTCAAGAGGGGCGATACAAAGCGAGAATAACAGTGGTCCCAGGACAGACCCTCGAGGGACACCACAAGACAAATATCTTGGTCGAGAAAGAGTCTTATGAAGAAAAATGCATTGAGGACGATCCTTAAGGTATGATTCGATCCAACGAAGAACCGTTCCAGAGAAGCCATAGCGATCCCGAAGCCTATTGAGAAGAATAGCATGGTCTATCGTGTCAAAAGCCGCAGACAGATCTAATAACACTAGAACAGCTTCGCATTTATTGTCAATGGCCTGATGTATATCATTAACAACTCGCAGAAGGGCAGTTTCAGTACTGTGATGCTTTCTGTACGCTGATTGCATTTTAGCAAATAGGCCATTGGTAGTGAGATAACCCTCAATCTGGGAAGCCACTATTCTCTCTAACGTCTTAGAGAGAAACGATAGGTTGGAAATGGGCCGATAGTTGGCAAAAACATCGGCATCAAGGTTATCCTTTTTAATCAGAGGGTGAACCAATGACTTCTTGAAAAGAGAGGGAAAATGCGCTGATCCAAAGATGCGTTCATGATATCAGTTAGAATAGGTTACAGAACATCAATACAGTCCTTTAACAACCAAGTACATGTAGGTATTGAATCAAGAGTACAACTTTTACTTTTTGATGACTGAATGATAGTCTTGAGACCATTAGTAGAGATGCAATCAAACTGGCTGAAGGAGGTAGAGCATGATGCATTAGTCCCACATTTAGGCCAAGAGAAAAGTTGCTGAGAAAGAGAACATTGGTGATTTTAGATTCGAAGAAGTCACTAAAAATCTCTACCAAATGTGTTCAAGAGAATCATGTGTCGGTAAAATTGGAGCAGACTTTACGCTGAACATACCATCGACGAGCTTGAATAGTTGCTTCATGTCAGACGTACTAAATTTATCCTTCAAGTACTTGGATTTCAAAACCTCTAACAGGCGATTATAATTGCAGCAGGCTTGATAGTAAATTTGCTTGTCAATTGATAACTTGGTGGATTGCAATTTTCTTTCACAGCGCCTTTTGACACGTTTTAATTCTCGAAGCTCATCTGAGAACCAGGGCGCGTGTGGCCTTAGGGTTATATTCCTAGTTTGTTCTGGGGCATACTTGTTAAGTAGAAGGCGCAGTATGTCATCAAACACAGTTATCACGCCGTCCAAGTCATCAACTGAAACCTTAGAGAAGACAGAGCAAATGTCCTTCTGAAAAGCATCGAGATCAATGTCTCGAGTCTTGCGACGCGTAACAGTTATACGAGTGGCGGGAGGCCGCATTAAATTTATGAAACACACAACCACTTGATGGTCAGAGAGAGGATCTGGTAAAATTCCTGTATGAGAAATTAAAGTATCCATCTCGCGAGTGATCAGAAGATCCAAAGTATGTCCCAGATATGGGTAGGGCCATTAACATGCTGTTTCAGATCAGCAGAAAAAAGAAGATCATGGAATTGTTTGGCGTTTGTGTTTCCATTGTCATCAACGTGGAAGTTAAAATCACCACAAAGAAGGAATTGATAGGATGTAACAGTTAACTCCTCCAAGAACGAAGAGAATTCAGAGAAAAACCTTTCTACTGTAAAACCATTTTTTCTGGACGGTGGAGGTCGATATACTGTCACAAGGCGAAAAACCTTGTTACCAGAGGTGATAGTTAAATCGAAGTGTTCGAGCGTAGAAAACATGCAGCCTTCATTTTCCGTAACTTGAAACCCTTTGCGTGCGATGACAGCTAGTCCACCTCCGCTGCAAGTGGATCCTGGCAAATGATAAACAGCGTAGTCTTTTAGTGAATTCGTAAGGTTGGTGATGGTGATGCTATCGTTCGCGGCAAGCCACGATTCAGTCACAGATAAAAGGTCAAGACGATGAGATAGCATGAGATCACATAGTGATGATACTTTGTTTTTCAGTGAGCGAGCATTCCAAACACCGAAACGAAGTGGTGGACTACAGCATTGCCCAGATGATATCAGCGGAATATGAACAAGTTTGTTTTCATTGCGTCCTGAGTTAAATGCAAATTGGTGACAAAGACGAGGTGTCATGGCAGGTTGAATATTAAAAACCTTCGTTGCTTCACGCGCCCTGACCGCTCTTCCACTCCGGCATGTAAAGGGTAAAGAGCATGTTTACTGTTGTTCATGGATATCCAATCTATGTATAATCTGCAACTCTTTTCTCACCCGTTGGAGGAGAGAAGAACTTTGTGATGATCTACTGAAGATTGGTAACATGTTTTGCACGTAAGTTTATCAACTGCAAGTAAATCAACTAAAGCAGCTTGCTCTTCCTGTTTTAGGTAATTTTCCAGACACTCAATATTGCCAAAAGAATGTCATATGATACTGTAAAAACTGCATTTTACTTTAAATTCTCGTAAGAACTATAGATGCTGACTTGGTGCCAGCTTCACAGATATGTGGAGGTTTTGTTAATTTTTATGAATTGATTATTCTAGTTGAGTATGATTGTCTTCCTTTGTTGTAGGGACAACATCATTGAGTTTAAAGTAAAGTTTGTGTATGTATTTATGTATTATTTAATTCTCAGTAGGGTAAAATTATGTCCAGGTTATAGAAAATAGGTAGCTACATGTATGTGCTTTAAAAGTTCAAATATTTGCTGTCATGTGCATTCAATTTGAAAAAGAAGTGAAAGTGCAGTGATTGAAAGTACAGTGGGATTAAATTTAATTTCCGTGGTTGATTGGCTTCAGAGCAAAGATGCTTCACCCACTACATGTATATTTTTGATGCTTTATGATATAATGTTAATTGAATCGATCATGTTTAGCCCTCCTTTTCTTGCTTTTAATCACTGTAGATTTTTTAACCTTTTGAACAGGGTACTGGCATTTCTTTTCATCATATGAGACATGAACTCTTAAGATTTTGACTGGACTATGCAACCATTTCAATTCAGTTGTTAATGTTAGTAATGAGCTCAAACTGTCAATAACAATTGGAAACTCTAGCCCTTAATACATGATTGCAAAGGGAAACATTTTGCCATATTTCCCACCCCAACATGCAACTCCCCTAGATATTACATCCTTCCCTTCATTAATATAATGTTCAATGACAAATCTAATGCAAAGGTGGAGCCTAAGTGTCCAGTTATTTCCTATCAAGCACAAATGTCCTATGGGCAAGTGAAAATTTGATCCTGAATTTCACATTTAATGTTGTATCCTTTGCTGTGTAGGTGTTAACTTTAAGTTGAAACTTCAACCAGACTTGAGGTTGGGGAGTCTGATTTTTTTGTTCTACACTTATGTCATGTCATGTTGATTTCTGAAGATTCTCTTAAAGGTCTCCCAAGATCATATGAGCATTGCCGAACATTTTCCAAAAATTTCTGCAGATTACTAACGATTCCTAAGATTCACGAAGATTGCCGCGGACTTTTGAGGAAGACCCGAAGTTGTTTCGATCATACACCAACAAATTTAAGTACATTTTTAGGGGGAAACATTACATCAGTTAGGCCACCCAAGTCCTGTATGTGGTTTCATATGAATTTTACACATGGCATATTTTCCAGTAAATCACTCTTTTCTATATAGAGTTATGAAAACGGTGCTAAAGAATTGAATTCGTGCGCTAAGCAGGCGTTGTCTTCTCGCCAGAATCCCCAAAGGCAACGATATAAAAATTCGGGCACCCAACTTTGTAGGTTAGGATGCCCAGAAGTCAAGTTGGGTCATCCAAATGACAACAACAACAACTTTATTGGCCCTTACACTTGACAGAAAGCCATGAAAGAAAATAATTAAAAATTACTTAACTGGTTAATTAATTAAAATTATCTAATAACATTATTAATTAATATATTTATGATAACTAATTGATCCTCATATAAAAATGTCTCACAGTGTTTCTAGGGCATTTATCCTATTTACAGATGCCAAAGATAAAAGATTCACATGTAATCTTTTGTAATACTGTTGTCAAAAGTCCACAAAGGAAGACAAAAGTTACTTGTTTTGTGTATGTAGAAAAATTAATCCCTTTTTCCCTCTTTGCCCTCTATGCTTCTGATAATTTTGTTCACATTCTCCTTCAATTTGGGACTTTTCATGCATGTTATACAAGCTATAAGAACTAAGAAGACTTTTTGTTAAGGCTATATGAAGTATACAAGGAAACTGCTGTCTGTATCACTGCAAGCCAGTGTTAAATATACAGTGTGTACGCTTTGGAGCCACTGAAAGATCGATGTTTTGACTTCACAGATGCGGCAGATTTAAACATTCTGAATTTAGCCATGCATTTTATTGCATAGTATACTTCCTATTACCCCATATTAAAGGTTATAGGGACTGTAGTTTCAATTCAGTCTACCCAATATGTATATGTGTGGTTTAAGAGGTGGCTACAAATGATAGGTGTTTGAATATTTTTCTCTAGTTCAACTTGCCCATTTGACTTGGATGATAACGAAGCACCTTGCAAAGGAAAACTTTCACTTTCAGGTAATTCTTCTTAAGCATATCTTTTTTAGAGGTTTTAATTTTATGGCTTACTGTAGAAGCCCACTTACAGTAAAAAGAGCAAGACAAATACAACAAAGGGATTTGTTTTTGTGTAGACAAATAATTGTATTATAGGGCATCCATCAGTCTCGGGAGACTATGGAGTTGTGCTTTGGGTGGTGATACTGATGCAGCGTTGGGTTCGGGTATGACTGGAAAGTCCGATGCAGGGATGGCAATCCTTGCCATACTGGATGCAGGCGAAATCTGTTGCCAGTCAGTCTGCCTGGCCTTGGGCCTTTCTCCTCTGTCTCTTTGCCTCAGCCTGCTGTGTGAGTGACTGTTCAAAGCTGGACAGGCCTTTCTGCACAGTCTGCCTCCAAGCTGTCCGGTCTGAGGGTACAGCTTCCAATGTTAGGACACCAAAAAACATACTGTAAACCGACTGTCCACTGATTGAACAGAATAATTCAAATATTATTTCTGCCCAATCAGAAGCCAGCTTTAACAGAGTTAGGAAATGACTTGGTCCCCTGGTGCTCCTTGCTCTCTCAACTTTTCTTTGCCAATCGTTCCCAACATTTATTATTTTCCCTCACCCTAGGGGCCCTGCTAAAGGCAGGTATCATTGAGTTATTTTTTTTTTTGTAAAAAAATACCTCTTAGTCGGCACATCGGGTATGTTATGGACGGTCATTGGATGAGTGAGTGGGTGAGTGAGTGAGTGAGTGAGAGATGTATGTATTTCACACAAATCAAATTGGATCTACTATAAACAGCCAATCAAATTTCTTGTTTTGTTGCAGATACATGTAACATGATATTTTTATTTGTTAGTTTCAAATGGTAATTTGACACTTTTGTTTTTCACGGCTCGAAGAAGAAGCTGGCAAACAAGAAGCCAATCTAGCGGCATGTCTAGAAAAATGTTTGGACCTGTCTTTTCTTAATGTATTCAGGGGCATTTCAATATTTTGCATTAATGGCAATTGTTAAAGACAGAAATTTTTAGCAGATATTTTCTTAAAGTTAAGGTTTGCCTGCAGACTCCAGGCGGTGAGTTAAACCGCAAATTAATTCGATTAGACTTTGAGGTGACATAGTGGTTGTACGCTTCACGAAATACAGTCTCATAAGGTGGAAAAAACTCTCAGGTGTTACGAAGGACAATGTGACAAGGTAACGTCCCAAACTCTGCAGATTTAATGGCATGTTATAAGATTTATACAGTTTTCCATGTGTCTGGTTGTTTCAAGTTCAGGGTTACATTTCATATTGTGTTGGTTTTGATATCAGTACTAATTTGAAATGGTTTTGTGGAACATCAAAACTGAAAAAAATCTATGATCATTGTTGGCATCAGAACAAGAAATTGGATCTTGTTATAAATGGAGTTAAATTCAATTATACGTTGACTAGTAAAAACGTGACAATCTTACTTTTCACGCGAACATTTGTAACTTGATACTTTTTTTTCTCATAAAGATATACAACATGATCCACTTAAGGGTGATGTGCTTTTTCTTGCTGGAGATAAATGTCTAAGAAAAATGGATAAAGAAAGATTTTTTCAAAACACTAATTATCATCTCATGGATAAACAAAAAATAATCTAATTATCAGATAATCACATCTGACAGGTCAAGTCATGGAACAGCACGTTCTTATTTTGTTGCCACCTTTGCTGTCAAAAACCGCTTCAAATTATGAATTCAAAGGCGTTTCAGCGAGAACTTAAAGTACAAACTATTCAACAGCTGACTCTGGAAAGCTGGTACACTAACCTACAACAAAAGCCTCTTAAGAAATGTCAACAAGTACAGGTGCCTTACAAATGACTTATCCAAGACAAAAACAAAACCGACAAACAGACTTCTAACAACTAACAATAGGTGGATCAAAACCAACCAATGACCGATGACAAACTTAACGCGAATCTTGCAGCCAATACAAAGGCTTTACTGACCCATCACTTTTAACGGCCCAGACTGGTAACATCATCGACTGACAAGCATTATTCACTACCTCCTGGGACTTATTGTTCACAAAAAATAACTCTTGCATGCTTGCATGCCTGTGTTTGATGATTAGTTAACAATTATCTCCTTCAGTGGAGGTGGCTAGTTAACAACTATTCACTGAAGTTGAGGTGGCTAGTGTTGGATATTTACCAAGCCGCTTCGCTGAGGTGAATAGTTGTTTTAGTATATACTAATTAAAAACAGTGAGATAATATACACCACAAAAAATTAATTTGGATGATTTCTTCACTTGTCACAGATGCAAACCAGGATACCATTTTTTCCCGAGTTGCTGGGAGGTAAATAGCATAGGATATTCGGAGTTTGATGAGCCAATCAGCGTGCACGTTTAACACTATCCACTGTTTTAGTATACCGGTATTACTAATGTTGGATATTTACCAAGCCACAAGGTGGCAAGGTAAATATCCACCACTAGCCACCTTAGTATAAACCAAACCAGTAAGGATTAAATACAGTATCTGCAAACATTGACTCAAATGACTGCTAAAAGTATTTTATTTTGTAAGTTTGTGCACAAAATGTATGTCACCTTGGAATAACAAACACTATTCCGAGTTTGAGTAACTGATCAGAATGCACAAAAAGCAGGTTATCTACGGAATGGTATATACTAAATATAATTACACTTTGCTACACAAATAGTGTTGATCTTCCCTGACTTGCTCATACTTGGGTTTTATGCAGCTAAGTTTGTGGGTTAATTCTTTCCTTAGACATTCGTGTTCCTTTGATGTGGACCCAAGATGATCACAATAAAACCAAGACAGGTCTGTGTTTCACCCCAAAATCCAGTGGTACTGTTTATGTATAATTATGGATCATGCATGGGTGTCTTTGATGTATCAAAATGTCAGTTTCTTTAAAAATACTTAATATGGAAAATACTTGGATGTGCAAAAAACATATGACACAAATTTCATGTCAATAGTAGCTTTAATACAAACCTTTCCAAGAGTGGGGGCATCTGAAATAATAGCTCTGAAAATTATAGGTCATTTCTTTATGTGCTTGATCTACTTACTGTATGCCAAATTTTCTCTTATGGTATGGGAAACATAATTATTCTGATCCAGTATCATGATAGTGGCAATGATAATGATAATGATAATGATAATGGTAATATTAATAGTAATGGATTAGGTAACGGTAATGGTAATGGTAATGTCAATTGTAATGGGAATGATAATGGTAATGGAATGAGAATGATAATAAATTAACTTTCTGTTGTATAAACAAAGATATTTGTGCAGGATGACCATTTTAGTTATAAAAACTGCTATCAACATGGGACCTGTGTAAAATAAATATTAAATCTTAAAAGAATATAATATAAAATATGCAAAAATCCATTTAAAAAGCTTTATAAGAAATCTAAAATTATACATTTAAAAAGAGATGAAATGATGATGTGATTAGATTCAAATACAGTAATTAACATTATCATACTTGTCCAATACTCTGACAAATTTATGCATAGCATTGTATTGTA
>CM042747.1:32970970-33002640 GCA_022496165.2 Catalaphyllia jardinei
GTCGCTGGCTACTAAGGCTGAAATTATCCAGATTTAAACTGTGTTTTCATTTTGCATGTGAAATGCCACAAGGTAACAATATTGTGAAGTATAATTTATTATATGAAATAATTCATATTTGTACTGCGGTTGTAGATGAATGTGAAGAGTGATCATTGAAGTTTAAAATGTGCCTGCTTTTAGACAAAGCATGTTCTTGAGCTGGAAAGTTGTTCACAGATAGAAATTTCAATTTAAGCAGTTGGAAAGAAGAAGCCTGAAAAAAAATCAGGGCTTCAACGGGATTTGAACCCGTGACCTCCACGATACCAGTGCGATGCTCTACCAACTGAGCTATGAAGCCACACGTTGGGAGCGAGGTCAATTTATTGAATTCATCTTTTCCAGTGCAGTGAAGTGACGTGAAGTATATATGAAATAATTCATATTAATTTTGTACTGCGGTAGTAGATGAATGTGAAGAGTGATCATCGCAGTAAATTGGCTTTATAGCACTCACACTCGAGGATCACGCTTACGGCGCTTTGCGCCTTCCGAAACGACTGAAAACGACTGTTTTGCAGTCTAATTGGAAATTTCCGTTTGGGGTAGATGTGCACCATTTGAACAACAGACCCAACTTACCGAAAGAGCCTAAGACGAGTTTGAAATCTTCAAAATGGCGGCTGAGATCGTCGTATTTGAATGAGATTATAGATGCCTCAATTGACGAGGAATTACTTCTCGATTCTGAGGAAGATGGGGAATTCCACTTAATATCAGCCACTACAGCTTTCATGAAGAGAGATGTGAAGAGAACTGTTGGTTTTTGTGAGGTTGTGGTGCCGTTGTATGCAATTGATGAGTTCAGATGAATGACGAAAACCACCTTCAAAGTTCTTGCTCAAGAGTTGGCTGCTTTCACACTGGAAAACAGAACTTTCAGGGGCAGCCATGTTGATGCATCCCATGTAAAGCAGATAAATATTGGCGTATGGCCTGGAACTGGTTTCGAATGGCAACTACATGTAGTAAGCACATTTTCCGTTCAGATATTCCGTTTGGGAATTTTGGACTACCTTTCAAGACGTTCCGTTTCAAAATTTCCGTTAGGGCAAACCAAAACCGTCTTAAGATTTACATCCCAAACGAAATTTCCGGAATTTTTCAGTAAATGGTAAACAACCTTTTACTATTCAAGGTACTTCGTTGAGATCCTCCTAATCCAATCGCAAGTTGTGAATTTAAACCACTTTGGTTCATGAATTAGGCACAGCTACATGTATCTACGCATTACTTGTTACAACCTCGTTCCATGCCAGCAGAAACTGTAGGAAGTTCGTTTACTGCTCTTGGGCGATCCGAGTGAATCATGCAGCTGAACATCTTTCCTGTGTTGTGATTCTAAACCCTTATCAAGAGTTGTATCTCCTTTAGAGAGCAAATAGTCTCTTTTGGGAGAGCCAAAACGAATCATGATAAAGTTGCTTCGCCAAAACAACAGTCAGTCCGATGAGGCATCAATTCACTACACACGTTCGATGTTTGTTTGATAAGAATCGAGCGAATGATCAATTAATGTATCTATGCATATAGGTATGTTCTGTTGGACGGTTCCATCGATTTGCCAGTGAACTGTAGAGCAACAATCATTACACATACTGTAACCGGTTTCTTACGCGTGATATATGCCATACTAAATCCTTCAGTGATTCTCGAAATGAGACCCATCTCGCGAGAAACGAGATGAGAGGTGGTAACTTACTTTTGAGTGGTACTGTAATTATAAATTGTGGAAAATCAGACATACTGAAAGGCAAACAAGTTTCTTTAGTAAAACGATTTTCTAATAACTTCTTTCAATGCCTTTAGTCTTCACCACCAGCCACCAGCATCCACACGCAGTTTGCAACTGCCTTTTGTTTTTAATGTCATGATCATGAATATTGTGTCTTTTAAGTTGAAAATATTTGGAGAAATAAGTTGGGGCCATTCTTTGAGGCTCTTTTTAACCCATGTGTTTTCCTCTTCCTATAATAATGATAATGATTTTGATAATAATAATGAGATTGATAATAATGTTCACGTCACCAAAAGTGTTATTCAGCGAGCGGGGCCCTGCCAGAAAAAAAAAGTTGAGTTAGAGTGTCCCAACAAAGGATTGTAACCATCTTTTTGGTGGAAAAATGGGTAGTATTCAGGACTATTTTAGCACCTTGTCTGTGTAGGCATTCCAGACCTTCTTCATTTCCTTTACCACATCCATGGAAAACAGCACCACAATTCTTGGGTTGCACCGTCACACTATTTAAGATAATTCAAAAACTATTCAGTGAATAAACTCAAGAAATTATCATGTTATAGGAGATAAGTAATTAAGACACTTCTCCAAGTTTTAGGTCTGTATGTTTTCCCGATCTTCAAATATTTGTCGAAATAGCCAGCCCAGTATGGAGCCCAGTATGGAGCCGCCATGTTGGTGTACCTTCAAGGGATACCAACATGGCGGCCGGAAAATACATGTAGTGTAAACATCTGGAACTTACTTTGGTTATCTAGGTCACTGATTATCTGAACTGATCAGGCAAACATTTAAATAGCACTTTTCCTAACACTTCAATTAACTTCTAAAAAGGCTAAATATCCTGAGATAAGTATATATTTTTAGACTGACACGTTCATACAGTAGTTTTATGTCATGCACCGCCATACCTCTGAAGTTTAAAATGTGCCAGCTTTTAGACGAAGCATGTTCTTGAGCTGGAAAGTTGTTCACAGATAGAAATTTACCCCCTCTCATGTCTGATGAAGATAATAACTTTAGTGGCTTTTTAGTTTTGGATTTTAAATAATGATATCATGTGCAACCCAAGAATAATCCAAAATTGGAAGAATCATATATTTAAAGGCATAACAATGCTTCACAGATTCTCTTCCCAAGCTTATATTGATCCCTGTTGCATACTGAAAACCACAGAACTTGGTCTTTTTCAAATTCAAGAGAAGTTTGTTTACTGATCTTTATCAGTAAAAGCTTACATAATAGATGATCTACATTATTTAAATGATGTGAAGTATATATGAAATGATTCATATTTGTACTGCGGTTGTAGATGAGAGTGAAGAGTGATCTTCGCAGTAAATTTTCCAATTTAAGCAATTGGAAAGAAGAAGCCTGAAAAAAATCAGGGCTTCAACAGGATTCGAACCCGTGACCTCCGCAAATTACTGGTTGATGCTCTACCAACTGAGCTATGAAGCCACATGTTGGGAGCGAGGTCAATGTATTGAGTTCATATCTTTCTGTGCAGTGAAATGATGTGAAGTATATATGAAATAATTCATAATTATTTGTACTGCGGTTGTAGCTGAAGCTTTTCAGGCTTCTTTTCAATTGCTTAAATTGGAAAATAATTATTTACTGCGAAGATCACTCTTCACTTCTTCTACAGTTTTTACAACCGCAGTACAAAGAAGTGTGAAAAAAAATCACACTTCCAGCTACAACCGCAGTACAAATAGGTCTCTGTCTTCAGGGTCTTGATTACAACCAACAGCTGGGGGCTATTTGCATTGTCAAACTAAACACTGTCATACCTTACTGATTGTATTTTTGTTTCTTTCTTAAATTGTAGAGCAACATATTTACTATGTGTTCTGCTTATTGAAGCTTGATGGTCAAGTGCTGGACACAGCTCTTGTAGAAACCGACGAGTCAGAAACAGATATTTCCTTTGACAACATTATTGTCTTGTAAGTGTTTGAGTCCATTTCTAGCCATAGGAGTTCATAGCAACAGTAGTGTATTTAGTATAATTTTGGCAGTGTCTTAGTGGTAGAAAATTCTGATTTTGAGTGAGCAATGAATGAGCAAGCTATCTAAACTGCACCGTTTCCTTGTTTCTGTTTAGGTGTAACCTTTGTAATATGTAAAAGTAAGAATATTTTCTGTCATACTGTACAAGGGTTTTTTTAAGGGCCGGCTACAGAATGTGTTATCTCCCTTGTATTACCTTTTATCTTTTTTCAGCTCATGTGCAAGTCTGATTGGTTCTTCTCTTCAATTGAGGGTTTGTTTGGCTGTTTGTAGTTCGGCACTGTGATGTTGCAGAATCCTGTGTCTCTCTCTGTACAGTCTTAAGCAAAAAATGAGTTAATTTCAGTCAAGTTTACTTCTCTGATCGTAACTGTACTTGAGAGAATTTCTGTGGAATACACTTAATGAATTTTCTCACTATCTGTGCTACTCAGTTTATGGAACAATGTAGAAAATTGTGATTTCAAGTGATTCACAACCACTGACAGAAATTGTTTTTGTAGCACAACTTCAAACTTTGGACAAAATTTGCCACTGGAAAAACACTTGGAGAACTATGAAGGTAGTTTTTGGACAAAATGTTTGACTCATCGTTTCGTTATGGTGTTTTATTGTTTCGGCACACTGATACTCCTAGTTGACTCATTGTTTTCTGAGGTCAACTCCGCGAATTGTCAGTTCAATTTATCAGCTGGTCTCGTTCGTTGTTTCATCATGTCGTTTCATTGTTTTGTCATGTTGTTTTGTTATGGCATTTCATCGTTTCGACTCATCTACTCAGCGAGGCTACATTACATGAAGGACGTACATTGCATGAAGGTGTTACTTGAGTCCATGCACTTATTATGTATTTAAAAATTTGCTCTATGCCAACTGAAAATGGTTCTTTGAAGAGCTAGAGTACCTATGGCACAGCATAGGTTACAAGCCAAGTGGCTCATCAGGCCAAAGCTTATCCCGGTTTCCTTGGCATGAAGTGACTAAGAGTATTTCTTCTCCCCCCTGGATGGGATGCTAGTCCATCACAGGATTATCCCCAGCATTAAATTTATACTCCTGGGTGGAGAGAGGTACTGTGAGAGTAGTGTCTTGCCCAAGAACACAACAAATATGACAATGGAAGAATTCATACTTAATTTTTAATCTAATTTAACATCATTTATATAGCGCTAACTCCTAATTGACCAAAGCACTTTACAATTCATAATATTACAATACATGTACATAACATCAGCCAATTCTGCGTCTGTTAGGGAACTATGTTTTTCACTTAGTTTTTCTTGGACAATTCTGCCCAAGGGGGAAAGGTGCAGGGAACTACGTGCTCTGCTCTTTTTGATAAGTGTGTGGGTTCTTTAATGTCCACTGTTAACCATGTAACATTGAAGATGCAGGAGACAGGGCCTATGGTTTATAGTCCTTATCCAAGAAGACTTGAACATCTAACCATTTGCAGATATAATTACAAAGGCAGCACATTCTCCTCAGTTATTTTAATACCCTGAGTGTTGGTCCAGTATGGGGCTCAAACCCTCAACCTCCCGCACAGCAGACTGGTGCTTTACCAACTGAGCTAGCCAGGCGGTGTGCAGTTGATATTCTGTCGTTATACGTCTTCTGATTGTCTTGGAAGACACACAGGAAAGTCAACCTATTTGTACTGTTCAGGTGTTCAATGTTCTCAAGGTATTGTTCCAGGAGTTCTCTAGGAATATCTATACTGGGACGATCCTTATGTCCTGTAAAGTTGAACAACCACCTTTGTAACAAGTTGCTTTCACCCCAAGAACAACAACCATTGATGAGCTCTTTGCAATTAACACTTCAGTTGAGTGGGAATGCTAAACACGCTAGAATATACAAAACTCTGTCAAGGTGTGTAACTAGATATCCGGTTCCATTTTCACTTTCACAAAACGACTCAATCGATTTAACACGAATCCTATGCTTTGCTGTAGGTAGCACTTCAAGGAACCATTTTCAGTCAGCACAGAGCAAATTATGAATAAATATGTCATGTATAAATGCATGAAATCAAGTAACCCTTCACATAATGTAAGTCAAATTGTAGCCTATCTGAGTGGACGAGTCCAAACGATGAAACGCCATAACGAAACGAACAACGAGACCAGCCAACGAGTGAACTGGCAATTCACCAAAACAACCTCAGAATACAACGAGTCAACTAGGAGTATCGGTGTGCTGAAACAACGAAAGACGAAATGATAAAACATCAAAACGAAACGACAAGTCAAACATTTTGTCTAAGATCTACTTTCAGTGTTTCAATATGGGTAATGTGCTACTCTCGAGTGCTTTATTCAACTAAACATATAGTGTAACACAACACAAGCTTATACTAGGGTTGATTGAGTATAGATTGACATATGTGACATCCTTCCTGTTTTGAAAGTGTCTCTTAGGTTACAGTTCACTTAAAGCTTGAGACTCATGGTTAGGTGTCCAATCCTAAAATAATCATTTGATTGACATTGCTCTCTGACTATAGAATTATAATAACAGAAAAACAAAACGCTGATAAATGTTCTTTGAATATTGTGTTTATATCATCCCAGACCTATCTGCAAACTGTTCAGGGTACTGTTTATGTTGTTACATAATCCGTTAGATAGGCTGGTGGTCGTCTGGTACTCTGTGTCCGTTGTGGACTCTTGGATGCGGCTGCAGAAAGGTCGCAGGTTGTGTCAGGAGTGTTTGGCGTTTCTGTATGGGATACTTCTCGTGTGCTCTTGGTCAGTGATGAGCTGTCCCCAGTATAACTCACAGGTGTTATGTCTGGTGTCATCAAGGCATCAGGACTCTTTTGGGTTTCCTCAGGTGGTAACGGTTCCTTCGGTGTGTCTCTCTGTCCGGCGTTTCCACTACATAGGATCTCTCATCTAGCCATGATGTACCTTTCTTCCACATCTTAGTTCCTAGTTGGGAGAAACAACAATTCGTTGTCCATGGAAGATAACTCCGTGTTGTATGACTAGTTCGCCTTTCATGCTGAAATAAGGCATTATTTGTGATGACCATGGTGTTCTGGCCATCTGCGTAGAATGACATTCTTGAGGATTTGCAATGCTCTATCACTCTCAGTAGCCTTTTGGATCTCTTGGAGTCTTGAAGTAGACATGGAGAGAAATGCTGTTGGGTTGATGTGTTGGTATTCAGCTCCAGTAGTATGGGCGGTGGTCGGCAGGTATGCTCTGGAAAGGGTGTCGGCTAAGTGTAGGTTCTCCCCGCATTCGTACCACACATCATAGTTGTATTTTTCAATCCTCAACATCATACTCTGTAGTCATCTTGGCTTTCCACGTGAGAGGCTTCTGTAAGATGGATTCTAGCAGCTTGTGTTTACTTCGTATTTTCACGTGGCGTCCATTGTATTAATGGAATTTCTTGAGTGAGAAGACAATTGCGAACATTTCTTTTTCAATCTGTGCTTATCGTCGCTTGGGTTTCGATGAGCGCTCTTCTTTTATACGCAATTGGTCTACCTCTTTTCAGGAGGGCAAAGCATCAGCTTAGATCTTGACCTCAGCCTTGGGATCATAGTAGCTGAGGACCAGTGCAGTGGTCACAAGTCGCTTGACTTCTCGAAATGCATTCTCCTGCTCCTCTGTCCAGTTGAAGTTTGTGCGCTGTCCTGTCAATCGACATATCGGCTCCAATCAATCAAAAACTTTATTTCACTTCAAATTTACAGATAGCAAGGCATGCTAATTTCTCCAAAGAAAATGAAATTAATTGAAAAATTAAAAATATGTACAATAGGTAGATTCATATAATTACGTCAACAAACTAGATAAGAAAATCATATAGAAATATGTATATACATGAGAAATTTTCCATGTGTTCCGCTAGTCTGGGCAGGAACTTTGCCAAGTAATTGACAAATCCATTTAATCTCTGTACTCCCTCAACCTCTTTCGCTTTGTCATGGTCAATCTCTTAAGGCCCTCTTTGCTGAAGACATGAGAAGACGTTTTAAAACAGCTCTTAAATCATACATGTGTATTTCTTAGCTTTTTTTTTATCCATCTTAGAGTCTACTTAGAAACTTATATTTTTTATTTTTATTTTGAAAGTTTATTTACATAGGGTCAACCTCTTAAAATTCCTTTTTAGGGTATTACTTGTGTTTATTTGTTTATGATACCTTAAATAAAGTCTGTATGTATGTTATGTATGCATGTATGTTATAAATAGCACTTCTGTAATATGCAGCTGCAGCTTGTCCTTGTTGAGTGCAATTCTGTGTGCTTTACATCTTTCAAGTAGTACTTCCAACTTCTGGTCATGGTCAACAACAGCTTCATCTTCGGGTCTCCGTCACCGTATACCAGGACATTGTCAGTAATGTTAAGTATTCCATCCAGTCCCTCTAGTTCTTGGCCAACTCACTTCTTAAAAATTTCGCTGGATGCTGACAAACCAAACGGAAGTCTTCTCCATCTATACCTTCTGAAGCGGGTTGCAAAGGTGGTGAGTAGACTTGATTTGTGATCAAGGATGCAATGCCAGTAACCTGCACTCAGATCAACAGTCGAGAATATCTTCGCTCGTGCCAGGTCTGGCATTAAGTTGTCTAGGATTGGCAGCTGGTGTTTTTCTCTCTTGAGGACTTGGTTAACGGGCATGGATCTATGCATATCCTTAGAGCGCCAGACTTCTTGGTTGCGATAACAACACTGCTCACCCATGCTTTGGGCTTGTCCACTTTTGCTAGGACTCCTAGACTCTCAAGTCGGTCGATTTCAGCTTTGAACTTTTCTCCTAGGTTCCGCATTTTCAGCTATCTGTAGATGTACTGTTCTGGGTAGGGTACCAAGATTCTTTGAGAACATGTTTACATGGTGTCGGACTAGCTCATCTACTGTTAAAACCTTCTTGATGTCTTCGCATGACTGCCTCTATGGGGGTGGAACTGTGACAAAATTTTCCTGATGCACAGTTATTAGTTCCATTTGTTGTGCTTTAAGTGCACCTACAGTATCAGGGCCTTAGATTGTCAGACAACATCAATTTCTTTGGAGTACTTCTTTTGTGTATAGGGATTCTTTATTTTCAGGTGGGTGGTTCCGAGAGGCTTGAAATCGGTTCCATTCCACATCTTCAGGGTTTTATTCGATGGTGTTATGTGACTTCCAGTCATGTGACAACCAGGGCTCGAGACTAACTTTTCAGCTTGCTAGCCAAGTGGCTAGTGACAGGTTATATTCACTAGCCAAAACAATTTTTTTCACTAGCCAAATACTATAATATCCATCATCGCATCAAGTCAAGCAAATGCTAGCCTGTGTAGCTGGCAGTATGCTTTGACTGAATAACTGGCAAGTACAAAGTTCTTGCACCCTTGATTCTCACAAAACCCGCTGTCAAAACTTCTGAACTGATGCACCGAAAAACATTTTATTCTTTAAAAAAAAGGATTCCCGATTTTCACGAATAAAATAATTCATTCCACCTTAACTCTATATGTTGCAAACATAGGCATAGATGTCATAATTATAGGCGTGGCACAACAACAAAAACCCAAGTTTTTGCTTCCGTGACAGAACTTTGCAGCTCGCCGTCAAAAAACATTCAAAATGCTGATTCACGATTTCTCATGAACACAATAATTCGTTGCATCTGAACTTTCTCTGTCTCCTTGAAACAGATTCCATGAAAAACAGTAGAATTTACATATTCTTTATACACGTAATAAAGCTAAATCTCGATCGGCTTCAAGGAAACAGAGACAAAACTTGGAGCAGAAAAACTCCAGTCGCTGATTAATCACAGCTATACAAAAAACGATTAATGAGGCATAAACAGCAGTAGTTGTTTTCATTTAAATTTGCGACTGGAATTAACCTGGTTTTGTATCTGCCACTGCAAATGAATTTAAGAGCCGTTCCTTTTTATCAGTGGCCTTCTCGGCTGTTTGCATGATGTGTGGACATGAAATCAGATAGCGAACCCGTGATGTCGCGTTCTTAATGGCGAAAGGGAATGCTTAAGACAACGTGAACAGAGACTACCACTATATTTTATACTAAGTTACAGATATTCTTGGTGAAGCCCATATAATGTAGCTGCCAAGTTTTGCTTGTGTTATCAATCTTGTAACTGACATCGATGATCGGTGTTATCAAATGCTACTTTGCGGTGCAAATGCAGAGATTCAAGACGTCTGAGCATTCAAGCACGTTTTGTCTAAAGACGAGGTTGGGTGCAGGAATACAGCGTCATTGAAACCCCATGGCAAGAACGCGGCAAATGGGTCAATACTTTCAGGCGGTACTGCATTTCTTCATTACTTAACATCAGTACATAGGCTTCTACTCCTTATAGCTTGTGTAGAGCTCTTTTCTTGAGGTCTCAATCAGTCATGACTGTCTTTTACATAGTATACAATGTGTATATTAGTAGCAAATTTTGCTTTGTCAGCATTTTGTATTATGGTTTCAGAGAACACTCAATACTGACTAATTTGAAGTCTACATGGTTTTGTGAAAGTTAATGTCATCAAAGAGATAGACAGGTCAAAAACCTTTGATTCAATTTTTGAAAGCGTTGGAACCTTTATTGTGAAAATTCCCAAAATCAGAACCAAGTTTCCAATTCTGGAGAAGATCAAACAACTTTAAATGTTAGGATATCAATTTTTTTTAAAAAAAAGTGATGCCTTGGTCAATGGTATTTAGTTACATGTACAAACAATGCACACAAGCAAAAGTCTCCCTGTGTAACATTTAAAACCGTAGTAGTTTTTATTTTGTGCAAAAAAGGTTGAAATTGGCTCAATTTTCCAAATGTGAAGGAAAGGCAAAAAATGCTAAATATGCAGTTCATTGCAAGCTTCTTTACCTTGGTATAAAGAATGTTGTGTATTGTAGCCGCTTGCCAAGTTTAGTAATAAAATAATAATAAATAAATAATGAAATGTCACTCAGTAATCTGACTCCAAAGTTTTGATTGTTACATGTAAAACTTTGGTAGTCACAATTGAACAAAACACTCTTGCCAGTCTGTAGTAAGATGATTTTTATTTCTTTCAAAAACTACTTAGACTGCTCCCCTTATTAAAACTGTTCAAAAGCACCAAGCATTTCTTTTTGAGGCAATAAATGATTTGCTAGTAATCGATACCCATGTTATGCACAAAGAACTCTGGGATCGCAAGGGGATAAACATCATTAGTTGCTAGAAGGAAATGTATGGTATGACACAAAGCTGTTTCACGTTCGATGTTTGTTCGATATGAATTGAGCGAACAATCAATGCATACATGTATCTTCTGTAAGACATCAATTTGCCAGTGAACTGCAGAGCAACAGTCGTTACACATACTCTAACCGGTTTCTTACGTGTAATATATGTCATACTAAATGCTTCAGTGATTCTCGAGAGAAACAAGAAACATCTCAAGAGATTGCACATATTTACATATTATAATTTATAGTACTTCTTTTATTTTTATTATTTTTAGTGAAAATGTGAGTCATGACTTCAAGTTGGACATGGAGATTTACTACTCGGTGTCATCAGATAATGCAGCAAACAGAGCGTCTGGTTTAAAGAGGCCCCTAAGGAGAACTCCATCAGGGCACGAAGTTCCCAAATTTATACTTGCAGGGCACACTCAGTTAACAGTGGATCACTTACATGAAGACATAAAATCACATGACCTCAAGACTGGTAAGATGGCTAAATGACTGCTTACTGTAGAATTATTGTTTTCTTTTTACATGGTATTCCTTTAAAAAGATAAAGTCTTAAATTATTTAGCAGTTGTATTGTGCATGGAGACATACTGCCAAAACCCAACCATAGCATCAGTAAATCTACGCTGCAAGTATCTGCCCGCACAGTTCATATATTTGGAAACAACTATTGCAATTGATTAATGTAATTCTCAGCAGAAGTGTTCATTTGCTTTGACTGACACATTCCTTACCGGTACATACAACTAAGGTGCCCCCAGTGCTGATCATATGCAATGACTGACATACTACTGACACACAACTGGACCCAAATTCTGCTAACATTTGCAGATTTTGGGATTAAGTTGGGATTCTGCATCTACATGTAAGGCTCTTAAAGTGCATATGACCTGAAAAATAAGTCATATAAAAAATACCCTCATTAACAACTTTGGACGCTTACATAAGTACACAATAAAGTTGAAAACTGTTTGGCAGTAAATGGGACTAAGGTTGTTGGGTGCTCCCTAGCAAATTTAAGGGTGACAGTAACACACCCTGTAAATAGGTACATGGAAATAGGGACCGGTGGTAGCACCACACCCCGCAAGTGATGGATGCGCCAACAAGTGTGGTGCATGCCACACCTGGAAATAAGGGGTGAGCCAACGAGTGTGGCGCATGCCACACCCAGATAGATATAAGCCTGAGGTGGGGTCAGAGTCCCACCCGGCCTGCTACGTGCAAAGCTAAGTGACAGGTGTGCACACAAATTAAATCCCCAAATGCTGCCTAAAAGAAATAAGTAATACTACTATAGTAAATAATTACGTCCTTCCTGAGGGTTCCAGACAGACTGTGTTCCTGCAGCAACATTGGCTAACAGGCCCGGTACTTTCTGAAGAATAGAAGAGGGAGTCCAGATGTAAAGAGCAAAGCAATTGCTGGACCATCTACCGAGAGTTTGAATAAGCCACGGAGGTAAGCCAGCCTCTGCTGCTGTTGTAGCTGCCCCGATTCGAAAGCTGTGGGAGGCATAAAGCTCTGTTGTAACGTGCAGGCATTTGAGAAGAAGACGATGTGTTGCGGTGACTCTTGTGAGGTAGAGGCCAGACTGGAATATGTAGAAGGGGCTATCCGAATTGGAGGGGTGATGGGCATGAACTGCACAGATGGAGTGGCCTGATGGGGCAATCAGGATGGAGCAACCTTGGCGCTAAGGGTCTGTTTTGGAGGATTTCAAGTGTAGACTTAAGGAGCCATCCGAGTTAAAGGATATATCGCTGGCGCTGAGGTGTGACAGTGCTTTGAAGTGAGAGGTGGAAGGTGAGGTGAACTCACTTGAACGTAGGAAAGCGAAGAAGGCCAATGTGAAGGCGGATGAAAACATGAGTTTGTCACGTGGAAGGATGTCAGGTGCCTGTGCCAATAGTCGAGTTTTGTATTCCCGGCCGCACTGGGCCGAGCAAAGAATGTGGCACAGAAGTGAGGCTTATGTGGGGTAAAATCTTACTCCGCCACAAAATACGAATGTGCATGTACTTGCAGCTTTATGTTGTTTACAACTACAGTTTTTAAGACAATCTTAAAGAAATGAAACCTAATTTCGTCAGGAAAGTTCCTGAGTGGAAAAATAACTTACAAGTGGGGGGAATCAGTGCGAATAAGTGTCGCGAAGAACTTATGGATTTTAATGTCCTTGGAAGCTCATGAACTTGTCATCGAAATCTTTGACGAGCAAGGAGACCAGGTGGGTATTTCTGCAAAGTTAGTAACAGAAAGTGAAATTATTCTGGATCCCTACTTGCTCAAGTTGGACTGGACATGATCCATCAGTTGCAGTTTAACATCTTGTCTTTTTATGGACCTTGTTCTTCAACGTCTGTGGTAATTCCTTGACTTCCTTTCCCTGCTTTCGCACGTCGACTTTTCGAAGGTTTTCGCTGAAGATGTTGTGGGAATGCAAATATTAAGTTAACAGGAATCAATTTCGTCAGCTCAGGCCTGGACCTCCTTCGAAATGAACTGAACATATTCCGGTGTGCATTTACATGTAAACTGTCCAGGCGACAGGCTGCAATCCATCATTGCTTGTGCCGCTCTTGTTCTGACATTTCCGCAACACAATATGTATTTGCGATGCCCTGAGGGAGTGGAAAAAATCTAACATTTGCCAGGTGCAGATATTTTTCAACATTTTTCTGTTTCTTGATGCTATTCTTGCAGTTAGAAGCAAAACAGTGATGATTCGCAAGATTGTTACAGCTCTCGTCAACTCATTTCTTCCCCGCATTAGCCTCTCTTTGGTGGGTTTTATGAAACTCGCCCCAGTGCGGCTGGGAATACAAAACTGGTCTATTCGGACTTGAGTTTCTGAAGAAGGGACATGGTGATGGGAAGGTGGCGTTTGGAGGAGAGTCCCACGCTGCATTTGATGCCCTGCAGGAGTAGATGGAGTAATAGGGCGTCCCGGAATGGGTCAGGGAGGTTGTTCTCAATATGAAAGAAACGAATGCTGGCCATGTACAACTTGACAGTTCTGTAAGAAACTTGGTCGGCCAGGTAAGCAGCAAAATAACGCAGTGTAGATTCAGTAGCTAGAAAACTCCAATGCCAAAACGCCAATGCCAAGAGGTGCAAAAAGTGATGTACCTCTGCACGCCAGCCGAGTAAGTGCGACGAGTGGAGTCAGCAATGGCTTGAGACTGGAGGAACTCTAAACGACGTTCGAGAGGGTCCTGGCTGATGGAGGGATAGGTGTTGGCGTTGGGTCCACTGCTGGGGTGAGTTGATGGAACCGCACCATCTGCAAACAGGATAAAGAGTCAGCAATTGAGTTATCAGTACCAGCAATGTGAGCGACTAGGATTGTGAACTGGTGAGTAGCACCACTGAAAAATACGGAGCAGACAAGGTGCATGATGTCAGGGTCTCGAGAAGTGCTAGAGGCCCAGATATCAACAACTGCCTGATTTTCTTTCCCCACCATGAATGACCCCACAGGAGGCAAGCGAGAGCAATAGGATAGAGCTCCTTCCATTGGATAGAACGACCTTGAAGGGGAGATGGCCAGGTGTCAGCAATCCAATGCCCAGAGTAGTAAATGCCATATCCAAAGGTCCCAGATGCATCTGTAAAGAGGGCCAAATCTGGGGATCTTGACCAGTATGGATCAGGGATGATCACTCAGCCATTCCAAGTGGGGAGGAATCTTTGCCACCAGGCAATATCGTGGCAAGCCTCAAGGGTCTTGGAAATGTGGTGATGGGGGAGTCTAGCAGTTGTACTTAGGTCAGTAAGGCAACGCAGGAATATGCATCCTGCAGGGATAACGCGACAGGCCCAGTTAAGTTTGCTTTGAGGGACAGCAACTCGCACTTAAGGCACTTTTGATGAGAACACCAACACTGGAGTTCAGCAAGAAGCTCCTTGAGTTTGTCTTCTGGTAGGGCAGTTTCCATAGGATTGGCGTCAATTAAGATTCCAAGGAAGACCAGGGAAGTGGTCGGACCTTCCAGCTTCTCAGGAGCAAGAGGGATCCCAAGGTGTGACGCCATGTGGATCATAATGTTGACATTGTCGGCACAGGTCTTGGAGTTTGGTGGCCCCACAGTGAAATAATCATCTAGGTAGTGCATGAGATCAGTAATCATGTAGTTGTTTTTAAGAATCCATTCAAAAGCATTAGCAAGACGGTTAAAGAGGTATGGAGAGGAGCGCAAGCCGAAGGGTAAACGAAGGTTGATGTAGTACTGGCCTTTCCAATGAATTCCAAGAAGTTCCAAGTCAGCTGGGTGAACAGGACAGAGGCGAAAAGCGTGTTTGATATCAAGTTTAGCCATCAGAGCGTTTTGGCCGTCCTGGGCAACAAGAGCAAGAGCTTGATCAAAGGTTGCATAGTGTAATGTGTAGGTTCCCTTGGATATAAAGTCATTCACCGAGGAGCTGTGTGGGGAGGAGAGGTCCATGATGATGTGCCACGTTCCATCTTTGATGTAAAGTGTATATGAAATAATTCATATTTGAACTGCGGTTATAGATGCAAGTGAAGTATGATCCTCGCAGTAAATTTTCCAATTTAAGCAACTGGAAAGAAGCCTGAAAAAAATCAGGGCTTCAACGGGATTCGAACCCATGACCTCTGCGATACCGGTGCGATGCTCTACCAACTGAGCTATGAAGCCACACATTGGAAGCAAGGTCAATTTAGTGGGTTCATATCTCCCGTAAGGAGTGAAATGATGTAAAGTGTATATGAAATAATATTTGAACTGCGGTTATAGATGCAAGTGAAGTATGATCCTCGCAGTAAATTTTCCAATTTAAGCAACTGGAAAGAAGAAGCCTGAAAAAAAATCAGGGAACCCACTAAATTGACCTTGCTCCCAATGTGTGGCTTCATAGCTCAGTTGGTAGAGCATCGCACCGGTATCGCGGAGGTCATGGGTTCAAATCCCGTTGAAGCCCTGATTTTTTTCAGGCTTCTTCTTTCCAGTTGCTTAAATTGGAAAATTTACTGCGAGGATCATACTTCACTTGCACGTTCCATCTTTCTTTGGTACTACCCCTAGTACTACCCCTAGTGGGGTACTAGGACGGAAGGCTGTGTCATACATTAACCAGGCAGAAGACTTGAATTTAAGGCTAAACTTGCAAATCTGATCCTGATAAGCTAAAAGATCGGGGGCTAGATAAGGGAAGCCGGAGAGGAGGATACGAAAGTACAGGTTCCAAGCCTCAAGCCATGAAGAAAGGCCAGTGATGCGACTCTTCTTTTGTTGGGAGGGGACAAAGGAGAGCGTAGAAGTATCTGTAATTGATATTGTAGTTTAAGGAGAAAGTAATGTTTATCTCATGCACATCAAAGTGCAATGTCTGCTTATGTAAATGTTTTTCGGAACGCCGGTGGCCATGAGCGTTGACAGTGATAAACCTAGTGAAAAACGAGTTGCAGTATAGCGTGACTTAAGGAATGATAAATAAATGTGATCTCCATGAAACGCTACAAGTTGTTAACTCTATTTTACAAGTAAAATTACCATTTAAAAGGCTTTTTACTGTACTGTGAAAAGCCTTTTAAATGATTGTATTTGTTGAATGACTTATTTTTCGGGTCATGTGCATTTTAAGTCTGCTGGAATTCTGGATTCAAGTTCCAAAAAATACCCAGCGGTCCAGTGTCAAGTAGAATTCAAGCATGGAATGTAGAATACAGCTACTTTGCAGAGTGGAATCCAGTGAATTCCCAATCTGGTGCTCTGAATTCTCATTGTTGCAATCCTTGGACCTTGATCTGCATGTTGGAATTGAAAGCCTTCATTACTTTTCACCAATTTCTTTGTTGTTATCTTCCTGATAACAGGCTTGCTTGCATTTTTTCTTCAGCATGTGCTTTTAGAAACAAGAAAATCCTAAAAATTTAATTGTTTTCATGGCACTTCTGTCGCAATGCAGGGCACATTCCAAAACAGTCCTTTATACTTCATTGATTGATGACACAAACTGACACAAACTGTGTTATAAATTGCACTCTCGCTCTTCTATGATGACATAATGGTCTTAATCTGGAAGTCTGCTTGGGACATGCCCATGAATGATACGAAAAAAAAGCAAAGTAATTATGTGAGTCTTACCCAATCCATGGCTGATTTCAAAACAAGTGTTTTTCCCCCGCAAGTTTTGGCAAGCTCTTGTTTACCTCAGCAAATGTTTATTTTCCCTCAAGTCTCTTACCTTGCCTCAATAAAAAAGCCAAAGAATTCACTTGAACTGCTAAATCCCACAAGAAATATTTGCCAATAAATTAATGACCATTGTTCCTGGTAAAATAAACTCTCAAGGTGAGCACAATCTAATTTATCACGTACCGAAAGTGAAAGCTGCAGAGTCAGCATATTCCTTGGCTGATGTAATACCTTTTTAATGTATGTAATATTCCCTTCGAATCCAATGCTTCGATAAAACCAAAAGAAGATATACCAGTATTTTACTCACACTAAAGAAAGCAATATCCACAACATTTTTTGTGTATTAAAGTTACAACAGCTTTTGGCTAATGAACATCATAACTTGCATCATTTGAAGTTCAGCTGAGCGGAGTGGAGGTCTTGGTCTGGTCACCAACAAAGCTAAATAAATAAAAAATAAACCCCTTTGCAGAGCAAGAACTGTGCTCAACCCATGGCCACGTGCTTAATAAAAAAATGTGTAGATTAAGAACCACACCATCGCCACGCAATTAAAAATAAACCCTCTCTAGAGCAAGAAGAGTGCTCAGCCCACGGCTACGTGCTTAACAAAAAAAATGTGTAGGTAAAGAACCGCACTCAGCCCATGGCCACAAGCAAGAAGTGTGCTCAGCCCATTGCCACACGGTTAATGAAACAAGGCCCACCTGCATGCCGAAATGTAGCTGATTGAGGTTCAGAATGCTAGCAGATCACATGGGATAGGTTTGGCATGCACTGAGCAGTATTCATAGACTTTGAAGGGTGGGTCTGTTCGGCCTGTGATCCTCAGCTGGTATTCTGTCACACAAAATCTTTTGGGAACTGTTTCCAGCACTTTTGCAACAGCTCTCCTTTTAAGGATGAATACTACTACTGTTTAGCAAGTGAAGCTACTATAATGCTGGTGCACAAATGCCCAGTCATTGCTTCGCAAGTTTTGGTCATCTTTTTATATAAAATAGGTTACCATAGCAACAATACAACCTGTTAAAAACACTTATAATTTAATTTTTTAGTGCTTATAAATCGGTGACCCCACTTTTAATATCAAATTGTGATAGACATGATAAGGTGCAACTTATTGCAAAGTTTAAAAAAAATCCCATGGAGAGAGTTCAGAACCACCATACATTTTTGAAAGTTTATCACAGTACTGGCCTGACTGATGCATGTGGGCAAGCTGATTGTTCTTCAACAGTGCTGTTCCAGGTCAGAGTCATAGTGTGAGGAACAATCAACACGATGTTCCTTGTGCTCAAAGGTTGATCAAAAGCGGCAGACCCAAGCTCCCACTCGGCCAAATGTGGAGTCATGCAACTTATGTGTTAAGAATTCGGAGCTTTGTAGCATGCACTGTGGAGATGAATTTGGCTTGGAATTTAACTGAAACAGAACGCTTAATCCTGTACTATGATTCTGTAGATGAATTGGGGAGGCTGGCATGCTTTCAGTGTGTTGTTTCGCTTCAGCAGGAGTCAATCCAGAATCGAGTGTGTAGCCTTTACTCTTTCTTACGAGAGGAAACTTAAAAAAGGCTTCGAATCGCACTGAAAAGCAAGATGACTATAGAAAAGACAACAAGGCGTTGAAGTCAGTTATTTTTATTACAAAAATACCCAAATTTCGGCTAAAATGTCTATTGACGTTTTTCCAAATTCAAACCCTTTGTAAATGAAACACATGACTAATATGTGTAAAACATTAGGGGTATTGTTTTTCTTATTGTGTATAAATAAGAGAGTTGAATTCAAAGCAGAGAACATGTCAGAATGTGCAAGGATTACATCATTGGTATTAAATTAACCACCATATATAGATAGCCGCAGACAGCATAATTCGGCAATAAACAAGACCGTGTTTACTTCGCCAGAAGTGATGATCATAAACTCATTGGTCTCAGGCGTTTTGTCAGGGAAAAAATATAACCCCAGTGCCCATCAAAAACCCTTTTCCCACTACAAACTCATCTCAGAACATATGTCAATTTATATTTTTTGAAAGGTCAAGGAAAGACCTTTCCCAGGTTATTTTTTTTCCTTTGAGGTAAACAAAAATCTCTGATTGCATGCAAATCACGCTACACACATGCTATGCAAAGAATGTAATCAGAAATGCTGACTGGGAAGCGATATATCACTTTCCCATTAATGGCTACCACACATATAGCCAAGACTGAAGCAGGTAAAAGTGCAGTTATGATCCAAAAGATCTCTTGTTATTTTTCTGGTGTACAGGGGAGAGAGAGCAGCATAGTGGCACAGCTTCATGCCAAGGACATCAGCCTGTTACAATATCTATTTTGATCTACTGGGGTAGAATCCTTAGATCTTCATCATAAATCAAAGCAACTACTTCTGGGACTTTGAATTGGAAATTAAGGTGGTTCTGCTGGCAACCAGCACTACCACCAACTTCACACATCACTTTATTATGCTTACGCCAAGGGCGTGTCGGCCCAAATAGCAAGGGAGGTGCAGTGGCCTCATGGTTAGTGCGCTTGACTCTAGAGCAAGCGGTCCAGGTTCTAACCCTGGTCGGGCCATTGTGTTGTGTTCTTGGGCAAGACACTTTACTCTCATGGTGCCTCTCTCCACCCAGGTGTATGGTGTATGAATGGGTACCAGTGAACTTAAAACTGGGGAATAACCCTGCGATGGACTACAGCATCCCATCCAGGGGGGAGTAGAAATACTCCTAGTCGCTTCATGCTATAGAAACGGGCATAAGCTCCAGCCTGGTGGTTCACAATTGGCTTGTATGCTGGTATGCAGGCTTTACCTTACCAAATAGTAAGGCCAGTGAAGTGCACCTAGAAATCAACTTTTCCACTTTTGACCCTTCAGCACACCAGGGAAATTACAGCTTTCATAATATTGAAAAAACAAATTACTTGTTTTTTGGCAAACTTACTGTTTTCAGATTTCACTGTATACATTTATTGATTAACAAGCAGTGAACATTACATAAAAATAAATTTTACAGAAACTGTTTTACATTGGAATTTATGGGGCCTTCACCCACATGCAATCAAACCCTAGTTTGCAACATGTTTACCTGATATTTTACGCATTTCAGATTGGTGTATTTTCCATTTTTGCTTTGTAATGCACCTGCATTTGTTTATAATCAGATATGAAATTTGACCAATCAGTGGTCAGCCCAGAAATGCTGAGAAATGGTAGCCTTGTCACTGCTTAGTTTTTTTTTTGGAAATAGATTTGCAAAGCTTCTGAATAAATATACCATTGCAACATACTGAAATCCTTCTCCACTTTTGTTGAAGCCATCTGTAAGAATTCAGTCCAAAGTGCAAGATTTTAGAATAATTTATACAACAGTTTCAGAAAAATATAAATCAAGTTTCAGTGGAATGCAAAGGTATATTGTGTAGCACTCTATTTTTCATTAAGAAAAATGATAAACGGTACGCTTTTACTGCGGGCAAGCAAAAGCGAGCCCGCAGACTAATCTTGATGTTGGTGGTCAGCGGCATGTTTTTAAAGGGTACAGCGCTAGAGCCGACTTGAAGCAAAATTTGGGCACATTCTTAGCATTCCTTTGTTCGTCCAACTGGAATGAATGGTATGTGAGGATATGGCAGCGCAAAGGCCCTGGTGTTGAGTTCAAGGTCTGTGACATGGGTCGTGTGAATTTTCACGAGAATGGCCAAGGTAATTTTCCAATGCACATGTCACGTCCAGCGTTTAGTCGTACAAGCAACGATGAACAGTTCATCAACACCAGGGAAAGGCTCAACTGCAAATTTTCGGTGAGATATAAGTGATTTGATCTACAAAATCAAACGCTTTAACTTTGAATTTTCGAAATCTTTTAAGTATTCCCTAAGAAAACGTTTTTACCCCAGAACAACTTGCTTGCGTGAATGTCACCGGGTGAATTTAATTACGTAGACAACTGGAATTTCATAGAAGTTTACTTCTCTTTTTCTATCATCGACGCATCAGAAAAAATTGCTAAACCTCTCAGTACACAATTTAAGTTTTCTAAGGAACTTTGAATTTTCGAAATCCGTTCAGTATTCCCTGAGTTACAATTTTTTCTTCTTGAACCACTCGCTCGCGTACATGTCAGTGAGGGAATTAAATTACGCAGACAATTGGAATTTTTACTGCTTTTTTTCTATTATCGGTGCATCTAAGCTTTCTAAGGAACTTTGAATGTTAGAAATGCGTTCAGTAACCAAGCGAATAGACAACTTCGCGAAAGTTAACTGCTCTTTTTCTATCACCAACATGAACAAAAAAAGTAAGTTTACTTAACCCATCAAGTAGCCAGTTAGTTTTTGACAGTAATTGTTTCATCATTGTTGACCCTGTGCTTGTACACATGTTCCTGTTATTTACTGTTTTTGAGCAATTGTTACTGTTTTGACTTATGTAATTTTGTTTATTTTCAATAAAATGTTCATTCCATTTAAAGTGCGTCTTCTCTGCGTCCAAGCCATTTGGACGTTAAGTTAAGTTTTGGTTCTTGTCCTCCCTCCAAGAGTTTTCCAGCGGTTTTCCCATCTCCCTGTAAACCTATATTTCCAAATTCCTATTCCATTGGTCACTTGAGGAAGAACTACTTCCAATTTCGACCTGGTTTCCTATGTTAACAGTACTCCTAACATCATCATCAACAACAACAACAACAACAACAACAACAACAACAACAACTATAATAATAATTATGATTATAATAATAACTATATCAATAATAACAACAGCAATAATAACAGCAAAAATAGTAATATTATTAATCAACAGTACGAACCACAGTCCTGCGCTTCTCCCTCTCTTCTCCAACGCTGTCCTCAATAATGTCTGTTCCATCTCGCAACAGTTCACTCCCACACTTCCTAACCATTGGTTTCTGCTAGTTAAATATACTTAAATAGAGTTCAGCTGCTTGTGTGGTGGTCTTTCCATCTGAATTGTTGTCACATCTGTGTGAGGGAAGGGAACTGTTTAGTCGAGTTTACTTTCGTCAAATCAAGCAAAGAACTCAAAACAACCACACAAAATAACAAAACCTCCAAAGAGTTAAAAGCCGCAACTGTACATGTGTGACAGACAATAGTAAATTTGTTCCTTTCAGAGAGTTATAAGCCCTCAAGTTCAAGACAACATGAAAGTACTCTCTGCTGTTGACAACAAGACATCAAGGAGATTCTCAAATCACACTTGTGCGCTTACCTTCACCAAATGTCCAGTTGTTTTTCAGCCTGTTGTTGTCATGGTTACTTTAGCTCCTTATTAATGGCTGGTGGCTTGCAGAGAGCATTAGGTATGGTGAGATCTCTGGTGTTGCATCCCTTCTTAGGCTTGTCAGTGTTCTTGAAAGAGAGGAAGTTGTTTGAGGGAATGCAGCAACTTACACAATAGGTGTGTAGCTTGAACAGAGGTGCTAAGATAGACCATGGAGTAGCACAGGGACACCTCCCCATCACAGGACTTTTCTCTGAGCCTGGTCAAAAACGCTGTCTCAATCAAGATGGGAGAACGGTTGGGAGCTGACAATCTAATACAGACAGGGAGTATGTCATCACATGAAAACCCACTAGCTAGGAACTCAGCCAGTTACCATACAGTAAGTCAGACGATGCGCTGGGGTGTGTTTATGGACTGTGATGTTGTCAGTGGTAACAGCTGAGGCAGACTTGATAAGGTTTGGTTTTCCAGTAGTAAGCTCTGCATGCCAGTTTGTGTGATAAACCTGTAAAGATGACAATTACATGTAATTGATTTTCTTGGCTTATTAGAAGAGCTGCTCTATTTCCCCCATATTAACTGGTTGTGTCACGGTTCATACTTAATCATTCCATTGTCTTGTTGATGTAAAACAATATGGCAGATGTAGTGGCAGTAAGATGGCACATGGTACAGTTTGTTCGTAATGATGGGAAGCAAAGTGCATGGCACAAATTGTGGTTCCAGGAATGGAGAAGTCTCCAATAAAAAAAATTAATGGAAAAATCAAGAACACTAACGCTCAAACAGTTAAGGGTTGTGATTGTAGCCCAGCTGTTCCTTCTCTATTTCCTAGGATTGTGCAATGACTCTGCAAACACAGCTTTACAAGGTTTTTATTTTTTCTGAGGCTGTATTCTTGTTTAGTCCTTGGCAGCATCACTTGATGGATGTAATTTATATAATTATGTACTAAATAAATTCTCCATTAAAAGTACACAAATATATAGAAAACATGACAGTGAATCAAAGAGAAGTTATAAATGATTATAGAAACACTTAACACAAACAGTGAATAGTGTGATAGAAATAGATTTTGTTTCTACCAGCACTTTTGTCCAAAACTTTTTAGTTGACAAAATGCATAGTGTGACCGTGGTGTGTCTGAGTAAATGATAAAGGATCTTTACAAAGCCTACTGGAGCTTTCCTAGTGCTACAGGAACCAGACATTTCTACCACTTTTCATGTTTAATAACTTAATCTTATTTATTATGGGGCTCTTCAGTCTTTCTCCTGTATGTTACCTTGTAAGTACATTTCCCTTTTGGGAGCACTGAAGACCTCATGGTAAGAAATACATGTAAGTAGCGTACACTGTATTCCAGATAAAGTGATCTGGGCTGATGTCCTGGCTGGGGTTATTGCCTTTTGTTCTCATGCAAGGCTCTTACGTTTCAGTGCCTCTCTCCACTCAGTTGTACAAATGGGTATACTGGAGAATAATTTCTGGGACATAACTTGCACACTTCCATCAAATTAAAGGGGAATTAGAAAAATGCCCCTAGTCGCTTCATTCTGTGGAAATTGCAGGCAAAAAGTGCTAGCTGGTCACCAGGTTACTCTGGAGCTGTCCAGCAAGCAGGGCAATTGCTTGTGGTCCAAATTATAGCATGTGATGTAATATCCATGAGCTTAATGGGCAGTCCAATGGCACTCACTCACTCACTCACTCAATTCTGATTAATTTGTTCATTAAAGTTGAATTAAACACTTTTTCACCTACCTCCCCTGCTAAGTATTGTTTTTGTCCCAAACACTTCTTCGTGTATGTTTGGCTTGTTTATCAGGGTACTAGAGAGGGATAAATTTTGGTGCAACAAGATGGCGGATCTTGTCACGGAGCTCAAAGAGTCGGTTGAAGATGGTTTTCATTCGATCTGTATACAGGAATTCCTTCGTGGGTTGAAAATCATGAAGTTGTTACTCTAAATAACACTAGCTGCTACAAATTGATGTCGCAATCTTAAAAGCCCGGGTAAAAGCAACGTGAATGGAAATCTTAAAAGCTACGATGTCTATCAGCAGCAGTTCGGAGGAGGGATGAAATGAATGCCGTGTCATCTGGAAGCCAAGGTATCGTTTTTTGTTTTCTTTAAAAATATGCTATAAGAGCACTTTTGAGTACAAGTAATATAGATTCTTTCGCTCGGAAACTGCCCGATTCCGAAAATAGTTGCATGACAAAGCACATGGTAGTCTAATCGTTTTTTGTTATTTTTGGGTGTGCAGAGTTGACTTCTTTCGGTTCTTTCTGTTCAGTTGGCAATTTATATTATCGGTGTCATGGATGTCATTTGTTCTGAAAATGCTGACAACAAGTCTCATATAGTTGGGAACAAAAGTATTATGGCAACCCTTAACCTGCCGGGTAATTCTAATGTGAAGCAAATGTACAAACTCAATAGTCAGTTTTAACTCAACCAATTCCAAATATGTCATTGGTATCTATCACTCAGAAATTGAAAGTTAATTGATGCTAACTCATATTAACAGAACTTTCAATTCTAACTTTACTGCTTGGGAAATTCAAATACATTGATCTAATGCAGAAAAATACAGAACAAAAGGCTCTAACAAAATATCTTATAACAGACAAAGGATACACGCAGTTGCTTAACCAGTATACTACTGTACCATGCACATATAGATCATGTTTATACCAAATATGTGCCACATTGTGTACAATCAGTAAGTACCCTGGAGTCTTACTATAGTGATCATAAGTCTATTTACATTTCCTTAAAAGCTGTTTGAATATTATTTGTTTACAATTTTCACTGTGTATCATAATAAAATTATGAGATCACTTCATATTAATTTAGCTGAATATGAAACTTTCCATGCCAAATAAACATCTAAATGTATCAAACAACTATTTGAATCACATAGAGAAAACAGTCACATCATTTATTTGCAGAAACAAAGAATGCTTTGAATTCCCTGTGTTTTTCATGTTCCTACATTCAAATTCCTAGTCCTCATAAAGATTCAAAATTATATGTTACTCTATCAAAATTTCCAGATGCATGACATGAGAATAAATGTTTCAGGTTAAAGGAATTATTTTAGGTCCTGACTATTTCTGGAGGAAGCATGCCATTTATAACTGTCATTATCTTTTATTGTGTATTGCAGGTGAAGCAAGTTGTACTATTGTAATGAACATATGCCAATATCCAAGATGAACATTGCAGTAAAACTATAGTGCATAATATGAAAGTGACAGTGAGCAGCACCATTACTGAAACTATATGTGTTTATATCAGCTGCCAGAAATAATATCACAATACTTGAATAAACTGGCTTAAACACAAGTCTTAAGACTTCATGGAAGTAATCTGAGAATTACAAATAGATGTGGAATACTCGATCCTGCTTACAAAGAGAACAAGATGCTTTCGACCCTTGTGCTAGCTACCACTTGGGCTGTTGAAGCAGATTCTTTGCAAAAGACATTGGTTACAAGCATATACATGTAAAATGTCTCTCCAAACTGCACATATAGTTTATTACATAATTGGAAACACTTTGGGACTTCATCTGTGTAGGTTGTTTAAAGTCAAGAATGTCAACAAGTGAAATCCATGTGAACTCACTATATTGCATCAAAACTTAACTCAGAAATGAACCTACATGTATAGCTTTACAGTGGAATACAAAATACAACTTAACTTAAAATTTGCAGCTTCATATAATGTTCATATATTAAACCGGGGTTTTACAGAAAGATATTTCAGTGACAAAGTCCATGCCATTTTGATTGAATAGGTCTCGGTACAAATGCACTACATTGCGTGACGGCCCCAAATTCCGTAGACTCACAAGTTTAATAGGACTGAATAGGACTAAAATATTAACATCAGCCTTCAGATTTCGTGCTAAATATTCTCACATTAACTTGTAATGTTTAAGTGCAAAAGCTGATTTGTAAAAGTATATTTTTTACGAACACTATTCTAGGCAGGAAGCTCAAATATAAGTAAATATTTGCAATCGAGTGCTTGTTCACCCTAAACAAACTCCGTCCCGACCGTGCGACTAATTTGAGTACTTCCCCTGGCCTGATTAGCAAAGTACACAGTATTTACATTTCCGTTCCCTGGTTCAGGTTCACTCTTATGGATTTTGCCCTCAGAGTACTCTTCCACCCATTCCAAGTAATATTCCACCAGATACGACTGACCTTTTTTGTCGCAAATTGGAACTAAATCAACAAATGCAATCAAATACAGCCGTAGTCTCCTTCACAGCCGTTTTTTGGGATGTCATGCAACGCTCTGGGAATTACAGCTGTTTCCACGGTTAACATCCCAAAGCCTAGGCGATCGTGTTCGTGTACATATAAAATAAACAAGCTCTTTGTGAGCCCGAACGAACATTTAAATAACATCATACTATTGAATATAATACTACTCAGCCTCGAAATTTTATGGCAAAAGTATCCAATGCTACCTCTGGCTGCGATCGAGAGCACATGGAAAGAAAGTCCAAAGTCTACATGGCCTACTCACATGCTCACATGTTCGTCAAATGTATTATCGCGTCTCAGTTACAGTACCAGTTTACTGGCCATGACCATAGTTATAATAACAAGCAGGCTGATACGTGAAAGAAAACGTGAGACAGACAATGCACATGGTTGATTGCAATGACGTCATTTGCATCTGAAGAATTTGCCCCTGAAGAATTTTTTTTTTGGGGGGGGGGGCAAATTTGTAACGATCAATACATGTCCAAAAATTCCAAGAATGTCAATTTCGACTGCATTATGAAAGCGTTCTTTGATGAACGCAACAAATCTTGCAATGTTATTTCAAGTATAAGTTCTCCTAACTGTTCCAGCTTATACCTCAACTCTTAAAATGGTTCTTATCCTGCTGTACTTCTACTACACTAGTACTGTGCAAAAGTAATGCAAAGGATAATCGATGAATATCACGTTTTGTTCTCGCTATTTATCGCCGATATTTCTGCGAAACATCGCACAGATTGGCGAATGTTACATGTAAAATGATAAATCAGCGAGATATTAGTACAATCTTCCCGATATCTCGCCGAGATATTGTTCCAGTGAGACTTTGTTGCAACAATATCTCGCAAAGCAAAATGATATATCGCCATGATATATCATTGCAGCGAAGTTCGTTGTGACGATATGTCGCGGTGAACTTCGCTTCAACAATTTATCTTAATGAACTGATTTTGTATGATGAATCTGTCTGTCTGTGTACATGTAAAGGGCACAGTCGAGTAATAAGTGGTTGAACACAGACCAAAATTTTGCTTTCAAAAAGCTCTCTATGCTCTGTCATAACTAGTAGTTCCCACTGGGAAGTGAAGTGCTGCAAGCGAAGTTTATGTGGAAGGTGTGTTTATGTCAATTAGGAAGTATTGTAGAGCATTCACAGCTGTTGGCCTCAATTGCACCAAGTCACGATTTAATACTTTATGACAACAAGAGATTTTGTACCATGCTGTTTTCAACTGATGTTCACTGAAACGCTCCTCCGTCAAACTGACGAAACTGCTTGTTAGATGTTTAAATGCTCTTTGAAAATCATTTTATGTTAACTTGCCATTCAAATGACTTTTTTGTGACATCCTGAAGTCACACTGTCACTCCACGCTGATTGGATGATGCTAACAAATGCATCCAATCAGGGTGAAGTAAACAGTGTGACTGTTGCTCCTTGGCGCACAAAATCCTGGCCGTGGATGTTGGTCAAAAGCTGCATTTCTCGAAAATTATTTGGCGGTTAGCACTTGGATTTTAAATGGATCTTCGAATTAAATGCCTTGAGAAGAAGTATAAATCTTCCAGTTTATCTGGTGTTCTATTTGGAAGCCGGGCAATTCAATTTCTATGGGAAAACCATGAAGCGAAGTAACTTTTGTATGGCACAAAGTGTCTATTTCACAATGCCGGGACGATAAACTGGAACGATATCTCGCTAAGCGAAAACGATATATCGCAAAGCAGAAATGATATATCATGAAGCAGAAACGATATATCGCAAACCGGAAACGATAATAAAACAATTGCTCTAACGATATATCGTTCAATATATCGTTTAAGGTAAAATTTCGTTAAATATCGCTGATATATTGTGACAGTCGCGATATTTGTCGATTATCGTTTGCATTACTTTTGCACAATACTGTACATGTGTGTCGTGCTGCTTTAAACTTAAGATTATGTTACTTATACGTCTGCAAAATGTAGAATCTGCATGTATAGCAAACTTTTGGCTAAAATGACTCATTTTAGCTTGTATGTGCTACTGTACATTATGCTAGTCAGAATTTCAGTGGACTTCATAAGAAAGAAAATGTTACTAATCGAAGCAGTGTTCATCTTCATTTGTTGTTGTGCTCTGTTGAAGTTTATTTCAAATATGTAATACATAATTATTTATTTATTATAAAATGATTTTAACAGAGAACGAATTCAGCCACCTAAAGGGTATCAATAACCAACCATATTTGGACATCAGAACCTCTGCACATTTTACCAAATGATTTTCATTTTCCTGTATTTCACTCTCCTTTTTACTCAGTTACATTTTCTACATTCATCCAATAGGCCATTTCCGAGTTGCATTTTGTTTCTGTGTCAAAACGAGTCTAAATGCAAAACCATTCATATAATTTCCACCTACAGATTCATTTCACCATAATCAAACTCAATTTTATATGAAAGGTTTCATTCAAAGACTCGTTTTGAAACAGAGGCACAAGGATACATTCATCCCTGGGCTGCTCACAGGAGGCTTTGATTGAAAAAAAGTAGTAAGTAGAAGTACTACAAATTCCAAGTTATCCACAAAAAACTAGTGAAAACCAGAAAGTATGGAACTTCAAATGAAACTTTTCTACTTTTTGAAGAAATTTGAATTCAGTATGCTAGTTGCCTGGATACCTTTAAAATGGCAAGCAATGGAACACTGTTAAGTTAAAAGGGAAGAACTTATTCTTGTTTTGATGTTAAGTGCCAGTAAACACAATTAATTCACATGATTTGACTGACACATGTTTAACAAACAACCGAAGTGGCTATTTAATTCTGTGAGCTAACTTTGAGGTAATTCCAAGGTTAGTTTTGGGATTTTTAGTGCTTTTGAGTGCTTGTTTGTGTACTTACCAAATCAATTTAAGCAATATTCATTCATTCATTCATTCATTCATTTTTTATTCACACTTATTCAATTACAATATAACAACAATAAAGAATAAAAAAGAAGTAAAGAAACAGAGCTAACTAGATTGAGCTAAACATAACAAAAGAAAAAGTGTGTAGCAGCCAAAGGAGCAAAGCTTTCGAGTTGGCTGCTACCACGGAACAATTATAAGTGGGCGGAGGTTATATGGAACTTATAAAACTAATTATATAAGCTCTGGTTAAATCAATTACTTTGAAAAGGTAAAGTATATATGAGATACAATAACTATATTTAAATAAAATATTTAAACAAATAGAGCTAAACAGTAGATTAAGGTTATTCAACATGCCTGACTTTCAATTAGGGAGAGTTTATATTCTTTTTTAAAACTGTTGAATACAAGACACTTAATTTTCATGGGTATAGTTTCCCAGATCTGCGATGCCACTACCCTAAACCTTGCCAGGCCATAATTAGTTCTAGAAAATGGTCTATATATACATGTAAGTTAGTTATTGTAAGAGTTGTAATCTCACATTTGACTCAATGTTGGTGCCGTTTTATCAATAGGTTTGGTTGGAGCAAGTCCCCTAGCAACCACTGTACATACTGAGGACTCAAACATGCCATTGTTAGCTCTGTGGGGTCAGATTTGCTGTCGTCTAGCTGCTAGACCAACTTGTGTGGAACAGGTTCAGATGAGTGGGTTCCTTGAAGTACAGGTACAGTTGTGTAGATATAGATCACCAACAGATACAAGCCAACCTTTTCAACTGGTGAATTGTGATATCAAGTCACAGGTTCAGTGTAGTAGGGGATCAGATCGTGTTAATTAGAGTAAGTTGATCATTTGTTACTTTTTTGCAATTCTGCTGTTTTGCAGCTCATATACATAATTCGACATCTCCAGGGCAAAGTGTTAAGTTTGACCACACATCATGCCCAGTGAAAAACATGCTGCAAAGGAGATTAGGAAAGGGTCAATTCAAGTCACGAAAAGGTTGGCCTAGATCTGTCAACATTGTCTTACAGTGTTGGTAAACAGTTTTTAAATACCCTTTCTGTTATAAGCTTGAAGTGTAGAGGAAAGATCTAATGTTCTGAAATTTTACTTTCAGAAGCATTATTCTCAGTAACAGAAGCTTAGGTTATTGTTTTTTGTCACACAAGCAACATAATGACATTAACAGAATTATAGGGAAAAAAGGATGTTGTGTTATTATGTTACTTTGCAGTGTGAACATAGTGACAAAATGCTGTTATTATAATAACAGCATGAACATGATAACAACAAAAAGATAAAAGGATCTTTTTCTTACAATGTATGTCGTTATTTATTTTTGATAACATTGTTACAGTATGTCATGACACTAGTCTGAACCAGGTCTTGTTGTAATAATAATTTGAACTCAGTTGTAACATATTATTTTGAACTCAAAACCACTGGTATTTGCTCTTCAGGCGTTTACTATCAGTTATTTTGAACTTCTGCTATTTTGAACTATTTTCCTCTGATCATGCATGAGAGTTCAAAACAATGGGGTTTGACTGTAATATTCCCTTTGAAACGTTGGTGGTCTTTACAAAATGAGTAATTTCACATTTTATGCAAAGGTTAGCTCATACTGTATCAATCATTATTTGATCAATTCCACCGTCGCAGACATCACAATGAGACTCAGTTTTGAAACTTTAACCTACAGAGACAAAGGTCCAAAAGGATTATGTCCAGTTTTCCGTTTATGTACATGTTCGTGCCTTAACTGGCATGTTCATTCGCATGGCTGTACAATTTTTCCAATAAGTGACTTCTATTCGAGAAATAGACCAAAACAACACTGTAGTTCATTAAAAAGTTAAAAGACGTTCTCTGGTTAAAAAGTTTTAAAAACTAAGCTTTCGACTGCCAGTCTGCAATCTTGCCTCCTGGTTATTCATCGATTTTTAAACTTATTTCGTTTCCCCTGACTGATCGAAACAATGGGATTCAACTGTATATTTCACATAATCCTAGGGGCACAACAATTTCTCTCT
>CM042747.1:33003040-33008040 GCA_022496165.2 Catalaphyllia jardinei
GGCTGCTCACAACCGAAGCACATTCCTTTCATGAAATAAGCCAATCACGGCTTCTGTTCTATTTTCAAAAACCTTTTCGCGCCAAATTCGCCCTTTGAAACTTGCCCAATCAGAGAATGTTTTTTTCTTTGTATCCTGTCGTCATCAGAGACGTCACAAATGAACGTGCGAATTTCCGGCATTTGTTTAGGGACGCCGAAAGATATCTGTGACGCTTGAATGAGCAAGCTAATCACTAGAAGCTTTCAACTCCAAAAAATCTTTGTGTAGAAGGAGATATCTATTTTAACTAGCCTAATGAAGGGACTAAGAAATCAAATAGCTTCGCTCGATTTGTTGACAGCGAGTTCTGAATTGGCACGCTTGGAAATTGTTGCTCACAATTGGGCCACATGAAATGTCCAGTTCATACCAGTGTTCAAGTTAAAAATCTCGCGCAGCCATTTTCCCTTCCTGGGGAAGAGCGAAAATTTGCCAGGCTTTCCGCCAATTTTGAGGGGGACTGGCTCTGGTAAACAAATTTTCCCCACCATATCTGAAATCCTCGAAGAAAAAGCTTTCTGTTGATGTGTCGTTTGCCGCACAACACCCTGTTTTTAAAGAATAAGACGTTTCTCACGAAACACTTTGAAACAAGTCTATTTGGAGTGAAACTCTGGTTCTAGGTGAGTTCGTAAAAAGGACTTTTTTGAGTTCCTTGGCACCCATTTGTCAAAAAGTGAAACCATAGTTCCCTAGAATTGGTGTTTATCTTTTGTTTTCGTGAAAAATACACTTAAAATTGGGAGCGCTCAAGTTTGATTTTTTGTTTCAAAAATAAGAAAAAAACTCTGCGTTTCAGGTCGAGACTGATCTGTACAGCTTCTTCTGTGTGCATGGGGAGCAAGAAGAAACCTCCATGAAGATCTCCTAATAGTTCAGCAAAAAGTCGATTTCCACTTGGTGAATTGTCAAGAGAAAAAGCCAAGTGCCGTGACAAGTATTTATCAAAAAATAAGGCACTGTGTGATTTAAAAAAGAAAGTTAACCGTCTCCAGGAGAAGAGTGAGAAAGTGCAGGAATGCATGAATTGGCTTGAAATAACACCAGTTCGACCACGTTCAAGTGCATTTGAAATCTCAAAACGTACCTCCAGCATACTGAAAAAGGACCCCTCTAAACTTTCTGATGATGGTAAACTGAGGTTACCTCGACGAAGCTCTCAGAGGAGGCAGCTAGAAACCTTAATTGCTGCCACAGAGGTCAATGGGGGCACTGTAGAGAACAGAGCTCCTGCTTTAGAAGGTATGATATCTACTGTCCTGAAGTATGGCAAAATTAATGATCTTGCCAAATATTTTTGCTCATCCAAAAAAATGAAAAAAGCAGCACTGGAAACAATAAAGTTAGAGGCACAAGATTATGAAAAAAGTGATGAAAATTTTGTCTGCTCACTTTCATTGCTATATGCAGGAGGGGTTATTGGGAAAGTGAAGTACGAGCAAGGGAGGTCTGCAATTGTTATGAAGCACACTGGAAAGACCACTAAAAAGGGGACTCCTTCAAAGCAACGGATCACATTTGGCTTTGGAGTACCTATTCCAAGACCACTTGCTTGCAAAGAGTTAATGCACAAAATTGTTGAAATTGACATTGGCGAACTCATTTCTGTGAGAGACACCTTGTGTGGTAACTTACCCCCAGAACAGAAAGTGGCTGGTGTGTACAGAGAATTAGAAGCAATGCTTCTAGCCCTAAGCAAATTCTATCTTGAAACAGATCCCATAAGAAAGGAAAGTGAAAAGTTGATTTGGTTTGGTGAGAAGGGAGCTTTCAATGTTGCAATTGGTGGTGATGGTGCTCCCTTTGGAAAATGGGATGAATCAATGTGTTGGTTGGTTAGCTTCCTTAATGTTGGTGCAAGAGTTGCAAACCCAAATGACAATTTCCTTTTGTTCGGGGCCAACTGTAAGGAAGATCATACTTCTGTAAGACTATTTACAAAGCAATTAGCCTCCCAAATTGCAAAAATTGAAACGGAAACCTACACTGTCTCAGGGGTACAAGTATCTTTTTCATTTGAACTGGTTCCTTCTGACATGAAATTTTTATGTTTCATTAATGGGGAACTGAACAATGCCGCATGTTATTTTTCAAGCTTTGCCAATGTATCAAAGGCAGATTGCACCACATTAAAACAGCAAATTTGGAAGAGCACCAGATTGCAAATGGAAACCTTGGCCATACCAACAAAGACTGAACATGGCTAAGCAGGTTTCAAAGTTCAAAGATAAAATTCCCCCTACCCTTGCAAAGTCCACACAGAGAAGTAGGGTTACTCAGTTCATTGCCAACAAGAAGTCAAGACAAGAATTTGAGCCTTTAATTGGTAACCTTTGTGATAAAGAAGTTATTGAGCCCCTCCATTTGAAAAATAATGGAGTCCAACATCTGCATTTAATGCTTTTGGACTTGGCAATTTCATTGAGTGACATCCCAGACAAAATCAGCAGCTTGTCAGACCTACCCCCATCAAGTGCAATTTCCAGGTACTTGAAAGCATTAGAGTCTGATGTGAAAGCCGGGCGCCTAAAGAAACAACTGGGAAAGTGGATTCTAGAAGATAGGGCAAAAGACAAGGACTTTTCCTACAGGCTGACTGGGAAAGACTCCAGAGTTATCTTGCATGGCTTCATGTTTCTGGTAGACGTAATCAAGGGAGATTCGGAGAATCCTAAATTACTCATGAAGCTCATGTTCATTGTTTTCATAGCAATCAAGTTGAGAAACTGTGCTTCAAGGTTCTCTATGTACCATATCACCCCTCCAGTTGTCCAAGAGCTGCAAGAAATAAGCCATGATTACTTTACAGCAGTAGTCCTTTTCACCGATAAGGTTTCAGGCACTGTCTGGAGTATTGGCCATCTGGTTCCAGTTCATACTCAGTGGATGTTTGACAAATATGGAGTTGGCCTTGGTGTAAACACAATGCAAGGAAGGGAGGCAAAGCATGTCCAGATTGCTAGTTATGCCAAAAACAGCCTTTTCAAAAAGCCCTGGCCGCAGGTATTCCGACACGACTTCATAAGTAAACTTTGGCTGCCTATTCATCAGCCCTCCCTCTTGCACTATCACCAGGCAAAGGACAACCTCATCCCTGGATGTGTGACAACAGATCCACAGCATCACTGTTACTGTGGTTTTCCTAAGGCTGAAAGCAATGAAAAGTGCCACTATTGTGGTCATCCATTCATGGCTGAAGTGTCAAGGTCAGTTAAGGAGGGAAAGCCTACAACTGACTGCCTGAAATATTTGTCATGATGTACATGGAGAAAACTTGGGTTACAATGTGTACAATTTCAGATAATTAAGGTATATTTTCCTCAACTCTAGGTGCTAGTGAGAAATATAAAGCATACCGGTAATATAAATATCAGTGATTTTGTTCACACTTGTATTTATTATGTCTCAGAACTGGGCCAATGTGTCCAGTTCTATTGCTCATAGCCATAGAGTTCAGTTTCAGTGCTCTCAATGGTGGTTTACTTATTTATTTTTTTTTCAAAAATGCATAGGCAAAACATCCAGAGGTTACATGAAATATGAAAGGTAAATGACTATGACTTGCTTGATTGAATAACAACATTTGATAACTATTTTACAAACTTGGTGTCTAAAACTTGAGTAAGCCTGATGTGTCAAGTCATTTATTTGCTATGTTTGTAGAGCTAACACCATTTCCATATAACAGCAACAATTTCAGGTTAGGTCAGGGGGAGTAGAATTTCGTATGTCTTTTGATTAAGGTATATATTGGTATCTCATGAGATAAAAGTGGGATAAAATATATTGATACCAAAATAAAAACAATGTAAACACAATCAGAAAACTCCAATTACTTTTGTAAACAAGAGAAATAATGTGACAACAGAGCTCACCATCATCCAAAGCTCTTGGCATAGCTTTGTTTAAAATAAATTCAACATACATGCATGTCATTGAAGATGCATGCTTCTTTCCTTACATTACCAGCAGTTATGTGCATGTTATAAATGTAATGATCATTTCAAAGGACCCTTTCAGTCTTAAAGAGTAAATAAAAACAAAAGTTAAGTAGTTTCAATAGTTAATGTCAAAATAATCAAGTGACTCTGTATTTAGTGCCGGCTAATGTCAAATGAATTCCAGTAGCCATAAAGGAATTTCGCTTGCAGACACTCTGCTTTTTCATTGTAGCTCATCACTCCTTTTTTGTCATCACTAACAATGAGCTTTGCTTGTCCCTTTCCTTCACCAAGCTGCTTGATAAATCCATCACTCTCACAGCCTTCAAATCGGTCAAATAAAAGGCATAGCCTTCTCAGACTGAAAAAGGTAATTTTCACAGAACCTGGTTTCTCCTCTACTTCCAAACCATACCTTGTTCATCCAAGAATCTCTTTATGCAAAAGGTTAAAAACCTCTCGTGCCATAGGGAGATCGAAGACGACCATCCACGGGTGCAATTTTGCTCATTCGTGGAGAAATTTGGCTCGAATCATGCAACGCTGTAGCATTGGATATAGTTTAGCGATTTTATATTTCGGTCTGTCTCGAATCCCTCCAGAGTTTCCCTTCACAACTAGCTCAGCAACGTAGTTTAGTCGATTGAACGTAATATCTAGATCCCTCAGTTTATGTCCATTAGCAATTCTCTGCTGCAATGCCGATTTGTTATGCTTAAGTGCTTCTTGTATTGATGATATTAGTTCTTCATCGGTAGGCTCAGAGTAATCCGCCATCTTGGATTTAGTTATAAACTTTGCCCCAGCTTACGCGCGGCCACATTTGTGGCCCAATTCCAAGCATGCGGCCGGGTTGAACCCAGGGTTAGCGAGAATTTTGATTTCAGTTTTGTAACTTTTTGGTGAGGTGTTCTGTTTATATTGTTTGTCCTTCAGTTTTGAGTTGTAGCACTTTCAAACTACACCAAAAATTAGAGGTGAAAAACATTTTTACATAGGAAAACGTAATGCTTCAGG
>CM042747.1:33013040-33017976 GCA_022496165.2 Catalaphyllia jardinei
TGACTGTGGACTGCAGACCACGAGAGCAGTAGATTTAAGAAGGGCATGAGTTGCGGGGTATTCTGAAGTTGCTCTTTCACACATGGCATAGCTTGTGATTCCTATAAGTACAGAGAGAAGATGAATAGTTTCAGACTTGAGCTGGACAACAAAGACAAACGTCAAAAATCAAACTATTTGTTCGCATTATAAGCTTTCCCTGTTCTTGCATGGCTTGTCTTTTCTGCTTCATCGACGATGGTCTCCACAGTGCACTTTACAGCTTTACAAAGGCAACTACGATTACTCATACCTTTCTGTTTGGTGCTGCAAGACCTTTTGCAATTACAGCCCTCAGGTTGACTTTCCTTAACGGAAAAACAATCGATTTTGCGGTTTCTGATTTAAAAATTACTAATACAGCCCAAGTTTAATATTTCAAGTAAACTTACCGATGAATCCATACCTGTAATGGCTGCAAATTACTGCGTGAGAGAGCCAGATAGTCCTGCATGCGCATGTCGTGAGACTGTCCCTTCAAGATCTTGGCCAATTTTGCAGCTAACGAATACTGGCTGGACAGTTGTCTGCACCTTTATTCTGAGATTCTTGAGCTCTTAACATTATTTGCCGATTCCTGATCTTTAAACGGTATGACCACACGAACAATGGCTCTTGGTTCTTTGGGTGTCTGTGAGGACTGCTTATCAACACAGATCGTCAACCAACAACGCATTTATCAATTTCAATTCACTTGTGTGATGCGGGTTATGTGGGCTATACGCACATGGACATAAACAAAAGGCATCTTCGGTATATAAACACTACCATGAACAGCATGACGAAGTCCCGAAAGACCTACCGAGGCATTTAAGCATTATGAAAAAGTGTAGAATAAGTTTGATTGTTTGGTGAATGAAATGCTTTTCATCAGAGACCTAAAACCACTCTGGCCACTCTGACGTGCAAAGCGATTCAATTTGTGCAAAAGTATTTATATAATTATCTTCGAACGCTGTATGCTAATTTATTGTTACACCTTGCGGCAAACTTTGTAATTTTTACTTCTCCTTGACAATACGGTCATTAGGACACCGAAACGTCGTTTTTTATCGCTAATTTTTGCCTGTCTGCATTTCCAAATCTTTATCGAGAAAGAATATGACAGGCAGAAGGTAGCGAGAGTAAAGGGGCCATGAGAAACGAAAGAAAAAGGGCAAGAAAGAAATAGCAAAAAATGCACGAAATTAAAATATTCTACATTTTCGTGGCTAATCTTGACAAACCGTCTCAGTCAAATAAAAAACAATTGCTTTGTTGGCAAAACTAAGGCCAATTTAGCGTCATAGCAAGCCAAAACCTGATTTCACGGTTTAAAACGGCATTTTTCTGGTGATAGCTTAGTACTCAAGGGGTTAAAACAACATCAATAATTTTGTTCTGCTTCAAAGCAATGTTTCCTCTACATCTAACGTTGTACCTCCTTTGTAAATTTATTCCAAAAGGATTTAGCAATTGGACATTGTATTGAACAGATTTTTTGTCTTCCTTGAAAGAAGTCTTATCTCTGCAGTTGGAGAAGAGAAGTGCTGGCAAGGGAGAAAAGTGTTTTAAATTGTATTGCATGTGGGCTTTTCGATTGAAAGCGGTGCATATTCAATTGACGGTAGAAGACATTCCTGCTTTAGCATAGTTTCCATTCCTGTGGTATTGCAGATAGCTGGCTTTATAAAACGGACTGAATGTAAAACACTGACTCAGGTATAAAATGCGGACTGTGGACAAAATGCGGCCTACCAACTGGATTCCATGTTTTTTTACTGACCGGACGTAACTAATATTACGTAATACAAGTACAAACAAGAAAAAACCTCTGATATACACATGCCTTGCAATCAATAGACCTTTCTCCAAAATTCAAATAAGTTAAAATTAAAACGTATACCAGCACTAGAAAGAACACCTTTACTTTAGTAACCCTGCAAAGTTTCAGTATTTCAGGTTTAATATCAGCTGAGAAAATGTAAGTTGAAAATGGAAGAATTTCAGACGTTTGTATGACTGGGGGCACAATACCCTCAGTCATACAAATGTCTGTAAATTTTTATTTGAATTTTCGGATGCTTTTTTGGAGAATGGTCAATTCATTTGTTTTCACCCCTGCTGGCAGGAGACCACTTTCACATCTACCTACATGTAACAGCTCAGGGACAAAATGCTGTTCCCAGAATTTTTGCTTTGTTAACATACCAAAACTCAAACACACTCTTTAATCTACGATTACTACTAGTTTTAGGACTTGAGTTATTACAAGCATCTTCATTCCTTCATTGCACTATAACAAATCCTCGAATCAGAGTATCAAATCTACTCACACCATGGCAGGTGAATCGCTGAGATTTTAGGACTGTAAAACATGTGTGAGAGAGTGAAAAATAGACACCTGGTGAGCAAATGGACTGATATCCTGCAGAAAACAATTGCATTATCTGTAGCTCGTTGTGCAAATCATTTAAGCCTGTGTGACCATCAATCAATCAGCAGTTGACTGTGCGTTTGTGCTGGATAATACATCAGTTGCAGATTGGCCCAGTGGAAAAATTTCAGATGCAGTAATCTTAAGGCCCTAAGTTTTAGTCCTGGCGTGAGAACATATTTTCGTCTACTGAGCTTAAAATATGGAGTTAGTGTTTATACAGGCTTAAAAAAATAAAAGTGTTCAAGCCATGAAAGTATTGTAATGATACAAAAAAATGAGACAGTATAGAGATTTGAAATAATTTGCAAAAGATTAACACTTTTGAGCGTTAAACTCGCCTACCTTTTTTGGCGACCCTTCAGTTTTAAAACTGTTATAGCTATTGATGGATCCAATTATGTACTCACCTCTTCTTTGTATCAAAAAGTCTCTATTTTCAGGGCACTTCTATATTTTACTCCAACGTGAAGGATCAGTTTCATCGCTTTGACAGCCACTTGTTTGTCACGATCGGGCAAAATGTCGCCCCTCTTACAGAAGACAAATGTTTATGACCTAACAACTGACTGACTGCGCAAGTGATTTTTTTCTTCAATTAACAGCTACATGGATGCATCCCTCTATCTATGCTATCTTTCGTTAACAATGATGTATTTTGTCATTTCGTTAATTATGTGGTCTTTCATGTGCATCATTTCTAGAGAATGAGTGGCAACCAGTCTTCATGGTGTCGACTTTGGTGTGTTTTGAGACATGGAAGAATTAAATGCTGGAAAACTAAAGAGGACTTTGACGAGAAGGAACTGGTGGAATGTATAGAAATCAAGCCAGTAAGAGTTAGCTTTCAGCTTTTTAGTGTTAATCATAGTTTAACTCTGTTATACATAGATTGAATATTGAGCAAAAGTGCTGGAAGCTCAAAGATATTTGTTCTCGTAAAAACTTAGTGATTGTATCTAGCCAAAAGAAGACATATCTGCAAAAATGTGTCCCTAGAAGTATGTGAGTGAGTGAGTGAGTGAGCGAGCGAGCGAGCGAGTGAGTGAAACCTTTATTTAAGTGTCAAAAGTAAAATATTTACAAGAAAATGATTAAAATTAATGGATATGGGAGATCCTATATAGTTTATGTACAAGATAAAATTTCAAACCTAAAATATTTCTATTGACTACAAAGATTGCAGCAGTTACTGTTACTACTATTTTTACCCGAATCATTAACCTCCCCCACCCCATGATTGCTGAATGTAGCCGCAGAAACATTAATAAGCCATTGACTGCTAAACATGGCAGCAGAACATTAATAAGTGGAACCAAGTCAAGTACAAGCGGCATCCATGCACAATGCTTTTTTTTTTAAAAAAAAATCTTGCTCCAGGATAGTTCTACTTCAAAGTGGTCTACACCCTGATACAGCTACAGCACCTCTTAAATGTAAGTCACCACCTGTCGTCTCAATTCTCTCAAGACAGGGCTCGTTTCTCTCGAGAAACACAGAGGCATTTAGTATGGAATATATTACTGTACTAAGCCAGCATGCATATCAAAGGTCATTGAAGACAACTGCTACTATGCTACATGTGGTTAACAGTGAAGAGCAGTTCCCAAAAGATATCGTTGGCCAACAATTTTCATTAGGTTTCAGTCGGCGACATGACAGTGAGGCGAGGAGAGGCTAGGCAAGCCCGTGAGACAGATTTCATCACATGTTGTTCCACATAACAGACATCTTTCTGCTGAACTATGTTTACTTATTTCAAGCCTAAACAAACAGCTTCTCTGCATACCACCAAATTATTAAAAAAGTCTTTGACCAACGCATTGATGTGTTTTAAAAACGAAATAAAACAAAGCTTAATAAAACACCAAAAGGGTGCACTTTAATACTTTAACAGTTAAAATATGCCGACAACGATAGAAAACTGTGCGAAGACCTTTCAATAGAAAGAACTAACTATAGTTTTGCAATCCAAACTACCTTTGGCTTGGCTTATTTGTTGCCCCAAAGTGGTTAAAACTAGCCTATTTTGTGTATTAGCCAAGCCTAAAAGCAGAGCTCCTAATTGCGATAACTAACCACAAAGGAAAAAGAGGATTTGTTTTTCTTGGATCAAAAACTCAAAAAATGATCAGTTGTGAGTATGAAATGGTTTTGCTATTTTCTTCCAGTTAAATTTTACTTCTTTATATACTATGTACGCAATACATCAGGGGCTTTCCAAGAGATGATTGTGCAAGGAATGTGTCAGGAAAAAAGTCAATAACATGCCAGGGGTCAATTTGTGCCAAAATTTTGCCTTTACAGGTACTCAATCCTCCCCCAAAGTAATAACCTGGCTTAAGCCCGCAATAAAAAAACAGTGCTTGGTCAGCAGTCAACTTCAAAAAAACACAAGACCTCAAGGAGCCCTCAAGCTGAGCCCGCGATATGGTCACATGATACTGGTCAGCAGATAGCAGCTGTCACTAGGCCATTTTC
>CM042747.1:33036285-33046414 GCA_022496165.2 Catalaphyllia jardinei
ATTGATATGAAATCCAAAAAGATAACTGGAGTAGCAGATGGTACTGCAGATAATGATGCAGTCAATAAATCCCAATTAGATGCATATGTCAAAATATCACAATTAGATGCATATCGTGGTTATTATTATTACACAACTGATTTAAAACATAACAATTTTGATCATGTTTCATTTCCACCAAAATACAAATCTTACCCTTTTATTCTTCGACCTTATGGTGGTGCAGTTACTGATAGAACTGCAACCTTAATTATACAATTGAGAGGTTTTTATCATATAATATACACTGTCTACTATAAAGGATATAGTGGTACACTCATTATCACTGGTGAGAATCGAAAAACATTGTTCTCTTTATCATTAAATCCTCAATCAAATTGGACACCCATCACAATCAACACAGTAATAAAAGTCGACTTTACCCAAAGTATTTATACTGATATATCTCTTTCTTTAGAGTCAGATTCAGATGATGAGTCTTTAATTTTTGATGGAGTTGGATACTCAACATTCTTCATCAAATATTTACGTCCTTTGTGCTAAGCAAAATATCTAAACAATATACATATGAAGGAGTCAGGAACAAACATATTCAACTGGAATCATATTTCAGATGAATTAACAGAAGAGCAGGTAAGTGAATTAAAATCTTACTACCGAGCATATCATAAAAAGTGTTGGGCCCACAAACAAGCATTGAAACGTTTCAAAGAATGGAAATTATTAGGCAACTCACTATCAATCATATTTGCATCTGGAGGTTTAGCAAGCAGCATAGCAACTGGCGGCATCAGTTTGATTGCGATCAGTAGAGCAGCACTTTTAATTCAGGGTTGGATGTCACATAAAAACCTTGATCTCAAGATCCAAAATTGTATTTATGCTTACCAAAGCTACCAACATCTTCTGAATGAGATAAAGGATATGATGAGAAGTGGAAATTACAATTCATCTCAAATTTATAATACAATGAAGAACATTGATGATTATGTGACAGACAACAGTCCCACTATTGATAAGTATCTCAGTAAATACGATGAAAAATCCACTTGTTAATTATCAACTGGATTCTATCACCAACTAATGATAGAACATTTTTCCAAAATTGTTTATAATATCTAATTGTCCTCTTCGACTTTGTAACTTGGATATCTTTGTAAGGAAGCCCGATCATCTTGAATAATTGCTTTATAATAAATTTAATACTGATCATCCGTTTGCATCCATCATTGACCTCATGAAGAATACCATTAATCTCAATAAATATTTTATGGATCTGCTTCCTTTGATTATAAGTTAATTGGACATCATTCTCATAAGATATGCTATTTATCACATTCTCAATATGGTATTCCCTATTATATACCGATTTTTTTCGTATCATATACATTTTATCATAGAAGTTGAAGTTCTCTATGACAAAATCATAACCATAAACTAAACCACAATTCATACAGGTATTCATACCATTTACAGTTTCCACATCTTGTTCACTACAGCATTGCTCAACTGTTTTATTAACTTCTACTAATTGTTCATCAAAGAATGGACATATCATTTCACCATCATTAATAAATTCATCATGAATAACAGTGTTGCAAGTCATCTTATATTATTAGTATAGAATACATTTCAAGTCTTTAAGCAACAACTATAGGTCATATGACAATCGTATGACTCATTTTCCTGGGGAACCCCCTATTGTATGACATCATTAACTTCCTGTTTTTCTAGACATGTCTGAACTTGTCAGCAGGGATTCCCCAAATACAACATCTGGGTTTCTGAGAAAGTCGGTCACAAAAGTCGGTTAAAAATAAATATAAGATTATGTCCCGGGTTTTGGTCTTGGTTCCTCATTTGATTCCTATATTTGGTTCAGCCGTGTGATCCTGGGTTGTGGTACCAGACCTAGGTCATAGGTTTTGTTTTCAAGATTCCAATATTTATTTCTTTAGTTTTTGTTTCATAAATATTTTATTATTTGGTTTAAGCATTTGGTTTTTCCAGCAGTTGATTAATTGTTGGAAAAATAGTTGAAAAATACAGCACAAAAAATCAGAACAGAGAACAATATGTAAACTGTGCTTAGACCCGCAACTCCTATACTACTGGATTGTCACTGAAAGGGATGTCAAAATGATGTCACAGCTCTGCTTGTGGATCATTTTGAAGGTGGCATTTAACTAAGCACACAAAATAACATAAAATTACAAAGAATCTTGCTGATTGTAACATAAATTACACAGTTTACAGCAGTTTACAACTGCATTATTAAGAAAAGTTAAGAGAAGATTTCTTTTATATTCCAGGGTTAAGCATTTGTAAACTGTTGGAAATTTGTGTCAGACAAATTATGCAGCAAAAGATGTTTTCTTATAAAGTTTTGCATCCTGATTCCAATTCCTTTAACATTTTTTTAATACCGTTAAATAAATAAATAAATAAATAAATAAATAAATAAATCAAAGCTGTTAGAAAACAGTGACTACTTTGAACATGTACCTGTGAAGTGCTGAGTCATTGGAGGTGGTGGTGGGGAGGGGTTGGTTAATGCATATCAAGCTGTGTAAACTAGGTACATGTGCACAAGGCAGTGCTGGACACATGTAACACATCTTGATAAATGTAACCTACAATTTGATGCAATAAACATGTAACATTTATTTATGTCTTAGAAATTGACAAAACAGAAACAAATTTTTTTCATTTTTTTATTTTGTGTAGGAGGAAAGCGAGAACTGGGTAACCAGTGAGAACTTAGAGGAGAAGATCACTTATTGTCTGAAGCATGAAACAAACTACAACTTTGCTCTTTCAGCAACTGGAGAGAAACACTATTCAACTTCCCCACCAGGTTGTATTGACACTGAAGAAAATGCTCCTGGTCCAGCTGCTCATTATCCAACAGGATTACCTTCAAGATCTGCAAATTAACCTCTGTACCTCTGTACTACCCGTATGGTACACAAAAATAAGTGCCATAGCAATGAATGGAATTGTTACTTGTTAGATTTGGCACACAGTGTTTTTCATATACTGTAGTCTGACCAACCATTGGGTCACAGTCACTAATAGGAGTAGAAGATACCAGAGACAATTTAATAATAAAAAGATAAGTGTATTCTTGGTTCATTTGGCTGTTACTAGGGTTTATTGTGGGCTTATTTTTAACAAATAAAGAAGCTTCGACTGTGCTCTGTTCTGTTGTAAAGCATGCAGGAAGCGGTAGAGCAGGAAAGAAGTGTAGGGGAAAACACGAGATGCTGTCAAGTGTTTTTCCCCACTTCTTGAGTGCTCTACCACTTCCTAAGTGCCGTACAACAGAACAGAGCACAGTCGAGGCTCCTTTATTAACCACGCAGCCGGAGGCTGGGCGGTTCTTGCTTGGCCTTCAGTTTATTTTTTTAACCACATGGCCGTAGGCGGGCGCGTTTCTAGGTTTTACTTCGGTTTATTTTATTTTATTTTTTTAACTGCGCAGCCGTGCAGCACGGTTCTAACTCTGCAAGCGGTTTATTAATAACCGTTTTACAAGGGTTTTTTTTGTCGGTGACCGGACAATTTAATCACGAAACCTGTAATGTTTAGTCGCCAAAAGCTTGTGAAACTTTAATACACGAAAATGTTACACATATTGTTTTCTTTATTGTGTCTGAATATGTTTTCTTTTGGTTTTATCGAAGCGTTCGATTCGAAGTAAAAGAACGTGTCAGAACTTGGAAAGATTACGTCATTGGTAGGGAAATAACCACCGTACTTAAAATAGCAGTGGGCAGCGTAACTCTTGAATTATGTGACTTGCGTGACTACTTTGCTACTTTGCCGACTAAATTTAATCGTGACTTTTAAGAGAGAAAGCTGTTGGTTATAGCCTTGCTATCGAATTGTTCGTATCATTCATGCCCAGACATATTCCAGAAAAAGTTTCAGATTAAGACCATTACGTCATCGAAGATTTCACCACAGCTAGGGTTTATGGTGCAATCGGCGACAAGGGGTAAACAGCTCATGTGTAGTCGTCAGTTGTGCTACAGATTGATCAGTTGATTGTGTGTTTATAGTCAGTGAATCAACGAGGACTGCTTGCAGACAAGAAACAAGAAAGGAGAAGTTAGGGTGATTACTTTTTCTTCACTGTGTTTGAAATACATTTCTCTGGCTTTATCGAAAAGTATTGCGTCAGCCACATAATGCGCTGACGTTGCAGGTTTCACTTTCGCTACGTGACAAATAATATCTTGCTTACCTTGCAAGTATATTTCACCAGAAGTATTGGCCATTAATTTATTTGAACATTTGCGAATATTTCTTGTGGGATTAGGCAATTCAAGTGAGTTCTTGGACGCATCGAAATGAGTGAAGAGATTTGAAGGGAAATTTAGTTTTTGCTGAGGTAAACAAGAACTTGCCAGAACTTGCAGGGGGAAAACCTTAAGCTCTCTAAAATTAATTACTTTGCTTGTCCCTTACTCATGGAACAAAAAATATATTTTGACTTTTAAGGAAGAAAGCTGTTTATCAATAGTGTCATTATTAGCGTGATAGTCGTTTCCTTCTCTATCATTTATGGGCATTTCTCAAACGAGTTTCCAGTTTAAGGCCATTACGTAATCGTAGATTTCACAACTGCTGATGGTGCCATAACACAGTTTGTGTTACAGTAGATCTTGGCGGTAACTATGTCACGTTCCACGAGCTGAACGTTCGCATAATAATCCCTCACAACGACAGTTTAGGCTGCTGTGCGACACAGTGCTAAGACTGAAACAAGTTAATTTTGAAGCGCGGTTACACGATTTAAAAAATCGTCTTGTTTTTTTCTTAGTTTTGTCGGCGTTGGTATCGAATTGTTCTTATCGTTCCTGCCCAGATATATCCAAGAAAAAGTTCCAGATTAAGACCACTACGTCATCGACGATTTTACCAGAACTACCGCTTATGGTGCAATCGGCTACAAGGGGTAAACAGCTCATGTGTAGTCGTTGACAGGTTGCTCAGTTGATTGGGTGTCTATAGTCATCAGTGAATCAATAATGATTGTCTACAGAGAAGAAACGTGAATGTAGATGTTCGGGTGATAATTTTTTTTCTGGCTTTATCGAAGCGTTGGATTCGAAGGAAACATTACATAGGCTACAAAAGGTGTCACGTCAACCACATAATGCCCTGACGTTGCAGGTTTCACTTTCGCTACGTGACAAATAATATCCCGCCTTCTTTGTAATTTTATTTCACCAGACGTATGGTTATTAATTTACCTGAACATTTGCGAATATTTCTTGTGGAATTAGGCAATTCAAGTGAATTCTTGGGCTCATCGAGGTGAGTGAAGAGACTTGAAGGAACATTAAGTGTTGAGGTAAACAAGACCTTGCCAGAACTTGCAGGGGGAAAACCCTAAGCGTTATATAGCGTAAGCTTCGGATTGTGCAACTCTTGTGGTAGTATTTGTCTTTTACTCATAACACAAAAAATATGTTTTGACTTTTATTGAATATCGCTGTTTATTAATAGCGTTGTTAATGGCTTTATACTCGATTCCTTTTCGTATCATTCACGGGCATGTCCCACGCGAATTTCCAGATTAAGACCATTAAGTAATCATAGATTTCACAACAACTAAGAGCGATGAAAAGAGCCGGAAAATTAACTCTTTGCTGAGGTAAACAAGAACTTGCCCGCAGAACTTGCAGGGGGAAAACCCAAGCGTTCTCAAATTAGCGGTGGCTTTGTAGCCTGCAGTATGCTTTGAATGAACAACTGACAATTACACAGATTCTCACAGAACCGTCGTCAAGACTGAGGAACTGGCGCCGCTGAAAAATATTCTTTTCTTTCATATTACCGATTCACTATTTTCACAAAAAAATTATTCCTTCCATCTTAACTTTATTGACAAGTTGCAAACATACGCCTCAATATATATTATGATATAAGCATTATTCGAATTTCGAACAACTGCGAATTCTTTTAATTTGTTTAAAGCGTAGGTGACCTCCAGATGCTGTGCACATGAAACATGATCGCTAGAGTTCCGCATCATTTCATTAATGACTAATCATTCATTGGAGGCAAGCAGTTCATTTGACGCTCATTGCTTTTAACTTAGGGAAAAAATAAACAAGAAAGTCATTCATTCTTTTGCATTTTAGTAATTTCAAGTTCTTGGTTTGGACCAGTAATATATATTATATTTAATTGGGAGGTCTCACCGAAGGCAACGGGTGTGTTTATGGTAAGTTCAGCTTCCGTTTAATTTTTCACTGACTCGACGTACTCATGGTCTTTTATTGCAGAAGTCGATGAACTAGAAAAAAAAATTGCGCCTTCTATATTCGACTGTCTTGACTAAAATGCGACGCGACTGCTTGGAATAATGCGAAAAAATGAGCTCCACCACATTTTTTATATTCTTTACATCTGAAAATATTGCAACGATACACAGCTTATGAAAATTGCGAGAGATCAGAATTTGGGTTCAAAGAAATTTTTTAAAAAAAAGACATAAAAAGGTATGTAAATAGGAGACCCCTACTCCAACCCCTACCTCGCTTTTTACTGACACCCAGAATGTAAACAGATACGCCTTTCAGCACATGTTATTGCCTGATTTCAAACGGTGAAAGACTAGGTACGAGTATTGATCCACATTTGAAAATGTCAAAACTAACAAAGATAAGTATGGCCATCTGGACGCTGTGTCGGACGCTGTCCGACAGCGTCCGGATGGCCATACATTGCTTTGTAAATTTCGCTTTTTTAAATTATGTCTCAGTCAAAACTAGCCTGATTAACACCAAATTTGGGGATTTTGTGAAATTTGGTGTGCTCTTTCTGCCAATGTGGATGAATAGTTGCTTATCCAATAATTTACATACTCGTACCTAGTCCTTCATGGTTTGAAATCAGGCAATGCTGAAAGGCAAAGAGAGTCACGTTTCGCGTAATGAAATTCGGTTGCTATGTAACAGTAGATGACCGCGGTAACTATGTCACGTTTCACGAGCTAAACGTTCCCATAAAGATTATGTCACGTTTTACGAGCTGACCGTTCGCATAATAATTCCTCACAGCGAGAGCTTAGGCCGCCTGTGCCACACTGAAACAAGTCAATTTTAAAGCGCGGTTACACGATTTAAAAAATCGTCCTGTTTTTTTAGTTTTGTCAGTGAGCAGACCCAAACTCCCGGCCCACTCGGCCAATTGTTGTCACCGGATGATGTCATCATCAGCCAATTACAGGCCATTTCTCAGCTCTCTTCGTCATATCCCCCCTCAGAAGCATTTTGTCACGTTAGCAAATTCTACTATTCAGACAGAACTGTCGGAAACTAGGACGTTGAATGCGTGACAAAATAGATGACATTTAAATTCAATTTATAATCAGCGATAATTTTTAGCTGTCTGCATGCAATCTATAGCATAAAATAAAAACACCCAGTGATTAGTTTTCTGTCGAGATGTTTTAGCCATATGTGAGTGAAATCTGTGATCATCGTTGAGTTTGTACCGAGGAGCCTGTAGTGCCAATAAACCAGAGGACCTGTGAGTATTTCCAATTGTTGTTTTTCATTCCTTTTGTCGATTTCGTGGGAATAACCGCTTTGGAGGCGAGCGTTTTCCCACACCTGGCACCTCCGACGGGACCGCTTTATCAAGAGCAAGCATAGCCTTAACCATGGACGCTTTGGACACCAAGCTAAAGCAACTGAAGCTGGCCGTGGATAGAACTGAATTGATTGTTGAGCAAAGAAATGAAGGAGCGATAGAACGACATCTCTCCGCCTTAAAAGTTTTAACAACAGAAGCCGATCAGTGTAAAAGAGTAGTCGAAGAATCGAAAATTGCAGCCGAAGAAAACCCCGAAGAGCTAAATAAGTGGGTGTTTCAAGTTGACACCAAGATCTTTGAAGCTGAAGAAAGTGTAAAAAACTTAAAAACCGCACTTGAAGAGTTTCATCAACAAGCTGTGCTGAAGAAGCAACAAAAGGAACTGAACTTCGAAAAAAGGCTTTTTGAAGCGAAAATGAAGTACCAAACAGAGTTACAATCTGCAAAAACCGAAGAGGAACACGAAAGGCAGAAGAGGAACACGAAAAAAGCAAGTCCATAGCCAGTGGATCTATGTCCGGCCATGGTCTTTCAGCGAAATTGCCCAAGCTCAATATTTCGCGTTTCAATGGCACCTATGAAGATTGGCCTAGATTTTGGAATCAATTTGTCGAAATTATTGATAAAACCGCAATGCCTGGAGTCACGAAATTCGCCTACCTAAAGTCATTCTTAGACCCGAAGGTGAAAAAATCGGTAGAGGGATTGCCCTTTACAAACGAAGGCTACAACAGGGCGAAGTCCATACTACTGGACAAGCATGGCAAGGACGCAGAAATCATCAAGGCCTACACCCAACACATATTTGACCTGCCTACCATACCGAACCAGGATGTTTACCAAATCCATGAATTTTGTGACAAATTAACTTTCGCGGTTCAGTCCTTGCACACAATGGGAAAACTAGAGCAAGTCAATGGTTATGTCGCGATGACTCTGGACAAATTGCCAGCGATTCGTGGGGATTTGGTTCGAACAGATTCATCCTGGGAAAGCTGGACCTTTGACAAGTTAACAGAAGCGTTACGGCTTTGGACGCGAAGAAATCCAATTAGCAAACAAGAAGATAGAGATCAGCGGGATGAAAGAAACCGGCCTGATGACAGGAACCGGCGTGATGACCGAAACTGGCGCGATGACAGGAAGAGATAGAAGCCATCATCGTGGGCGTTCAATACGCAGCAAGCTAATGGCTCACGCACGCCATGTTGCGTGTACTGCGACGCGACAGAGCATAAGTCCTTTAGCTGTCCTAATGTTGTTGACGTGACTACAAGACGGTCCATACTACTTCAGAAGAGGTTGTGCTTCAACTGCACCGGTCCCCATAAAGCTGATAACTGTCGCAGTAAAATGACATGCCAGAGATGCCAGCAGAAGCATCACACGTCACTTTGTGACAGCACTCCAAGGTCCGAAGGATTGTTGACAGTACATTTATCTGACAAAACAGAAGTGGTGTATCCTGTGGTTTTAGTAAACGTTGACGGAATTAAAACAAGAGCCCTGCTTGACACCGGAGCTGGAAGCTCATACGCCTCTGCCCAGATGATCAACGCCTTGCAAAAAAGGCCAGCTGAAACCCAAACAAAGCGAATCGAGATGATGTTGGGCTCCATGACAACCAAAGTCGAAATGTACAACGTGACCGTGACATCAATTACTGGCGATTTCAGTATGAGCGTGACAGTATCCAAGGTCGATAAACCGGAACTTATGATGCTAGAAAACCCGAAATATGAAGACTTGATAAACAAGTACACACACCTGAGTGGAGTTCACATGGATGATAATGACACCAAACCACAACTTCCAATCCATCTAGTGTTGGGCGCGTCTGAGTATGCAAGAGTCAAGACGAGCACTTCACCAAAGCTTGCCTCATCAGGACAACCTATAGCAGAGAAAACAGCACTCGGCTGGACAATCATGTCACCAGGTCGTGAACACGAAGCCAGTACAACTTTCCTTACCCAGTCAACCAGCCTGGACTTTGAACAGCTGTCCCGTTTAGATATTCTTGGCCTAGCTGACTCCTCAGAAAATGATCAGGATGTTGTCTACTCTGAATTTAAAGAGCAATTAATACGCCACCCAGACGGATGTTATGAAACCGGCCTGTCCTGGAAGGGAAATCACCTGCCCTTGCCCTCAGACAAGTCTGGCAGTCTTAAACGACTTCAGCAACTCCTAAAGAAACTCGAACGCACCAACACTTATGACCAGTACGACGCCATTATCCAGGAGCAGAGAGAAGATGGCATTGTCGAGCCAGCTCCCACTGAACCCAAGGGGACAGAATTTTACATACCTCACAGAGCAGTAGTTCGGGAGAACGCAGAAACAACCAAGTTAAGAACTGTTTACGATGCCTCAGCACGAGAAAGCGCCAACCAACCATCTTTAAACGACTGCCTTCACCCGGGACCTCCCTTACAGAACCTGTTATATATTATATGTTATATATTATATTATTATAAAGCGCTATATAAATAATGTTATTATTATTATTATT